>CM070036.1:30978364-31003937 GCA_036250615.1 Ptychadena robeensis | reverse complement strand
GCGCTCTCCAGCTCCCCTCTTATGTTCAAATCCCAAATGACTATCATTGTAGAAATCCTTGGAGTGGATTTATTGCGTGAAAAAAACGCATATCTGATGCGGCCACCCTTGTCTTGTCAATCCCCCTTGAAGACATGGGCATGGGGTCCGCTCCTTCATTATCGGGCTCGAGAGATGACATAATCTCGCACATCTATCTCAGGGAAATCAACCTGTGTATGGCAGCCTTAATGAGGAGGAAATGGAAACTACATGTTTATTTGCCAAATGTATATAAAGCTGTTTCATGTGCATACCCTATATTACTACAGGTTTTTAGCATACAGGAATAGAATGGTATACATAAGGGTGATCTGTTTCCTTTGGGGGTAAAAAAAATGTGAGTTTCCCCTCTAACAAAATATCAAAGCTGATGTCCATGATGCTTGTTTTATCAACAATCATTGGCGGTCTTTCAGAGACACCCAGGCGCATCATTATTTGCTGATTAAGCAGCGATTGAATATAAAGCATAAGATTTGTTGCCCACTTAGGGTTTGCACAATGTCTCGGCTTCAGCCTGTCAAAACTGGAGAGTAATTACAGTTAATTGCATTGTTAATGATGGGTCTAGTCAAAGCTCATCAATGACCATACTGATAGCACATGAGTTCTGGTAAGTGATACGGTCAGTTTAACAGTAGCCTAGGACCACACTGAAGGATAAAACATCGGGGGGACCTTTCTGTTGCATTTTCCTGATATAAGGAACATTAGGGTTTCCTATTATTTAAGCTCTTCATAATTCATAATATGTTATCAGTACATTTAAGAGCTGACATGGGCCATATCTAGTGTGTTTAGCTTTTAAATTTGGCCCATTGCATCATTGGGTACTAGACAGTGTCTTTACCATAGGGTGACGCAGTGGGACCCTTCTAGGCATGTCACCAAGATGCCAATGGGCAGAAATAAAAAAAAAAAGTTTTTTATAATAATTTGTCTCCCAATAATATATATATATATATATATATATATATATATATATATATTTCATATACATATTTTTTGTTTAATCACAGTGGTTGCACAGTCAACCAAATGATTGATTGCATGAAAACCCATCGGCTGCCCCTCTGTTAAATTTAGAAACCCGTTGTTGCCAACAAATCAAAGAGTATGTCCACCCCTGTGGTAGAGCAACCAGCCTGTGTAATACAGGTACCTACAGATGTTGGATAAATGTTGCCTTATATTTTGAATAGAATAACATAGTTACCAAGGTATTTATGATATGTACAACTGTAGCTGACATTCCAAAAAAGTTTAATTTTCAAAAAAATATGATCACCTAAACAATAGAGATGGTTGAATTTTTCGACTTTCTAACTTTGTGAGCTGATTGCAAAGCCTCTGAAAATGGTATCATCACCAAAATTGCTGGAGATGTAGGGAAGGGATGTGGGAACATTTGAAAAACCAAAGTAAAAAAAGCAAATCGAAGTCGAAATTCCGATTTTCAAATTTTTTACTTGACTCTGAACTTAATTTGTGCAAAAACTGTTTGCTTTAGAGACATACTTGTTTTGTAGTATTTCCCCCAACCCTTCTCTACATCTCCAGCAAGTTTGGTGATGATACCATGTTCAGGGGCTTTGCTATTAACTAAAAATCTCTACCAAACAATACCAACCAAGTTTTCTCCTAATAGAGCTGTAGTGTCGGTGTTCCTTGACCTAGTGTTGTCTTGGCACCACCAGAAAGTGGATAAATATTTCTACTCCTGCAGCATTAACCTTACAGATATAACCTAAGAGAAAAACATTCAACCTATACAGATTGACTGACTGTATTATGATAGCTAACATAGACAATCCTATATCTTCCTGGAAGCGGTGAGAGCAGAAGTCTGGGAAGTCAATGACGTACTAACAGCAATGCTGATTCATAAGTGACTTTTGGTATTGCAAGCTTTGACCTCTTCTTGGCGTTGTGAAGTTCTTCACCCTCCCGCCATATCATTTTTTTCTTATTTTACGTCATAGATGTCTGTTTGGAATGTGATAATTTTTGTGTGTCTGTTATCACAAAATTGGTTCGTTTTGCATGTGAAAGTTCAGCAGATGGTGACATCTAAAGAGGAAAAAAATTCTTCAGAACTTCAGACTTAAGAGAGGAAGGGGCAACATGTGGCGTTCCTGGGATCTGTAACATTACAATAAATGATGTTACCATGTATTTCCATCTATAAAACTCATAAACAGGTCCCACTGCCCATGCTGTTTTCATTATGCTTTGGAAAAAAATGTGTTGTCAAGTCTCAAGGCAGTACAATTGGAATGGATATGTGAGAAATAACAAGGTTCTGGGAAGATTTCTGAAACTAAGACTTCAATCCCAACAAAAAGCTCGGAATGTGTGCCAAGGTGACTTGCTTAGAGACGTGAGATTTCACAGAGCCGCTAACTGCTGCTAACCGTGAGCCTTTTCAATGTGCCTGCTGCATGCTGGGTTCTCTTCAGACGGTGACACAGATGTTCCAGTTATGGCATTTGACCCATGTAATAGGATTGCACATAAGATTACAAGCTTTATGGTGCTCATCCCCTTAGGTCCTGGAAGATATATGGCGTCAAATTAATTCAGTGTAACCATCCTTCACTGTTCCTTGATTTTATTCCTTAAGCTGGCGGCTTTGTAACTTCTGTAGGATTTATTGAATCTACTTATACCAACTCCAGATTTTTAAAGCAATTTAGCAGACATAGTAGACCCCTTTTTCTACCTCATTTACTATGTATGATCCATTTTTTACGATGGTTCTTAAGGGCCCCATCTCTAACTTTACCCAAATTCTATTAAAAAAGTACAACTTGCACATTATTATGCATTCCACATGTCAAAGTAATTACTCCTGCATGTGTCTTTTCTGCTTTCATTCCAAGAGAGTAGCAGGATGTTATCTCTCACAATCTCTGTCTTCGTAATCTGCATTTGGTATCCTTTACAGCTTAGAACATATGACAAGGATGAGTGGAGACTTGCAAATTTAAAAAGGAACAAATTGCACGCTCGCTATGTGAGCACTTCATCACTAACTTTTTGGGTTCAGCTGTCTTTTGTTTACTTTGCTGTATGGTGTATACAACCTGAACAATCTGCAAATATATTGTGGTTCATGCAACTTGTTGTGTCTTTTGGAGTCTCTTTTTCCTTGCTCCAGTTCTTGTTAACGTTAATTGTTTTTGCGTGTCAATAAAAATACAGTTATACAAAAGAAGGAGCAAATAACAAAAAGTGCTTTTGTGATTAACCCATCATAGGTTTATGGTTAAATATATGTTAATTAAGATTTTGCAGTATAACAAAGAAAAAAGCAGACGACATCCATGTACAAAGCATCCAATCAATGGGCCCAAACTGGGGCCAATAGGTAACCGTAAAGCCGGCCATAGACGTTCCTATTCCTGGCCATAACTTTTATTGAAGGAGTAGAGCTTTGGTCCCCTAAATTTCTAATCTTGCATCTGTTCTTAGCTCTTTGGGTCATGTGACCACTTCTTGTCTGTACACAGCTTGCTGGAGACTGCTGGCCGGTCCTTATAGCAGGTGGTTTAATTTAAAAATTCATCTTCATCCCCCGGTCCCCCTCCTCCATTGTTTCATTTCCTCAGTCTTCCTGAGACACACAATTTCCGCAACCATTTTGCCCATAGGTTAAGCCCACTTGTTTGCAAGTCAGATTTCCTTTAAATGTTGCAGCTGCATGATCGTAGTTAATATCAGGCGCCTAATGATCTTAACTTTTAGCACTTCCAATGCTTCCTAATAGTCTTAATGAGGTAAAATATTTTATTCTACCAATTTATAAGCCCTTAACCTAAAAAATAAACATTACCTAAGTCTACTTTAAAACACTACTTTTAGGTTGACAGGTTAATTCAAGGCTAGGAATCTGGGATTGCCGTTCCATTGTATTGTGGAATCCTAAATGGTTGTAGAACTTTCCATTTTATTCCACTTGTCTTAATTTTTTAGAGATTGTTCATAACATAACAATGACATGGATCTGCATTTGTTTTGATTGAATAAAGACAAAACCAAAGAATACTCTCTGTATCCATTGCAGTCTGTGGTAGTGCAATAACTTTTTTTTTCCATCAATGAAATGCAGAGCTCCTGCAATTCTTTTTTTTTTTTTTTCTTCCCATCTGCAATTCTAATTCTGGACAGACTTTTCAGCACTTTCTCCTTGCAAAGTGTACACTACCTTTTCATGCAACACAATCTGTATAAATTAACTCATTTTCGCTGTATCAATATTAATCTACTGAAAATACATTTGAATTGGTTGGTGCATTAATTATTTTAGGTATATTATATGAATCGTTCTCAAATCGCAATGTTCCACAAGTGCTTACAACACCCTGATGGTTGTGTGTTGTGAACTTAACATAGATTTCTTAACCTTCTAAAGAGTTTGCACAAGTTATTTTAGAGTGAGTTTGTTTACTAACACTCACCTCTCAGGAGGGAGCCCATGGTGTCCCTCGACCCGCTCATCTTTCCGGGTCCACCTTGATGACATTCTCTATGTTAGTTTTCATTTAGTATGTAGAAATGTGTAGTTAGGGTTAGGGTATTTCCTTTACATCAGGGGTTAAATGTGGGGCCAGTTTACAGGCCCTTAGGATGCCAGGGGCTTAACTATAGTTTGAAAAAAAAAAACATGAACAAATTCCCATGCACATCTTGGTAATTGGGAATTGTGATTTTGCTACCCTTGCATATTTTTGCCTTCTCTGACATTGATCCCCCAGATATGTTTGGGTGGGTAAGTAATTTGCCACTGAGAATCCTCCAAGTTTCACACTCCTAACTATAAGATTTTAGTTATATTAATGTTTCTCTGCGGGGTTTTAATGGGCATAAACTTTATTCACCATAAAAACTAGAAAAATTAATAATCGTATTCTAAAAAGGTTTAACTGGTAATGTATACATGTTAGAATAAAGCTATTTATACAGCTACCATAGGGGTTTACATTTTGAAACTAATTTAAATTGGAAAAATAAATCACCCTACAATACCATCTTTTGCCATAAGATGCCCTCAGTACACCCTTACTATCAGCTCCAGCTTTCTGTAGCTCAAAAACATCAAAGTAACTGCTTCGGGGGCTGGACTAAAAGCCTCAAAGGGCCATGTATGGCCTGCAGGACGTAGTTTGAGAACCTTTGTTGTAAATAATCCCTTCTACACTATTATGTCTAATAGTCTAATATTCAAAATCTGTTGAAGTTTTCATTACTTAATTTATTTCTGGACACTATTATGTCCAACTTTTATTAAGACACCTTAATATCAAAAATATATATGGCATTTGGGAAGTAAAAGACACGCCATGTCACCAATTAATCAAGCAGGATACAATAAACTGATAGCTTTTTAAGCCTTTTTTGTGCTTTCCAGGATAACAAAGCTTTGACTTGGCACATTATGTAGCTTTTGTCCGAAAAGGTATCTGGAACATTTCAGGGTGGCATACATCCTTCCTCCTGTACTGATATGTTATTCTCATTTGCTTAAAACGCATCTGCTCTGCTTTTATTAGATTATTTTAAAGTGAAATTAAAAGGCCAACATATTCCAACATATGACATATTGGATTGACATGACCTTTCACTAAATTGCATAAGAGAGCTGCACAGAAAATATTAAAACACATCCAACTGACTGCTAAGCATCAACGTTTCTGCCAAAAATGTGTACTCATATTCTTTTCACTGTTGGCACCTGTCTCCACAACTGCCCATCACTGCATTTGGATCCTGCTAGCCTTGCTCCTGCCTCATTCAACAGGTCACAGGGAGAGACAATGGAGGCATGAAGTTAACCAGTGTAGACTACAATGCCTGGTATAACTACCTTGTGACTTTGAGGGACTCCAGGATTACAGATAGTCAGAAATCTTTTGCAAAATGTGGACTAACTAAATTTGTGAGTTTATTGCACAGCCCCTAAATTTTTTTGCATAAAGTTCTTAACTTGATCTGTAATTTATGAAAAATTACATGTGCTAGAGCAATCCCTTTTTTTGTAATGTTCTCACAACCCTTCCCTACAATTTTAATAATATTATAATCAGGGGCTTTGTAACATACAAATAAACTAGTCCAGGTCAACACAATGTACACAATGGCCACATTGGACAAATGATTCATTTCCACTTCTAAGGATTCTATACCAGAGTAGGTAGAAGGTCTTAGAGCTTGCTCACATCTTAGCAGCGAGCACAGTCTTTGAAGACTTGTGGTTATCAAAATGCAGTGGTCAGGTGGTCCTACAGGGGTTTGGGATAGTGCTGTCAAAGCTCACCACATGTAACTGCCTTGGTTTGAACTGAACCATTTAAATGAATGGTCTAGTTCTCATACATGTTTATTATGTGGTTAAATGCCATCCTGAGCTGCTTAAATTTGTTCAAGCCGTTAAGATGTCTGCAAACAGAGAAAGAGGTTCAACCATGTTATGTCTGGGTAGTCCTTTAGAAGTGTGTCCTAAATTAAATAAAATTTTCCTGTTATATGTTATGGTGTATCTCAAGTCAAATATTGTTTTAGGTTTGAATCCTGTGTCCGGAGTGCTTAATATCTTAAGGTCTGAGACTTCCTAGTAATTAAGGTGCAATTCAGCAATTTGAGTGGCTAATGACAAAGGAATTGTCAGAAAAGCTTCCAATATACAAATTTTTAGAGATTCCCTTTTCTCAACAACTAGTGACAAAATTTTATTTTTCTTCTTTTGTAAATGTGAAATATATACTTCATATGAACTTATCTTCTATCACTCTAACATCTTAGTAGATATACCCTCAATGTTGACCCTCAATACGATGAATCCAGAGATTAAAAATGTCTTGTTCTCTTTCCTAAGCACATGTGCACATTCTTCATAGCACCATCAAATGCAAATCAATTGAAATACAAAAAAAAACATCAGATACTTAAAGAACCAACTGAAATTTTCCAAAATATTGCTTAACCTTCTGGGTGTTCTGCCCTAGATTAACTCAGGGTGGGTTTCTCAGCTAATAAAACTATGGGCAAAATCCCCCGGGTCTGCCCCGATGACAATCGATCAAATATGGTGCCGGAGGAGCTGGGGGAAGGTGGCACCATTAAACCTCCATTTTAAGGAGGGGGCCACACTTTTATAAAGCATAAGCTCAAGATCAGGAGGGCAGGAAATCTTAGCAGATCACAATAATAATAATAAAAAAATAATAATGATAATAAAAATAATAATCTGCCGCAATTACCTTGTTAAAAAAGAGAGTCATGTGTGAACTGCCCAGGAGGTCAATTTAATTTACATTTAAATCCCTTGATTTAAATTTAATGATTCTGGTAAAAAGAAATAATTTTTAAACAATTGACTTAAGGTAGCCATACATGGGTCGACTTTTGCATGATTGATCTTCGATTTCATAGTCTTGTGTGATTTGAATATTGACAGTTTAACATTGTTCGATTGTAACACTCATTGTAACTTTCGTTAATGCTTTCCAGGCTCCCACCTGTGGCTGGAAACATTTATTACAACACATGCTCTGTAGTACGATCGGATACAAATCGAAATACCTAGAAAACCCGTCAGATACTTGTACGATTTACTGAAATTTACCAACATGTCTGATCACTGCTTAATCGATTTTATGTTTGATTTGGTGGATCATACCAATAGGGCAGGAAACGATTCCCGAAAAGATACATTTTTTGGTTGATCGAATGTAAATATCGAACTGTGTATGGCTACCTTTAAACGATACTTTTTTTAGTTGATCAATTGGAAAAATCAAACCATGTATGGCCACCCTAACTGTGGGACAACTGATATGGTGAACATCAGAATAATGAGCTATGTACGTTGAGGTGGTTGAGGAAGTGCTAAAGAAGGAACTCACAAGCAATAGCCACATAAGGACCCTTTTAGGGTTTTCCATGCTGGTTGGTTTGCTATGTAAAGTCAGACCCGGGGTTCAATTATTCTCTATTCTGACCAGAACTATAAACAAAGGTTTGGGGTATATGTAGGCATTACTATTTAAACCGCTTATTGATAATATTTTGTTTCTGTATTTCAGGACTATTTCACAGATCTTATCACCAATGACAGCATTAATTACTTTAGACATTCAAAAAAGATGTACCCTCACCGGCCAATAATGATGGTTGTCAGTCACGCGGCACCGCACGGTCCTGAGGATTCTGCACCACAGTTTTCTGAACTTTTCCCCAATGCTTCCCAGCATATGTAAGTTAAGATCTTAGAACTATATCCAGAGAATGTTGGAAATACATTTTCTGGAACATTTACATATTGATTCCTCTTCTGATATTTTATTTTTGGATTTTTCACAAATGCTTTGTTTTTGTTTGTATGGAAATGTTAATCAAAATGAGTTCTTACAGATGGTGCTTAAGGCTTGGAGCCCAATCCAGTTGTGATCAATGTGATATGTTAAGCAATAAAGGAAAAGCAGAGTTTATTTAATACTTATACTTTAATACACTTACTATGTGAGTGCCGGGCTTAAACAGATGTATGTATAGTTGTAATAGGTGATGTGGAAAAGTAAAGAGCTGCTTCTTTATTAGTGGTTGTTAAGGAGTGAACCAAGCAGAAATGCAGTATACGGATTTATTTGGTGCTTTGTTCTGGCTTGAAAATTTTTAATATATAATTTGCAATGTGTGTGTGTG
This sequence comes from Ptychadena robeensis, assembly GCA_036250615.1. NCBI lineage: Eukaryota > Metazoa > Chordata > Amphibia > Anura > Ptychadenidae > Ptychadena > Ptychadena robeensis. Next base: position 30,995,192 of record CM070036.1, on the reverse strand, counting down.
TGTGTGTGTGTATATATATATATATATATATATATATATATATATATATATTTATATTTATTTATTTATTTAATATTGAAAAAAGTCAGACTATCCCGTGTATGAGTTGCTTTACAATCACATACCATTTACCTAACTTCTCACAAAAAGATTTTACTTTTGTTGACGGATGTATAGTGTAGACGGCACTGTTTTTTCCATCCTGGTAAACCAGTGCCCTCAGGCTCACTTGGTAACATAAAGCTCATTAAGTCATTAGTAACATTTCTAAACAAAGTAAGTTGAATCATTCTCAAATTTTTTTTGCTCATTTAACTTACTGAGTCATTCGGTATTATTTGTTTTTTACTTTTAATTATATAATCCACCCTTCCATGAGTGTCGGAAAAAGTGTTCTCAGTCCCATTCCTGAATTTTTTTGGTTTTATAAAATAAAAACATTTGAAATGTCATTGGCTCAAAATAACAGGAAAGAAAAAAAAGCAGAGAGCGTTTCCAAGAACATTTGTCCAAGTGATAATATACTTGGGATACACTTGCAGGGGTGTAACCTGCACTGCCTTCCAAGAGATGTTCCCTCTAGATTGGTAAAACGCAGACAAGCCTTAATTCACTTTTATTCTGCAGGTTGCGCACAACTTTTATATTTATATTTGACTTTGCAGTTAATTGCATTGAAACAAATTAGGAAGTGTTCATGTAAAACAGTTACTGAACATTAAAAATTTAGTTTATTTGCTTATTTATTGGCTCATCCTTCCCCTTCATATCTAGACCCTAATGAAATTATTTAATACACTCCAAACTATCTGTATTCATCCATGGCTAACACAGTACAACACTCAACTATTACATATGTTATGTAAGACTCACACATTAATGTCATATCTATGTCTTTCTACATCAATGTTTCAACATGGCGTATGCAATAAGAAAATTCTTCTTTCTTTAATTAGAACTCCGAGCTACAACTATGCACCAAACATGGACAAGCATTGGATCATGCAGTACACGGGTGCCATGTTGCCTATTCACATGGAGTTTACAAATGTGCTTCACAGAAAGAGATTGCAGACCCTTATGTCAGTAGATGATTCGATGCAAAAGGTATATTTTCGGCTTTCTGTTTATTCTTGAAAATGTCTTTTCTTCATTCGTCATGATTTTTACACTAAATGTATAGTATTGTTAATATCTTCATACTATATATAATCTATTTCTATGCTTTGAGACCCTTATGCTTTGCTTGCATATTGCTGAGAGACTTCGTTTTGCATCAACTTAATACAAATCTTAACACTAACGTCACTGTGCTAGGCAATCACAGTGGGCTATCTGTCAAGTGAAGGTTACAATGTATTTTATCTTGAAGTTCTATAGAGAGTTTGGAGTTCAAGTGAAACTGTTTATTGGCTAGCTGAAGTCATTAGAGAAACAAGCTTTCGGATCGCAGATCCCTTCTTCAGGCTAAAGCCTGAAGAAGGGATCTGCGATATCCCGAAAGCTTGCTTCTCTGATGACTTCAGTTAGCCAATAAACAGTTTCACTTGAACTCCAAACTTTCTATATTTATCGATGGCTAACACGGTATAACACTCTACTATCTTGAAGTTCTGAAATATGCTCATATGCCCAGTCCATAATTTGTGTTTCTCTTATTAGTTTTTAAGTTAAACGCTTCTGTTTATATAGCCTAGGATTTGATCCTTGCTATGTGAAACACTAATTTGTTATGGTAACTGTTCTGCCTACAGTGGTCAAGAATTTATTTGGGGGAATAGCAGGTGCACCCACGCTTTCAGTCATCAAAGCCAAAACTCTAGAAAATTGACTCAGTAGGGCATGTCCGACCTTTTGCCAACAGACCACTGCCGGCACAGAGAATTTATCTTTGTTAATTTATTTTTTATGTTTTTATGCACCTAGATACAGCAAACTGAAATGTGGTAATTTTGTATTGTTTCTTTCATACTGGTAGTTGTACAACATGCTGGTGGAAACAGGAGAATTGGACAACACTTACATCATTTACACAGCGGACCATGGCTACCACATAGGACAGTTTGGCTTGGTCAAAGGGAAGTCTATGCCTTATGATTTTGATATCCGCGTCCCATTCTTTGTACGTGGACCGAATGTGGAGCAAGGTTCAGTGTAAGTTTTCTTGCCTAGTTTCCAACTATTACATCAGTGGATCCAAAAGACATGTTTCCTAAGTCGTTTTGCTTTCCTGGTCTTCATCAGTCACTAACTACATTGTTTGGATTTGTTTTGAAGAAAATCATTAGTTTTTTTAATTTTCTGAGGTCAACGGAAAATAATATAAACACAGTAGTCTGGGAGTTTATACAATCTTTTTTGTTCTACTGCATGGTGCTCTTTATTAACGTTTGGATGAATAGGGGGCATCATATCATCTCAATGTCTTTCATGACCAAAGATGGTTTCTAAAGAAATGACTAATGATTATAGAAGCATTCCCGGTGACTATGGTATACATTATATTGTCTGTTCGCTTAGCTGGCTTGGGACTTAATGTTGGGGGTATTTCATCTGTGTATATATATAAGTGTTTATGTCTTCTGTATACAATGCAAAGCAACTTTAAATAGGGTTGAATAGCCATAACGTCTGTCACTGTAAATAATGTATAAACATTGCTGGGGACTAATGTTCTGTGAAGCCCAACACACTGTTGGGTATGATATAAAGTGAATGTACTTGCAGAATAATTGAAACATTCATTCTATGAATTAGCAAATTGTGCCCTGAGATGAAAAAATTTTTTACACGAACATTTCATTAACCAGGGGCACATACTTTAGCAAATGTAACCCAATTCGGAGTTAAAATTTGTTAATATAAAACTCATAAATTATAGGGAAATCTGTCTTTTGTGTAAGTTGTTATTTGGAAATAGAAGTCTAATAACACAGCTGTAATGTTCTAAAAATGTTAATAGAATCCAGAGGCAGATGCCAAAAAGTATATTAGTAACTTTAAAGCTACATTGGAAGTAAATACTTTCTCCTAAATCTGAACCTGTTTCTGGTTGTGTATTGCAGTGTGCCTCAGATTGTGCTGAATTTGGATATTGCTCCAACCATACTGGATATCGCTGGTTTGGATCCCCCTCCAGACATGGATGGAAAATCTGTTCTCCCTCTTATGGATATTGAAAGACCAGGGAACAGGTTGGCTGGTCTTTTTTATGTATTGTATGTGTGCAATGGATCTGATAATGGTGACATCATAACTTCCTAGGGCAAACATTTAATGCTTCTTTGCTCTTTGGTGTTTTCATCCCAAATCAGTTATTACAACAATTTTTAAAATGTGTTTTTTTAGTTGTCTTCAAAAAACTGTATTTGCTATAGGCTTAGCCTCCACTATGCGTTAAGGATGCGCTGCGTTAACGGATCCAGTAAACACTGCCCATGCGTTAGGAATCTGTCAGGGATGACAGATTGATCAATGCATTGAACAACACATACCATTGCATTTCAACTGACTCAATTCATTTTCTATGGGTGCGTCAACTCACCCATACTTGCGTTGGCTTGCAGTGCCCTGCGCTGATTTTAACACAACACAAGCTTACAGATCACACCAACGGATTTGTAGACACATTCATTGACTGTCAATGGATGTCAACATCCCTGCATTTGACGTACATCAACCGCAGGTTTTTAATGCATAGTGGAGCTTAAGCCTTACATTTCCAGATTTGTTTTATAGTTTTCAAAACATGAGGGCTATTGTTCTTACCCTTGCTTTACTGTACAGTGTGTCCTGGACCCATAGCCAATATAGATTAGCAATTGCTGAGGGACCAAAAATATATGTGTGTATTATTGTTTCATATCTGTAACTCAGTGAGCAGTAAAGGAACGAAAGGACTTGCATGGATGGCAGTCATCCACCATTGGAAACGAAGTCTTTGATGGCAGTTCCCCATATTAAAGTCTTCAGGGCTATTGTCCCTACCCTTGCTTCATTGTTTAGTGTGTCCTGGACCTATAGCGGATATGGATTGCCAATTGCTGAGAGACCATAAATAAACTGAGTATTGAGTGAGTAGAAAAGGTAAGAAAGGACTTGCATGGATGGCAGGCATTCACCATTGGAAGCCAAGTCTTTAAAGGCAGTTCCCCATATTAGAGTCTGGTTAGCTCAGTATTAACCTTTTGTGCAGAGACATACAGGTCATTCTATTACACCCCTTGATCCAAATGCACATCCACAATCTCTGGTTTATAGCCTAGATAAAGCATAACATTGTAGAGTCATTTATACAGCTTAGGTACAGATGTTTTAAGTTTGCCAACTCTCATTTCAACCTTTGTTGAGCTGGCATTTACAAAGGGAACATAAACACTCTAAAATAATCCTAAATAACAGGAACATGCCACTAAGATTTTAGTAGTCGGGCATCATCATCCAGAAACCTGGTTAAAAGTTTTTTTCCATTAGCAATGAAGTAAGCTTAGTCACTGTCTTATAGCCAGCTAAAAGAAATACAAAATTAGGTTAAATCCCTTTTGTTGCTATGGGGTAATTCAGACACTTGATTCCTTTATTTAATATGAGGTCCACTTTTGTACAGCTGGTGCTTGCTCAAACTCCTTCTTTTTCCTTTCATTTCAGATTACGGACCAATAAAAAAAACAAGATCTGGAGAGATACATTCCTGGTGGAAAGAGGGTAACAGGCTACGTTTATTATTTCATACAAGGACTGAACTTCATTTTAACATGTCTCCACAATATAAACATGTGTCATGATTTAAAATTACATCTGGCAAAGGGATTGAGAGGAGGTTACTGTACCTCTCCAATTGAATATTTTTCTGCCTTCCTGCCAGATAGCCCTGAAGCAGAAACCAGTAGATAACCACATTTTACCAAGATGAAATAGAAGGTTCTGTTTCTAGTTTATGAAGATAGACTGTATAAAATAAATCACAGTGATAATGATTGGAGGCCATAGGTTAAAATGTTCATTGGTATGTTCAAAAAAGTGTATTAATATATAATTGTATTAATATCCATTATAATATTTATTTTAAGTATTGAGGATTTTGCCAATGAAGTAGTGTATTTAAACAAATACTTCGTCTTAATTGTAAAATACAATCAAATAGTTCAGCTAACTGGGAGTTTAAGTTAATAAATATCCTGGACATAATAAAAGTCGTTTTTCAAATTTACATGTTATTCGCAGATTTCCCAGCTTAATAAAATAATTATTTCACAAAATCATTATACAAATTTAGTTCATTCAAAATTTCAGTGGCATCAGCACTGCAAACAAAGTATTAATAGAACTTTACACTGTATGGCCAAATGTAGCTAGATAACTGACCATTTCTCATGGGGACTATAAGTATTATAAATAAGTTGGCTTCCCTTTAGAGTTATTACAGCCTTCATTCTTTTAGGAATGTTTTCCATTATGGTTTGAAGTGTGACTGTGGTCATTTGGTCATTGGTTAGTAGGTGATTGGTAGACATAGACTGAAGACTGGACTTTGTGCTGGTCACTAAAGTTTTTGCACTCTAGACCAAAAGATGGACATTGTATTGTTCAACTGAACTCAATGGTATAGAGGGGAGTTCATATACATTATTCATATCATATCTAAACTATTCTTATTTTACCAAGCATTTGCATTGTAGGTTATGATTATAGTTCAGTGGGTAAAATATTGTTAAAAGTGCATTTTTTTTAAATGGGTGCAAAATGTATTCCCATATCTCCCTACATGTTGCACATTAACACTAGATATGTCTAGCAGACGTTTTAAATGAAGATTCAATAAAAATCTAAGTTTTACATTGGATTTATCGGCATCATATATTGCACTCAATATTTTTTGTCCTTAATTCGATTATTCAGTAAGACATTTTTTACACTTTCACATCCCTCCTAACAGAAAATTCATCAGAAAAAAAGAGGAGCCAACCAAAAGTGCACCACAGTCCAACCATTTGCCGAAATATGAGCGGGTAAAGGAGCTCTGCCAGCAAGCCAGATACCAGACAGCTTGTGAGCAGCCGGGACAGGTAAGGAAAATTCACTATATCATTGTTGTCACTATTTATGTACTAATGTTGTTTCTATCTCTCGAGCCCCTTATACACCTTTAAATCACTCCATACAATTTCCATTAGATCTACCAACAACTATGTAGTATAGCAGCCTCCCTGATAGGATACATATTGATTGGAAGGTTTAGAAAGGTCCTCATATTACATGGTTTTGGTAGAAGAAAAGTTGATTGTAATAGAAATTGTATGGTAAGATTGTAAGGTGTGGGGGCCTTAAAGGCTTAGGCTAAATGTCCGCTCATTGTACTGCACACATTTAAAAAATACTATTGGTGATATATATTATTGGCTATAATCCTTAATCAGTTTGTGTCTTTGATATCTTTTTGAGTTTTAGTCCTGGTTCATACCTTTCTTCTATTTACATCCCTTGAAATGCTGTTCCATGTGAATAGGCCCTTAGAATGGAATGTGCAATGTGCATACATTGCGAACCAGGCCATTGTGAAACATATATCTGACAGATCAGTTTCCTAATTATAGGCAAATTTATATGTGTTAATAAATGCCAAATATATTTGTTCTATATGTAATACATTTATATTTGTAGAGGTGGCACCAGCAGAATCTATGTGAACAGTCAGTTATCAAAAGTACTGTCTATAATGAAGATTGCCATATCACCAAAACCTAAAACTTCACTTTTTATGGAAGGGGTAAAACTTTAGGACCTATGAGTCCTATCAATTGTATGTGCAAGTTCTCGTCAAAGCATATAAAACAGGTGTGAACCCAGCGTTAGTTTTTCCAGCTCAGCAGACCCTAGATATTGGCAAGCAAGCTCTCTCACATGTACTCATTCTTAAATCAAGGAGTTTCTTTAAGAGTGAAAATACATTGTCATTCTGCCCACTATGACAGAAGCATCTGGAGCAAAAGTGTGTCTGTTTGCACACAGGAGGGATGGGTGGGTGTTGTGTTGAAACTTCTGATTCATATGTCTGCCCTTTAACATCCCACCCATTTCAGTGCCTGTCCTTCCTTTCTAAAACACTATTTAGTAACATATGAAATCTCCCGTACAATGTACAAGGCTTCTCTCAAGCACACCCTATCTTGTTCTTTCTTGTCTGTATCTACATATTGTGCACCTCTCCTCCCTCTCCAGTCCAGTGCGTCATTGCCATATTTCTTTAATTCTTACCATCTATTCTATCTATCTATCTATCTTGGTTTGATGACATTAAAGTTATACATAGTGAGACATATCTTACCTGTTATTTGTACTACCTCGGTAGAGAGCACATTTTCTTCTCACTAACTGAACTGCTAGGACAGCCATGCCATGCCAAAACAATGAAGTGGATTATGGAAGCTTAATCCTCTATCTTATTACAATATGCAAAGAATCTGCCTCAGTTACTTACAAAAACAATGCTTTCACTTCAAACATGGAACCGTCCATTGTTAAGCTCATTTGTGTAAATTAAAATAATAAAAATGACAATTATTGTAGGTTTAGCTATGTTGAATTTTAAGAATCTATGTCAGTGGGATTCAGTACTAAATTATATGAACATGGTTGTTGTATAACATTTACCTTATTGGTTTTCTACAATTATTCACATTTTAGGAGATGTACAACAAACATGTTATGTTATGTAATGGGGTGTAAAGGTAGCCATACACAGGTCGATTTCCACTTTACTTTTGACCGATCGATCACTGCGCGCGTTCACGAGATCGATCGGCAATCAATCAGGTTCTGCCCACCCTGAACAATCGACCAAACAAAATCGGAATCTACTAAAAATCTGATCAAACATTGAACCAACATGTTGTTTTTTTGGTCGATTGTTTGGCAATCGGAGTACATTGGTGGACACACAGCCCTATGCAGCAGCCTTTCCGATCGATGGATTTTGTGGAATCGGCCATTTTGGAGATTGGCATGTTCAAATCAGCCACAAATCGGATTTCCAAGGTGGTGTTGCATTAATTCCCGATCTGATCAATTGCCGATTCCCGATCGCCTGGAAAGATCAGATCGGCAATAGATCGCAAATGATCCGTGACAAATCGGCCTGTGTATGGCTACCTTAAGACACCTTTTAGTAGCCTTACCATTGCTCTATATAGATGTAGAGCATAAATAAAGCACCTAAGGGTCTCGGTCAAGCTCAATGCCCACCCTATATATTTGCAAATTCGTTATTCATCTATTCAAACCACCTTTTTTAGCCTGCCCTAACAGAGTTTTTGCTGGCACCTCATTTAACAAGATACAGCATCACATCTATAGTTAAAAGGTCTTTATTTACAAACGTTTGATAATGGACCATCGGCTTCAAAAGCCTTAATACTGTCTAAAAATATTATTAAATTCCTGCACATTTATCTTTTTGTGGAATCCCTAGAAAACCATACGTTCATATAACATAAGAGTGTGTTCATATATACGGAGGACTAAAGATATATAAACACACTCCTATGTTATATAATAATAATTTTTTTATATTTTTATATTAAGGCTTTTGAAGCCGATGGTCCATTTTTAAACATTGTAAATAAAGACCTTTTACCAAAGATGTTATGCGGTATCTTGTTATATGAGGTGCCAACAAAGGTGATCCTTTGAATCTATATAGATGTAGCTGTAGTGTTTTTTTTATACACACACACATGTATGTTCATTTGTTTATGATTGTTATGTGGTAGCCATGTAAAGAATCCAGATGGATTCGTTAATGTTGCCGTTGTATAGTTGGACCACCTTATAATGAACATTTTGATGCCACCTCTGTATTTATAGAAGTAGTATCTATGCTAAGCTCTGTCTTGGGGGTATCTTTTTGGGATAACTGCTTCAGGCAATGGGCTTTATGGAGTGCACAATATAAACTGGCATCTAACACATCCTGCAGTATTGCATGGGCCCTCTTACCAACAATTGACATCTGTAGTGATTTGTTAAGCTCAATGTTAACATTTAGGCTTGTTGTTGTTGAATGTACACTATACACTGCACTCACCTTTCCCCACCAAAATTGTGGGAAAGGTGATTGCAGTGTATAGTGTATAGCAAGCAGTGCCCCCCCCCCCCCCTCCTACCGGGTAAATACCAGTATACAGCATGTTCCAGCAGACAGCCTGATGTACCATGGTTTTAAGGAGAAAAATAGAGAAAAAATCACTCGCAAAAAGGTTCTGCTGTGAGTCTGGCATGAGTTTTTTTTTCTTGACGTCTTCTGGTCAGGTGTGTCTTCTAGATCGAAAAATATGGTAAATCCGAAGTATGGTAAACCGGACATTTGCCAGGTGATTTACAGCCTAACGTGTATTGTTTGACATACTGCTGTTTTATAGTTGCTGATACTGTAAAACAAAATAAGCACAATGTTCATTAAGTTCTATACCAAAACCCTGTTTCTTTTCAGCAAATGATGTTTATAGAACAGATGTTACAACCTTAGTTTTCTGTTAATCTTAGATCCCTTGCTAACCTATAAAAGTGCCTAGTTTTAAGCTGTTGTATTAACTGACATATACCATTTTTAATATGTCCAATTTTTCCTTGTACTTATAAATTCCAATGCAGATTAACATAGTATTGCATTCCAGTGGTGGGTTGTAAGCCTATTGCATTGCACAAATCTCCCTGCAAAGAATTTCCTATTTGCTGCACAAGCGATTAGTTGTTAATCTGTGTGAAAGTGCACGCTGGACTATTCTCCTTGAACCTGAGTGATGTATGTGAGCTGTAACCAGTTCAGGTTTCCTGTGAAACCTGCTGCATAATCAGTCCTTGATGACTGACCCTTATGCGCCATGGAATGCCTTTTTTAATATAAAATTAAACTGTGGTGGTCTTTAAACACACGACAGGGCAGTTTTTTTCCATGGCCTGTTCAGAAAATGGGTAGTGGTTTTGTAAATATACTTATGTGACCTTCGGTGGAATTATTTTAAATGGATAGCATGTGAGAAAAATAATTATTTCTATAGTAATGCTTATGGCAGTGAAAACATATCCCCGTAGGTTTGTAAAGGGGACATAATGACATGACTGATTTGTATTCTCAGTGTGTGTGAGAAGTTGTTACAGTTCTTCTCAAAAGAGAAATGCTGGATTATCTCTACAGGTAAGTATTTGTTTTCTATTGTTGATAACTTTTTGATGTGTAGCCATTAGATCTTGGGTGCCTTTTTATTGTCCAAGGTAAGAGAATTCATGGCAAGGCAATGTCAGACTTCCCTTACGCAGAGAAATGTAGTCTTTCTAATAATTCCAATGAAAGTTAATGCAGTCTGGTTTGGCTCAGCCATCTGATTTTCTCATAAAATAAACATCTCTCGACCGTACATTTGTAAACTTCCAGTCTAAGGCCAGCTGTGGATTTGAATAAAACCACACATGTCTGGGGCTCGGAGCCGGAGGTGTCAGATGGAGATATTGACAGTCAAATAGCAGACTTCTTTCTCTTATAATGACTTTGCTTCAAACTTCTGACTTTAAACTTTTGATATTTATTAGTAATAAAGAAAAAGGAAATAATTCTGTAAACTATATTTATGAAGTTCTACCAGAAGAATAAGGGTCTTTAGACCTATCCATATGATTGTACATTGATAATTCCATTAGATATATGTAGCATACATTGTCATATCTTATCTTTAAGTCATTATGCTGGTGTATTGGTTTGGTTAGTTTAGGGGTGCCAAACTCCCCCGGGGCCAATTCTGACAGGCAATGTAATAATTTTTGGCCTGTGAGATTGTTTTTTAAATGATGTTAAGGAAATGAATGCTCAGATTGGTCTTTTATTTTACTTTATATGTGTTCTAGTATGACGTTTTGCTTGTTGTTTAAGCATCGTTATATATGATGAGAAGTAAAAACTTCCTTGGTTGTAGACATTGTTTCAATAAATATCAAGGTTGGACCATGACTTTGTCCAAGTTTGATTTTGGCTCACATCGTATTGAGTTGGACACCCCTGGATTAACTGGACCTAAGCTTTTTTATTGTGTTTATAGGTTCTTGATGTTACCTGTTTTTCAGTTCTCTCGAAATGCAAGTAATGCTATGAAAACACATGTTTTTAGATGCACCTTCCTGGACGCGGGCGCAGCAAAAACACCAAATAGAGGCTTTATTTAAGCTTTATTTGATGCCCACTGTTACCATGATGCTAGGCATACATGGCACGATGCCCATATGATCGAGCTCGGAGAAAGGCTGGGCGGCTGTATTTTTAAATTAGCACAAATGAGCGCCGTGAATGCGCATGATGATTAATTGTGCTCGATTCTTTTAGGAAATCAAGCTGTGTAGGCCTAGCTTTGGTGTTGGGCATACACGCAGCAGCATACTGTAAGGATGATTGGTCAAAATGTGTACTTTTAACGAGAGTGACGTGGTTGGGGGATAGATCTACAAAAAAATTTGTATTGAACCATTGACCTACAGATGACATTTGTGTTGAGTCAACCTCTGCTAGTGGGCAATGTAAATGGTCTTTTGGCAATCCTTTTTTTCACATGGCTTGAATAAATTTATCTGGTGCAGATCACTATCCATACTTTTCATTGAAAGAGAGGAAGCATTGGCCAAGTCTTACATCTGGGAATATGTCTTATGTGATAATAAGAGGTTTGCTTCTTCACATTGCTTTTTAACTTTTTAACCCATACACGTTGCGATTTTTCGTGGACCGATTCGATATTCGATTTCGACTCCCGATTTTTGCTTTACTGCCGACATAAAAGTCGGTCGGATGCACAAATTTTCGGCCGACCGACCGACCGATCGGCCAGTTGTATCAGGAATCTTTTGAAAGTCTCTTATAAATGTGGCCGAAAATTACGGGCAACATCAATCGGGACCCGGCCGATTTTTCTAAAATAGCATCGGTCGGACTACATTTGCATGTTACGAATCCCGAACGATCGACCTACCTGACCGACCGGATCACATCATGAATACTGCAACTTCCAATCTTCCATTACAGATGGAAGATAAATAGCTACATTCCTCGCCAAGATGGAAAAAAAACCTCACAAATGAGGAGCGTCAGATAGTTAGTTGTCAGCAGCAACTTGTAGATGCCAAGCCGTCTCCTGACAACACAACAGCTGTGTAGAAAGCCTTGACTTCTGGTGTTAAATCTGATAATTATATTATTTTTTCTTTTTACATCATCAGGGAAAAGGTCAGAAGTTTCTCTGTTTGTTATTACTGTATGCTCATCAATTAAGGATTTATAAACACAACTCTTTTCCACATATCCCACTGAGTTTAGATAAGCTGTACCACTTCCTGTGATGTGCCTGGTTTACACTCCTTTCTGGTAAGCATAAAGGAAGTTTGTTGATCATACAGGATGAAGATTCCCAAGCTGAGTCACTCTCATCTCCTTTTTAACATCTGTTTACTAGACGCTGATGCGCTTAGTTTAAAAACCACAACTTATAATGTCACCTTTAGTCAGTTTCCTCAAAGCCTGAATACCTTTTGGGCGCTCATCAATCTCTGCCACTAATTGGAGGTCCGAAGAAGAGCAGTTCCCATTAACAGCTGACTCACTGCAGACAGAATGCTGTGTGTGCGAGGTTGTCCTTCAAATAAATGTATCAGCTGTTGACTGTTCCTGTCCAAAGCACCCTACATAAATATATCATGAGCAAGCATTACACGATCCCATTGTGGTAACGTGATAGCGAACGTGAAGACATTTGATCTGCTCCAGCGTATATAAACAGGGCTTCGCAGTCTTCTCTATTTAGGAAACATCCGATGACGGGCACCCAAGCTATGGGGTGTGAAATGACTACCGAATCTCGTCTTACATTCCTAGGTAAACAGCACCTGTAGGGATAAAGAAAACGATATGCTGCAAAGAAAGTCTGTAAAGAAGACGGATGGTGTCCCCTTTTGTAATATGAAGGTTTAAGAATATATTAGGGAGATATGGGTGATATGGCAGGGATCCTCGTTGGTAAACTTTACATGTTAGTAACATGTGTAGAAAATTCAGTGTTTTCTTTAAAGGTCTACAGGTATATTGTAGTTCAAGTGATACCTTTTATGGGCCAACTGAAGTAATAAAGAAACAAGCTTTCAGGATGTCTAAGATCCCTTTTTTAGGGTCTACAAATCATAGTTAATGTATAGAGAATAAAAATGAAATTAATAATGGCAATGCTTTGCACAACCCACTTTTCACACAAGTACCCATACATGATCATTCGGGAATCCAATGTGAGAACCCTTGTTTGATTGATCCTGGTCAAAGAAATGTCGATTGAACAGGGAACCAACATCTTGGTAAATCCCTGTTTGATCGCCATAACTTTAGTTGGTGACAGGTTGTTGGTCGATCGGACGGGTATCGTGGCCAGCTTTAATATATGTTGAGTATTTTCATAATCATGCATTCTCGATGTGCTGCATTGAATTGTTTTTGTTTGGTTTACAATGATATCTCAGTAAGTTGAGTATGGTAACATTATTACTCTTCCATTTTTTAACAATGCTCATATATTTTGATTGCTTGGTATTTGAATATTCTTTTATGTATTTCCAAATGTATATTTGCAATCAAACAACAGTCCAATAAACCAAGTATAAAAAAATATGTGAGTGACCTTAAACTGTATATTTGCAGGTATACAGCAAACTGCATAGAAAAGCTACACTGAATGGATTGTGAATCAAATTTGTTTCCTGTTCCTAGAAATATTAAATGTAAATATATATTACCAGAATTAAAGATGTTATCTGTAAAAATGTAATGATGATTCTGTAATTTTTGTGCTTGTTTGTAGAAATGGCAGTGCATTGAAGATGAATCAGGAAAACTTCGAATCCACAAGTGTAAAGGATCTGCAGATGTTTTGCCAATGAAGAAAAGGACAAGAAGTATAAATTCAAAGGGTTATGGCAGCAGAGATTGCGTGTGTCCTGAAACAGATTATAGGCCGCATAGGAATCCAAGGAAAAAGCAGAGGATTTTCCTGAGAACAGGCAATTCCAGAAGTAAGTCAGTTGTTTCAAAAAAAAAAAAAAAGGATAAAATTTTTATTGAAAACTAGAGACTTTGTGAGTTAATTACAAAGCCACTGAACATGCTAAAATAGTATCTAGTATGAAATTTTTGCATAAATGAAGTTCAAAATATAAATCGTAAAAAGAGTCTTCATATACTAAATTTTCCCCCAAAATCAGGGTGGGGGGGAGAGTGTTTGCGTCTTATGGTCCAAATGTGCGACCACCCGCAGCCAACTTGCCTCCCCGCCAGCTCCCCTGGCAGATGGGAGATTTGCACACAGCCAGATCTCTCATCTGAACTGTATTGGCTATATTTGCAGAGCCCCGCAGATATAACCAATGCAGAGTGTGTGGGGAAAGCTGCGCACTGGCAGTTTCCTCACGCACACAGCGTAGAGGGGTCAGGGAGACATAAGTGCAGATTCTTCCGTCAGCCCCCCTCCCTTCCTTTTGTATGAGGAAGATGAGATGCTGTTAGGTGTGCTTTCTAGTGACACCATTTTCGTGGCTGAAATTGGGTAATGCATGGGATGTTTTCCCTAATTCATTTAAACACATGAATTTTGTAAGTGAATATATTTGTAAGTTCTACTTATTTTACATATTTGGATTAAGGTTTTTAACAAAATGAAATGTTTTAAATGATTATAACTTGCTAGTTAAGATTTATTTTATTATTGAATTATATGGAAAGCAACTCTCATAAACTCAGGGTGAGCTACATGCAAAACTGACTTCTGTACCAGCATGTGCCTCAAACATATTGTCTCACAAATACTGTGCATGAATGTTTATTAATTTTAAGAATGCTCCTTGTGAGAATTTGTCAGGTTAGGTGTTTCTTGCAAGCATATCTTTTACTGTATACCAAATGCCAACACTAATTATTAAGATCTTTCATATGTAGCTAACGGGTTCATGAGTCCGTAGGTGAAACATAGAAAGGGTCAATGAACTATTGAGGTCTGTCTCGTATTGCCTGTTGTAATGTATATATATGAGCCCATAGATAAAACATGGAGAGGGTCTAACAATACGTTAGTATTAGAGGTAAATTTTACGTCCAATATGTACAGTATCCACAACTAGCTAGTTAATAAAATGAACACATAAAATCAATTACAGATAAAGATGCATGTTACACATTTTATAATCTCTATTATACTGGAATGTTCATTTTAAATCCTATAAATTTGGTTTTGAAGATTTTGTTAATAATCTTACATTTTCTGAGAATCTTTAATCATCGATGTTTAAAACCCTTTAATTAAATTAGTGAAATCTGGAATGAAAGAATCACACAAATCACATTTGTAAGGCCAATGCTGTCTTCCAGTGGCACAGTGACCCCTAGCGGATAGAAGTCATGATGTCACTGCAGAATGATAGAATATATTGTTATTGGTATGATTTACAGAAAATGGGTCTGGTGATTGTTTGCTGTTGTATGTGCAATGGAAATAGGTTAAGGCAACATATACTAATGTTAATGCTACTTTAAAATGAATATAACAACAGCTCAAAATATGTGCTTACTGAAAACACACTATACTCTCTCTTTAGCAAGCACTGCACTCAATACACATTACATTTACAAAGAAGTTATCCATGATTTGTTTTTAATTTAAAGAATTTCAAACTTGTTTTTAAATATTTGTTCTATTTTCAAAAAAGCAGGAGAAACATTGAAACATTTTGATCAGCACTTTTGTTGCCTAATATAGGCTTATTGTGTAAAGTTAATTTTCAGCAGAGAGAAGATTGGCAAAAACATGGGGTCCCCCCCCCCCCGTCCCCCCCCGAGGAAAACCACATCTTCTTATTTTGCAGGCATTCACTTAGTTCACTGTTACAGACCACTAATGGTCAACATTACAGATGCTTCATTGTTGTAAGAGATAATCAGGATAGTCTTGGGTACCTTTAATCTATGTAACTTTATCATTTTGAAAGTTGTCCTTTGGAACACCAGTGAACTTGAGTACATCTTACAGAATAGTGACTCAATGTTTCCCTATGTCTATATTTCTTTATAAGTTGACACTATAAATCACATAATATCATTAATTTGGACACAATAAATGCTTTAGTATAATTGCCTTTTGTGATGTTGCCAGCATTGATTGGGACAAAGGTTTGGCTTGACCTGACTGATGAAAGTGCAACAGATGTCACTAGAAGAGGGATCAAACTCGGTCCACAGTGTGATTATATTTGGTGCTCGACATTTAAAATAAATGTATTTAAGAAATGAATGACAGACATTTTTTATTTGACATTTAATTTGCCATGTGTTATTGTCTTATACTTTGCATGGTCTAGATTCAATGTTTAACCCTCTGGGCGTTACACCAATTTACCACACTCTTTAAAGACTGTAAAAAATAAATATTTGCACACATCTTTCATTGGTGATCACACAGTAGGAGTGATGTCAGTGGCCAGAAAGACCATATGGAGGTCTTTCTACGGTGGTATGGGACTGGGTGAAACTAACAAAATGGATAAAATGGGTCAGTATGAGGGGTGGATGATGAAGCAGCATGGAGGTGTGCAGCTCCCAAGATGGAAGGGGAATGTGTCCTCTTTGTAAGAAACAGATAAGAACGAGGACACAAGGCGCACAACCTCATGCAAAAAAAGTTAAGATCTGTTAATAGTGAAGGAAAAGATTACAGGGAGTGCAGAATTATTAGGCAAGTGGTATTTTTGAGGAATAATTTTATTA
>CM070036.1:30931859-30978264 GCA_036250615.1 Ptychadena robeensis | reverse complement strand
TTGACTTTTCTCAGTTCATGGGCAGTTATTTTGCGCCTTTGTTGGTCCACACGCTTCTTGTGACCCTGTTGACTATTTTGAATGAAACGCTTGAGTGTTCAATGAATACGCTTCAGAAGCTTTGCAATTTTAAGAGTGCTGCATCCCTCTGCAAGATATCTCACTATTTTTGACTTTTCTAAGCCTGTCAAGTCCTTCTTTTGACCCATTTTGCCAAAGGAAAGGAAGTTGCCTAATAATTATGCACACCTAATATAGGGTGTTGATGTCATTAGACCACACCCCTTCTCATTACAGAGATGCACATCACCTAATATGCTTAATTGGTAGTAGGCTTTCGAGCCTATACAGCTTGGAGTAAGACAACATGCATAAAGAGGATGATGTGGTCAAAATACTCATTTGCCTAATAATTCTGCACTCCCTGTAAATAATTCACTAACAAATAATGGAGGTACAATGCAGGCTTAGCAAGGAGTGGGGATCTAGCACTGTAGGAGATCACTACTCTCTGCATTGTGCTTCAATTATTGTGAATCCATTTATTTATGTCTTCCTTTACCGTTAACAGTGAACTTAACTTTGTTGCACTAGGCTGTGCACCTCGCGTACATGTGTTCCTATCTGCACAAAAGTTTATTCAATAATCAACAGGCAGTATACTCTTGTTCTAGGTCTATCCAAGGTTCTAAGAGGCCTTACTGGTTGATATTATCACCAAGATTTAATACTACCAGTGCTGCCTGATGAAAATGGGTGGGCATGTGGACTGAATGAAGTCACTGAAAGATGTCCCTTTAAATATCAGATATACAGAATTAAAACATAGAAGTCTTCCCTATGATCCTTTAATCCCCTGGGCGTTACGAGATTTTTGCGCCATTTTTTATGGCACGAAAAGCTGTTTCCCCGGCAATTGCGGCGGAATACACTGTACTCCGCCGTGATTGGCAGCTCTCCCCCAGCCCTCTACACACCGCCGGTGTATAAGACTGGCGTTGTGTGGGGAGAAAAGTGACGCCCCCTCCATTAACATGGAGGTCTATGGCACCGCCCCGCCCCCTTCGGCTTATGGATGACACCGAAGACATGGGGCCTGAAAGGCAGACAGAGAGCCGGCGGTTGTGCCCAATCCTGGCATGGGCGCAGGTTTATTCACGATTAAACTGCGCTTGTACTGGCTTTGGGCATAACGCCAAGGAGGTTAAGGTTGGCTTATTAATGTTGGCTCTTACCAGATCTGTACGGATGTTCTGGTCCAAGCATCTAACTTAAGCATACTTATTTGTATGACGTGCACCAAGTGAGTTACGTAATCCTCCATTTTACATTCCCCCTAGACAAAACAAGCCTTGCAATTTGCATAGGTTGGCGACACATTAAATATTTCTATCCAACCGGGAACTCTGCTTTAACTAATGAAACAATAGTTACCTAACATCTGATTGACAGAGACTCCCTGAATCAGTTAAACAAGCATGTCTCTTTTACTTCAAATGTTTGCTTCCAGGAAATCTGCTTCAAATGCTTGTTGAAATACTTTTCTTTATTCCTTTGAAGTGTCACTTCTCCATAAATCTTATAATGACATATAATAATGTATGATTTGAGGTTTCAGCATTTATTGCACATTGGTTGGTTATAGAAGTACAGCAAATTGTTTAAATGGTTTTCAGACACAGTTCTATTGAGCTAGTTAATGGCCGCAGCTATGTTTATCTCCGTAGTTTGTCAAATGATTCAAATAACCGCGGTGTATTAGGTGTAACACAAAAGTCATCCTTAATCATATTATGTGTATAGTTCTGATTCCAGATGTCTGATTATTTCTGGGTCCATATTTCTTTTTATCATTTGCTAATGTGTTATTTCTTTATCTTAGTCTACTTATCTGTGGCAACCTATGAAAGGGGGACTAAACTTAACTGTTTTAATTTACTGTTGCTTGTTATATAATGTGTCTGAGTATAAGCAAAATTTTTATACTTCTACATAAACTAAGAAATAAAAATGTGCAAAATTCCATAGGACCTTGTGAGCTAATTGCTGGATGTAGAGAAGGGTTCTAGGAACATTTTAAAGAAAGTATTGCTCTAGCACAGTGGTTCTCCACCTGTGGGTCGGGACCCCCTCGGGGGTCAAACGCTCTAGCATAGTGGTTCTCCACCTGTGGGTCGGGACACCCTCGGGGGTCGAACAACATTTTTGCTGAAAGCATCAGCACTAACAACATGCTCTGATTCCCACAAGCAGGGTGGGAAGTTAGGAGGGAAAGAAACACCCCCTCCACACTAACTAAGGAGGTGTGGGGAGTTACGGTACCTCCTTAATCCAACCCTGCACATTATTTACACCTTTGAGCTGGGAAAATAGGAGACATTAAACTTACCTTTGTGTGGGAAGTGATGTTGCGGAGAGTCCTAGTATTTATAATGTGGAAATGGCACACCACGCGGCTCTTCCACATCCGATATACAGGAAGTGACTCTTAAAGGTCTTTTAATTAATTTCCTGTGGCCCCTGTGGAACACTGCAACACTCCATTGACAAATGCTTTGTTTTTGCTGTTCCTGCAGAATTCAACCCCCGCTTTGTTCACACCAGACAAACCCGTTCCCTGGCTGTCGAATTTGAAGGAGAAGTTTATGACATCAATTTAGAAGATGAAGAAAATGTGGAGCCCCCACAGAGTAGAGTCATCACCAAGAGACATTATGCCTCTGAGGAAGAGGTAGGAGAGGATCTTGAAGATGAAGAAGAAGATGAGGATGAAACATTTAGCTCCCCTAATGAGGATGATGGCGTAATGTTGGCTGATGGCGTGATGGGGATCAGTCAATCTGCATCTGTTAAAGTTACACATAAGTAAGCATCTGGTGGCCTTCTTTTGGCAGGATTAGCTGATTTTGGAGTTCACATCATTTGTAAATATGTATATCTTGCAAAAAGGTTCTCTGTACATTTTAGGATTTTGCTGTCTCTTGGAACAATAGGAAATTTTCCTGATATTTAGTAACATGGCTTACATTATTGAACTGTAAATAGATACCTGTTATGGTGACGAGTTTCATCATATAATGAACATAATCTTTGCACTTCATTTGAGTGAGAACTCCTAATTTCCTAGCAGTTTATAAGTTTAGGGTGTCTGGTGTCAATCTGGTGATTATTGTGTTAGCCAACGTTACCTACACTCCTAGCTCCTATCTTTGTTGAGTATTCCATTGTAACGCTTCCATTTCCTCATTCCAATCTATTTGTATAAAGCAATAATGTATAAACCATAAATCCAAAAGTTCCTTTATTTCACATAAACAATAAATCTTCTGAGGCTGCTTCTCCCTGTTTCACCCAACAACGGGCATATTCTTAAAGATTGTCTGTGGATTTGTTATTTTAACAAATGCACTCCCATGTATATCCTATATGGGAGTTTTTATTCTATATCTTTAAGTGGACTTTCATCCCATCTAAGTGACTGGAGCAGTCATGGACAAAATACAGCCCATGGGCCATATCCAGCCTGTTTAGTCTTTTAATCTTGCCTTTTGTCACCTTGGTGTCAAGACTCACTGGGTTCCCTCCACTCGTTCCCTGCAATAAGGGGAGATAATGTCTGGAAGATGATTGTTATGGTTTCCTTCTAGAGGCAATTGTTTACTATACAAAATGAGATATTTTTTACCAATGTAATCTGTTTTAAATGTATCACCAAGGCTGGGAGGGCTTGGGACAGGGCAGCCCTTACAGGTTATTTGGCTGATCCCTCTGTAAAAAAGAATTGTGACCCATGAGTCAAGAAATGTGCTCACCCTCAGACTAGTGTTACCTTTTTGTATATCACCTAGTTAGATAATGAGAATACGTTACTGCAATTGTATTGTATTCCACTTGTGATGCACTGCTTTATGCTGTAACTAGCATTGTAAATTGCATGTACAAATTATTTGGATGTTTTTGTCATTTAACCCTTTGTCTTTCTTAGGTGCTATATCCTGACCAATGACACGGTTCACTGTGAAAGGGAATTATACCAATCTAGCAAAGCCTGGAAGGACCACAAAGCTTATATTGACAAGGAGGTAATGTGTTCTCTGCTGGATCCATCCTCTATGTTTGTACAGAACACTAATTTAATGCTACAGGGAAAAATTATCACCAGTGACAGAATGAAAATGTCTTTCTATAATAATCTAAAAAATTCAAATAACCAATGAGAATGATTCATACAAGTAGCAACACTATATTCTGGTTAAACATAACCCTATGTACTGCTCCCAACCAAGGAGATGATGAAAACGATTTCTCCATTAGGACGCATAAATCGCCATGCTCTACTTTTTACACACTGCACATTTACCAAAGATATTACAAGTGAATACATATGCTGTTATTCCATTTCAGATTGAAGCTCTACAAGACAAAATTAAGAATTTAAGAGAAGTAAGAGGGCATTTGAAAAGGAGAAAACCAGATGAATGTGACTGCAGCAAGTCTGGGTGAGTTAGACAAAGTCCTGGATGTAAATGATTAATTTATCCCTGGTAAAGTGCACAAATATGAGGCGGGCATAAAGGTGAACCTACCACATGGGAAAACCATATAGGTACCATTATCTGCCCAACTTCATTATAATGACATTGGGCATTTTACCTGCCATGACACTAGTCCTCAACTTGTCCAGTTTCATTTAACACGTATGCAAGGTTGTTGTATTCTTTCATATGTAGAATATGTTTCTTCCCATATGCAATAATTAGTAAGGCAGTATAAAGAGATTATATACAGTTTTCTATAGCAGTTATTTATGTTTCAGTTTATTACAGTCACATCAGAATTTTTTTGAGTTAAACATTTACGCAGGTAGCAGATTATCATTACATATGTATATAATCTTTGTTAAATGCTATTCACTTGTTTTCCAGATTTTACAAGAAAGATAAAGGCGTCAAAGTTCAAGACAAGATAAAGAGTCATATACATCCATTCAAGTAAAACCGTTTATTCTAATTCTTTAAAAAAAAAATCCAAACATTTTATGGGTATGGGTTGTAACAGAAAAGTGTAACAATCAAGAGTTTTTTCAGTTTTAATTGAAGCAGAAGTTCTTTGAGGCCCAGAATCAGAGATGGGTATGGGAAGAGCTATGCTGGATGGCCATTACAGGCTGTTATTCCGGGACCTCTGTCAAATTTAAGAACCGATTTTAGTCAAAGGTTTGCACACCTCTGATCTGGTGCATATTATATAAAATAGAGAACCTGGTTTTATTTTATGGGGATAGACATGAGTATTTGGGGGTTTAATAGAAGGTCCAGAATGGATACCTCTGGGATCCATCACATATATTGTTACAGTACCCAATAAATACTTAAATTCATAATTGTTTTGTTATTCATGTAATTAAATGCTATCAATTATGTTGATAAACCATGAAATTAAATCAGAAACATTTTTATTTAGTTGATTTACCATACATACCGTCATGATGATTGGCAGGTGACCTATGTTGGGTGTTTCTAGACTAATTTATTTGCTTTTCCACATAGGGAAGGTGCTCAGGAAGTTGATAACAAGTTACAGATATTTAAAGAAAATCGTAGAAGAAAGAAAGAAAAAAAGGAGAAGAAAAGGCACAGAAAAGGGGAAGAATGCAGCCTTCCTGGACTTACCTGCTTCACTCATGACAACAATCACTGGCAGACAGCACCATTCTGGAACTGTAAGTACCATGTTCATGACTAAGCTTACTTGTTATTGCTTGCTCATGCTTAGCAAAGCAGAACAATTCTTTTTGTAAAGCTAGGAATACACGGATCAATTTTTGATAAATTCTAGCACAATTGAGTGCCATGCTCATTAACGGTGCTCGATTGTTCTCAAATTCATAAAAAAATTGATCCGCCCAGCTTTACTTTCAGCGGGCTCAATAGATCCTGCTCAAAGAAAGCTTGGTCCAACAGGGAACCAAGATTTTGGTAAACCCTGTTTAATTTCCATTACTTTGGCTGCGGACTGAGGGTTTGAATGGGATCAATGATGCAGAAGTGCCAGGAAGCTTGAGTGCAGCGCGATAATCTCGTTGCACTCAACGGCTCCTTTATTGCACAGGAATTGAATGGATCATGTGCCATCCATAAGTGTTAACCCAAAGCCAAAGGGGGCACATATGTGTAATCTGAATGGACTGCTATAGCTAATACATGAATACTTCCTCCATTAAAATAAAAATAATACATTACATTTTATTCTGAGAACAATTTTAAAGCATATATGCACCTAAGGACATGTGTGAGCTATTGTGACCTACCAGAGTCCATGGAGAACACTGCTGGATATTTATAGGATGATAAATCACTGAATTGAGGGGAAATCTCTGTAACTTAGCCCCAGATAGCAACAAAACCTAACAAGCGGTTCTAACTTTTCTTAATATAATCTTTAAAAACCCAAAATGTGTATAGATAAAGGTCAGTGTATTTAATAAGGTCTGCGTGTAGTTCTAGCTGCAGAGTCTCTGTTACATGGTTCATGTGACTTGCTGCCTAAACCCGTCTTTAATTAAACACAGCAGAACTGCTGGGATTAAAATGTCTTGTGATAAACTTTTTCCAGAAATCAGTACAGAGTGTGTGTACTTTACATAGACTTAATTAAAAGAAGAAATGAGGGAAGCGAAGGCTGTGTTATTACCAAATCTACTGCCAATGTAAATATGACAAGGATAATATTAGAGCGCAAATGTCTTTGCTCTTTTAAAGATGTCTGTGTGCCCTATGCAGCCACAAGAAATCAGTATTCATCATTTTATTTCTAGTATAGTAAAGGCAATAGACAACTTATATCTCTAATGGGTTGGAATGCCCATCCCCTTAGTGTAGATGAAGTAGACCAAAAGTACCCCTTGGCAGACACAACCCAGAACGAATATTAAAAAAAACAATATACTTTTGGTCTACTTCATTTTACTGCTAGTAACATGACATTCCTTTAGAAAGTATTATAGCCAATAATTCATCATGGCAGCCTGGCAATTATGCTGTATAGGAGCCCCTCTATCAATTTTCCATACAGACCTGTATGAATGAACTGTCATATAGAAAATGTAAAACCAACCCTTTCCTTAATGGCATCACATGATGTCACCGCCAACTAAATACTGTTTGATACTATCCATGAGATTGTATTCAGGATTGGGGGGTACCCACGTAAAAAAGAGCTCAGGTAGAGGCGCCCGTTTTTTAAAATAAATATTTCAACTTTAATCCAAATTCAAGATAAAATCAACGCTAGTATGTACAGAGGTGTTTCGTGACTTCTAGTCACTTCTTCAGGATATACACATGGTCACAAATATTTACGTCTTGGATGGGGGTAAAATCTGGCATGACCAGTGTATCTGTGTGTGCCCATGAGATTGTAGGCCCCACGAGATCCAAGGTAAATTATACCGACCTGTGAATGCATCTTGTCATGTTCACTGGGCAGTTAATTGTTTGTTTACTGGGGAGCTAACCACCACCTGTGTAAACAAGCCCTTTTTAATTACCAATTAAAGGTTTTTAGTACTGTCTACATTCTTCTTTTTTTTATCTTTTTCAAATATTAATTATTAACTATTAAATCTGATTGTCCTCTTTCTTTACAGTGGGGTCGTTCTGTGCATGTACCAGCTCCAATAATAACACATACTGGTGTCTAAGAACAGTCAACGAGACCCACAATTTTCTGTTTTGTGAATTTGCCACGGGCTTCTTGGAGTACTTTGATTTGAATATCGACCCCTACCAGGTATGTATTGATATGTTTCAACTGCTCCTTTAGTGGATAAGACTTGGCTTGAAATACTCAAGCAATTAAAAACTCAATACTTGGGAGTTTTTACTTTGCAAATTGGGCAATGCTCATTATGGCTTCTTCACTGAAGCAAGCCGATGTCACCCCTCTCCCGTGGGGGTGCCGTGGGACATTAAAATGTAAATTAGGTTAACATCAAAGAGCACATTTGCCCCCAGTGTAATTTCCAGGTGTGCACTTTGAAGTTAACCCGCTCAGAGGGTGCCAAAGGGCATTGTATTGGATACAGGGATAGCTGTATCCAATACAATTCAAAGTAAAACAAAAACAAAACTAATTTCCAATTGCAATAAAAACATAAATAGGAATGAATACTGTTTTGAAATCATTCAAACCAAAAAAGTATTTAAGAGATTTTATTATTCAAATGATACATTTCAGGGGGGTTTTTTTATGTCCTTTTTTTAAATAATTGTTTGTTTCAAACATTATTATATTCAGGATGTCTATAAGACCATTGTACAGACATATTTTGGAAGTTACAGGCCTACAACATAAAAAAATTCCATTAGAGTCTATGGTGCACTTTTGGTACAGAAATCTGGACCTTGCAAGAGCGCTAGGGAGGTTAAACTAGGTCAGACAAGAAAATGGTATAATAAAGCAAAGTTGTAAACTGCAGGCCACTTACTTCTTTCAACAGAAGTTTATTTAAAGTATTCACCAATCCCAGAATACTTTTGGTTTGCCAACAAGCTAATGAAATCCTAAAATAAGTGGTCCAGAACTACAGACCCTCTTCTTTCATCTTAAACTATGGGTATTTATTTACCTTTAGATATACTGTATGTTCTGCATGTATTTCTTTTTTATAAATCATGATCCCTGTTAAGTGTGTACCCTTGCAGATATATGATAGTAGGAAACATAGTGAGGTTGTGTAGGACTGCAGTCCAAATTTTCATATAATGAGTGAAGACCTCACCAGTTAGGCCTGCCATACACGTACTGATATTATTTAGGATCGATAAAAACAGATAGATGAATCCCGATGTTGCAATCGTTTAACGATCGTACTTTTAGCTAAAATGGTACCACATAGGGAAACCGATTTTGGATCTATTTTTCCCGTTTTGATCGGAAATGTAATCGAAAGTAATCGTTAATTCTATCCGACAATGTGCTCTCCAATGGGAAGTGATGTAGGGGGGTATGGAAAGCAGTGTATAAATAGGTGGTGGCATTGCATGTCATTGGTTAAGGGTTAGAAATCACCCCAAAATGCATCATGTCCAGTGGTAGTTAATAACAATTTTAGAAACTAACAACATTTAAACCATTACTAGATTATTATAATACAATGATAACAGCAATTTAAAAATGCAAATAGTTATTTCGTATATTATTTTCACAAACACTCAAAAAAGAACTTTGGTTGTTATGATCAATTATGATGCAACATGCCGGCACCGGAAGTTTCAATATGCTAATAAGCATTATCTGCACGAATTCGGTCGGGAAACCACAAAACACTTGCTCGATGTTCCTAGACCAATAAATCTTCTACTTGTCCAATCATTTTCCAATCGAATATTTCATCAATTTCAATCGAACTTTATATATCGTACCATGTGGACCTGCACAGGTTTCACGCCGATCAACTACTAACATAGGTCTGGTTTTATTGATCGTAAATATTATCGGTAGGTGTATGGCAGGCTTTAGTCAGTCTAATGAAACATTGCTCACTGTATATTCATGTGTATTTGCTGTTTTCCCTGCAGCTCACAAACGCCGTACATACTGTGGAAAGAGGAATTCTTAATCAGCTTCACATACAACTGATGGAGTTAAGGAGCTGTCAAGGTCACCGGCAGTGTAACCCAAGGCCGAAAGGACTAGAGACAGGTAATGCTTCCTCGGTTTTATGACTAGCACTTTTGATCTTAATATGTCCTGACCGGTAAACATAACTATATCATCTTATTTTTTTGCAGCAGTTGGAGTATATCATTTAAATGAAATTACTGAGTAATAACTTGCTAGCCTGACTAATTCTTTCTTACAGGTTTAATAACAACAGGTCAAAACAAACAGCAAAGCTTATTTACAGCATTGGCTTCAGATCTAACAACTACTAGGCTGTGGCCAGGGGCTGCTAACTAACCTGCTTACCTCTTACACAGCCCTTTAATATTAGCCGTACTTGGCAAAAGAGAGTTTTCGGGTTATTCATTTATGTTTTCAGGGTGTGCATATTATTGGTTAGTTGAAAATGAAAAATATTCACAAGTATCTTGAATAACTCCCAAACATTAAAGAGATGTACAAAACTCAACCCCAACATTAACACCACTGACATATCTCAGGTTTTTATTGGCAGCCATTTAAGTCAGTCCTTGAAGGTGATATTTTGGAAGCCGGAATATTGGAAAAGCATAGCATCTGAGAGACTTTGATAAGAGCCAAAAAATGGGTTACATCATCTTCAACTCGGAAGAGAGGGTATGGTGGTCCTGATATGCAGTGGTCCATAGAATTAGTGACAGGGTTATGGTGACCAAGGCTCATATGTGTGAGATGGAAAATTGAGCCTTTTTGGTCTAATCCCACATTAGAGCTGCAGTAGCACAAGTTTCAGAAAAATTAGATGCTGGCCATGAATATTGTCACAAAACACACATATGGGTCTACATAGCCATAGACCCATCAAAGCATCCATGCTTTGACACAAAGCAGAGTTGGCACAAGAATATCAGAACTGGACTATGCAGCAATACAATAAGTACACTGGTCCTGTGAATCACATTTTTTCATATTGAGTGCATCTGTGTCCTTGAAAAACAACTGCCAATTGTCAGAGGTCCCATCTCCCAACTAACAGAACTCAGAGAGCCAGATGCCACAGGACACCATCAAAGTTTATGTGTAGAACATGTTTTCACGGCACACACACCATGGTTTTAATGATGTAGCTGATCAAGGTACAATAATCTTTAATCCAATGGTGATATCTATTCTTTAAAATGTAATATTTTAGTTATCACTAGTTAAGTTAAAGTAAAAATTTAGGTTCCCAATGGGCATATATACTATATCAAAATGACAGTCTCTTTAAAAGCTCAGCTGTAGCCAGAGCTGCTAGTAAGTAGAGAAGATTAATGAGATGCTGAATTTCAGTTTCAATCTGCAATTAATTTGCATTTTATTGCTGGCATATATATACTCATAAAAAGATTTTGCCAAAAGCAAAAACACCTTCCAGGAATTCCTACTTGCCAAGAAGGCTGGAATGCAGCCTCATTTGTCTCGCAAAGCTGGCTTAGGGTGAGTGTGTGGCCATAATCAGAAGTAACATTACATTATCTCTCATCTATCAAATTGTAATAAACCAGAACTGTTTGTGTTGCTGTATAGTGACAACCATGTTTAATTGGTCAATTTGGAACAACCCACTTTTTCATTGGGACAATATGGTAAATAAGCTCATTTGGATATTATCCAGCACAAAGAAAGCCCCAGTCCACCCAAAAGTTACATTTTATAGCATCAGATGGCTTGTTCAGTCCATTTGTGTGGTTTTTTTTTACATACAATGGCCGAATAATCTCTTAACGCTCTTTTTCACTTATGAGTCCGAGCATCTCTGTACTTTAAACACTAGTATGGAAGATGAAGCCATTTTAATAGACACAGAAGTTGTGCAGACCCAGGAACTGGAGCTCCAGCCCAATAGTGTATAAAGTTCCCGAAGAAATAAACATCCTCTCCTGTGTTGCTTTTTTCTGCTGAAATGACACATTTGGGCGGACTGACGCTTTACCTGATTCAACTATTACAATAGCTGATAAGTTATTAATTTCAGAGATAGGAACACCTAATCATTTCTTTTAAAGAGATCTATCTAAATCTAGTATTTGGTGAATGATTTCGCTTCTAGAAGTTAACAACCATTACTCTTGTATTTTCCTATATCAGGAAGTAAAGATGGACGAACCTATGATCCACACAGGTATATGTCCTTTTTCTTATTTATCCTTTCCAGCGGCTTCTTCCCAAATAATTGCATGATCCAGCCCATTCCAACTAATGTGTGTATTCTGTCATGTGGAACATGGCATATAGCTTTTGGTGCATGCAACTTCTAACCATGGTTTCCTCATTTTGGTCAATGGTCTCCCATGATTCATTTCATTATATCTTCACAGCAAGAGCTCATACATCTCATTTCATGCTTGCAACTTGTGATTTTTCAATGTCCCATTTACACAATGTTTAGGTTGATGAAGCACTGATAAGAAACCCTTTGCATTGTGTTTTCATTGTGATTGTGTTATGTGTATACAATTACTTTGCATCTCCATCTGTTAATATTTAATAGTGTTGTACATGTGCAGTATTTTATGCCTTGGAGTATGCATGCAACAATGTATAGAGGTTAAAAGTTATGTTTTAAAGTATGCAGTCAAATTCTTCATGTATAGTGCAGGTTCACTTTGGTTTTATGTTGCCCATAAATTAGTAGTATTTAAATAGGCAAAAAGATAAATACAAACCTTTCATGGCACATTCATTGTATTTATGACATGGCCCCATTAGATGAAAGAGTATTAGATCAGTCACAGGTATTGGACTGTAAATATTCAGTCTTTAGTACTTGTACAGATTTACAGTACAGTGTACAGATGTATTTAATAAGTTGTATAAAATATGTATATTTTTTAGTACATTTTCAGTTGACCTTTGACTACTTCTCGGTCAGGTATTCAATTCTGTTAATATGCACAGAAAAGAGCCAGACATCCCCAGACAGGGAATGTGTATATAATTTGAAGTTGTACAAGGACTTGGGGGCTCCTTTAATTTAGATGTTGGGAGACTGTTGTAATTCCCCCTTCCACAGTCTTCTACACTAGGATACATTTTAAAATGGTATTATCTTTTATTGATGCTGTGATAAGATGCTCTGATGTATAAGACGCACCCTGTTAAATACTTGAGGTCATGTCTCCAATTGACAGACATGCCCACAGGCAGACCGGGTGGGAATGCACAGGTCGATTTTTCCATAGACTTTGATAGATTCAAAAAGATAGATTTTTTAATCGTTGGAACGAAAATCTAAAGGCAACAAAGGTTTTGTTCGACCAACATCGAACAGAAGTGAAGATATCAAACAAAAAATCTATCAAAAGCTGATCGGACATGTTGGTAAATTTTCATCGTAAAAAACAAATGTAAATCAAACGTATTATTGTTTCATTAGATAATTTTTGTTCAATCTAAAAAATTTGAACGAAGCTATATCTTGTTCAAAAATCGTCAAAAAAACTTTCGAGAACTGTTGAACGTAATTTCATTTGGTCTAACGAAAATACAGTGTATACATTCAATATAGGCACAATCAATATTTGATCAAAATAACGAACATCCTGATCAAATTCATCGGTTGTGCAAAAATCTATACGTATATTCCTACCTTAAAAGGAGAGAAAAACCCAACCCGCTGGTCTTCTATGCCTCTGCCTCCACCGGCAAAGCTCAGTGCTTGGCCAATGCAGGCAGAGGTTAGGTAAAATGCATGACCACCTGCATCTGAATAGTTTTTTGGCTGCGAATTGGTTGTGCATTCGCACCAGTTGTCCCCCATGATTTGTGTGGGGGGGGAGGATGCCTCTTATGATTCAAAAAATACAGTAACTTTGTTTATTGGATGTTTGCCATGAACAATTAGTGAAAGTATTCTCCTGCTCAATAGAGAACAGGGAACACTAGACTTCTGTAAGCCTGTGTTATCTTGCCGCCCAGATTTTATGCAGTTTTCCAATCATCTATTGTTGGGGTGCACAGTATGAATACATTGCCTGCCTTTATGTTTGTAGCAATCATCATGGGGTTTTGCTTCAGATGGGACAACTTACATAACATCCATTATGAGAGTGCTCCAGGGTACATTTTTCAGAGCTCTGCAGCATTTCCAGTATCTGCTCTGAGAATATCTCTTCGTCTGAGGTTTGACACTTTGATACGACAATCACAGAAACATCTGCCTGGAAAGCCGCATTATTGTGGTTATGACGCACAGTTTAAAAGTTTTCCCTGTACTCAGGCAACATTTTTCACATTGTATGCATTCCGCCTGCCACTTAACTTTAGTACAGCAATATTTACCCAGAGGACCTTAGATTGATTAGCTGCCAGAAATCCTTTCTTACTTGGTTGTTAAATTAATAATATAAAGCAGAATTGCAGTCATAGAAACAAAAAGCCATCTGCGAGTTGGTTTACCTGCCAAAGTATCTTATTCTCCATGATATGCCACGTAGTAATAGGGGGGACACCTATATGCAATATCTACAACAAAAAACTTACACTTACACTTACACGTGACACTGCATACACATTAAATTGTTGCTGAAGGCTCCCCTGTGCTATTCTAAGTTTATAGTCGGAACAGGTTAGCTAACTCACTGGCTGAATAATGTACTTTTCTCTACCTTTCAGATTTGGGGCATTAGAATAACTATACAGTTTATATCATTTAATATTAGGACAAAACATTCACAAAAACGTATATTACTTCATTGTATTTAACATTGTTTGCATTTTATCATTATACATAACACCATTTTGTGTAAGGAAATAAAAGATTGAGTTACAACGCAAACCCAATGACCAATGTCATCTATATTGTTACAGGGGACAGCTATGGGACGGATGGGAAGGTTAACCTGCCCAATTTCACAGAGGATGTTGACTGGAAAGGACTGGAAGATCTGTACAGCGTTAATGAAAGCTTGTATGGCTACAGAAACAAGTATAGACTTAGTCCAGAAGATTGGGCTAATTACTTGAAGGATGTAGATAGAGTTTTTGCACTGCTGAACAATATCCCTAAAAACGTTACAACAAATTCGACTGTGGTTGTACAAACTGATGTGTTGGCTCTGGTGGAAATGTCCTCTGCTGACTCAGAAGATGAATTTAGCGGTGTAGCTGCAGAAGAAAGGGAACCTAAAATAAAAGCAAATTTGAGCACAGTGATTTTTAATCACAAGAAAAAACTTGAAAACCGTCTCCCCAAGGAGAAACAAAAGAACCAGGCACACTGGAGCTATCGCAAAACTGAAAGAAAGACGCATCCATTTTCTTTAGACACCTATGATGTGGACTTCAGTGGAAATGGACTTACAGAGTTAGAATCTAAAATGAATTTAGATATACAGACTTATAGTCATACCCCTAGAGAAATTCAGCAACGTCATTTTGTAAGTGAAGATATATTTCAAGACCAAGTGTATATCCCAATTGACTCCATGGCTCTCCAGGTAAATAACTCCACTGTGGACCATGAGTCTGAAGACCAAGAAAGTACAAATGCCAGACCAACAAAGGATTCTTCTGGGGAAACAAATCCAAATTCAGATATGGAAGGCAGTGCCTCGTTCCCTAATTCTTCTGATTAGAACAAATGTACTTTTAACAAAAGCTGAAAACCTAACCATTGACTGTGGCACTTGACATTCCAGTGCACCCAGTAGCCTTTCTGCTTATTACAATATGAGCAACGGAGTCTTCAAACAACTCTCCAATTTGATACTTGATAATTGCATTAATACTTCATAAAATTTGTCACGCATTTTTTTTCACAGTTTGGGCTCATATGTGTCAAATATTTGAACACCACAGCTAATTATATCCCCACTAAATATATATTTTCTTTTCTAACCACTGGAATTAGTAAACTAATTTTGCACTTTTATAAAGCTTTTAAGCTTGACCACCATGTTTTTTCCCTTTTTACTTTAGTTCTAAAGTCTTATTGTTGTGAACAGAAAAATATTGTGGCAAAAAGGTTCCTTACAGTTTTTTGCTTTACATTTTCAAAATCTCATAGTCTCATCTAATACTACGTATGCATTGCATGAATGGATAAATGGAAATTGTCCAGTTGGTTTATGGTGACAGATCTGGCTAATCTGAAGAACATCACCCTTTCTTTGGGGAAATGATGATTCATTTCTTTAGTCAGCAGTGACTGGATGATGTTGTGGGACATCTTCCATCTGAGTTATCATTGTATGTTCAGTTATAATGCCATGTGCTAAATCAAGGCACTTACTGTTGTGTCTGATAGCTGATTTTTCAGAGTTGGCTATATAAAGAGATAAAGAGCAAATCTGAAAAAAGTCTGTAGACCAGTAGATGGCAGATCTGCTGGGGAGAAAGATTTAAGTAAATTAGTATATTACTATTAAGGGGGAAATTACTCCAATTTTTAAAGAAGGCAAAATTTTAGATGTTGTTTTCCTGAAATTCCCAATATTAAATACCTTTTTATTTAAACATCTTCCAGCTGTTCTACAATTGGCAAAGTAGAGCAATCTAGAGCTTACATATCCAGCTTTATTATCAAATGTGTCTTTCTCTACTTTATTGACATATCTGCGGATTTATGCACAATGTAAAGAGAAATTCCAGTTGTTAAGGCAAGATACCACCTGCTTCTTACCCATGGTTACATAGAAGCTTGCAGGTTTTGATATTTCATTAGCTTTAAAAGTGTGCTTGCTTTTATTGGGCAACTATGGCCATCTTCAACAGACCTTAAGCACCATAAATTTGAATGTCCTGCTCTTAAGAGAAGTGCAAAGTTAGGACCATGAGAAGATAAAATATTTTAAGGAAAAAGTTGTGTGGCATCAATCAGGACTGGTAAGTAGTTTGATTTAGGGCTGTTGTAGGTGGGCATTGTAACCCAAGAAAATGTGCACTTTAAGCAGATTTACACTTGAATTCCATATTCCACCTGCTGTCTGCAACACTTATGTACTACGGATGAATTGTTGAACATTGGGCATAGTAAATGAGAAGACCCAGCTAGAGGCATCAAAACGGCAAACATGGCACATAATCTATATGTAAACATATCAATAAGTATACTATTGACGGACGTTGTAGACGTTACATTCATATTTACAAATTACCTCAATGTTTTTTTTTTTTACATATCTATGCAGGAATACATGTTTTCTTTCCCCCTTGTCAAAATACTGCTTCTGTATTCCACATGAGCAATCCAGATCAGCACCACATTTTCTCCATGGGGTTTGAATGTTTCTCTTCTCAGATCAGTCCTGATATGGTCTATGTAAATATACTAAAATCTGCTATACGCATCACTTTGTGGTGACACAAAAAATGTATTTATGGTTATGAAAGTAATCTTTTTTTTTTGTAAATAGACTTCAGATTATTAGGCTTTGTTTTGTGTTTTTTTAATCATGTTATACTTTTATAGAACAATTCTGACTTCAGGAAAGTCATGGAGCAACATTTCTTGAAATAAAAAAACAAAAAAAACAACTTTTACAGTTTTGAAAGTTTATTGAAGTGGCCTTCTACTTTTGTGTTTGATTAATCCATAAATTGACGTTTAAACATTCTATCTATATGTTATAATACTTCATTTTATTATGTTTGTTTTGAATAAAAAGACAAGATAGGAAATCAAAAAGGTTTGGCTTGAAGCCTAAAAGTAACTGTCCTAAATTATATGGCCTGAGCCAATTTATTGTGATCATCTCAGGTTAGTGTATAGCAGTTTCCACATTGATTGTTCAACCATCTGCCAGAACGGATCTTAAATTACCAACTTTCCTAGAGCCCTATGTTTCCTGGGGGGTAGGGCTCAGTGGTGCTGCCCTCCCATCTTCAAAGAACAGAACAAGCATGGCACTGAAATCATTGTGGTAGACACTGACTGAACTGATACATACTTTGAGAAACAGTGTAATATCCTACTGAAAGCTGACAATGTATTAACATAACTGTGACCATAAAGAGGCAATGCTATTTAAGTACATTATTGGATGATAAAGTCGAAATAAGCAACTCTTTATACAAAATAAGGTTTTTGACACCATACCAACTTGCTGGCACATGATGTAGTGGACCGGTGTATTTGTACTATGTACATCAATCTTGACTTAACTATCTGTATGTTGCAGCAGAGAAGGCAACATTGATTCTGTCATGATTTGTCTAGATTAACTACTGTATTTTTCAGAGTATAAAACGCACCCCGAAAATTGGTTGGTCTTGGCTCCCCGCCAGCTTTCCCGACAAGAAGATTAGCCAGGGAGGCGGAGGAGCTGTCATCTCCAATCTGTACTTCATCGTTTACTCCGCTGATGTACTCAATGAAGATCAAACCTAGAAGAAAGGGCTGCCAGCCGGCATCTCTCCAATCTAGCTATGCCAGAATTTTGATAACACACCACACAGGAGAGATCTGCCTGTGGGCGAATCTTTCCCTTTGGCTGAGTGTTAACCATACCTATCAACTTAAAAAAAAAAGAAAACCCTGGGGAAATACAGAAAGTGACGTAATGGACACCACTCCTGTACCCGGATCGTGGTTCTTTTGCGTTCAAAATTCCAGAAGTGACGTCACTGACTTGCTTGCGGAATTTCAAAATTCCGGGAAAAATGTGGGGTTTGCTGAAATCAAGATTTGACAAAACAGGAAGGTTGACAGGTATAGTGTTAACTTTTTGTGAGCTGGGCTGCTTTAGCTTAACTCACAGACTGCAGGACGTCTGCAATCTGCACTGTACTGGGATTTGGGCACAAGCTGCCCACCTCACATACAGCTTTGCCTGTCAGGTTGGCTAGAGGCAGGGATGCTGTCAGAGACAGCTTCTCCACCTCTTTAACTAAAGAGTAGTAGAAAGTCGAAATATTTTTAGGCCATCACACGCTCTAAATTGTAGGGTGCGATACATCACAGTGTAGTCTTATAGTCTGAAAATACGGTAGTTTGGGGGCATTGTTTAAGCCAAAAGGTCAGTTCAGCAGCCAGGAAATAGGTACTTTAACATGAGTCATTAAATGCAGAAAGGAAATCATAATTTGTTACCATCT
The DNA here is from genome assembly GCA_036250615.1 of Ptychadena robeensis. Classification (NCBI taxonomy): domain Eukaryota; kingdom Metazoa; phylum Chordata; class Amphibia; order Anura; family Ptychadenidae; genus Ptychadena; species Ptychadena robeensis. The sequence continues at coordinate 30,959,541 of CM070036.1, read as the reverse complement.
ACTGTCAGTCTTCCTGGAATTAACCTTCTCTGCCAATACAAATTCTACACTGCCATGGTGTCAGTAGTAGCAGGAACAGATACACATCCAGGCATACATTATGAACAATTACTTCTTTATTGTCATATCAAGTATTGAAAGAATTGTAAACAAACTTTTTCAGAAAGTTTTCAATTGAATAAGCCAGTTTAACCCTCCCCAAAATGATGATGTGTGGTCACAGAAATAATATTAAGTAACAACCACCCAAAATCCAGCAAACCGAAGATCATTATTACTCTTGCACTACAGGTAAAACACACAAATACAAAACCTCACCATGCAGTACCACAATAAAATTCATCCTTCATCTGCGATGAATAGAAATATTCTGCAAATGCTGATTTGCAATCAGATCTGAGCAGAAATTCATTCGCCTTTAAGCCCCTATGTAACATTTAGATACACATTCAGTCATACAAATATCACTACAGATACCGCAATTATTGACTAGGTGGGAAAGGGGAACTCCATTCAGAGACGGGTAATAGGTAATTTTATCCTATCTTTTATTTATTTACTAGACATTGCCCATGTCATGGCTTTCAGAACTTCCAGTTTGCCTAAGATTTTAATGGAGAGCCAGGTGTCCATGTTCCATAGACTTTCTAAAGTTTAAAGACAATGGTGCATATAATATATATAGCATAGCACTTTAAGCTACACTTTCTATAACCAACATAGCCAAAGCCACAACCTTACAAATCTTCTAACATGGCATCTACCTCTATGAGGTAGATAACGTTGCAGCGATAGAACCAAGCTCTATGTTAAGTACATACTGAAAGCTCCTTACAATTGAGTATGTTGACTGGACATATATACTCTCAGGAAGTGACTTTCAAAGCTAAGTGCAAAAATACATAATAAATTCTGGTAATAATATTCATAAAAGAACACACAAAGCCGAACTATAAGAATGTTGCTTATTGTTTAAATTGTGTGTCATATTCTCTGCAAGTAATATTCCACGGCAGCCTTGCCTGTGATACAGATGTTCCTACACATTAAAGAAATCCCTGTTGTAGAGTCTTACCACAACCATATCCAGCTGCTGCAGATTGTGCAAGTGATGACATTTTTTAATCTTAACACTAGAAATTCTATTTTTACAATCCAGAGAAAGTCTAGACATGTGTCCTAATTATTTAGGGTAAATTCTATTATATAAATCCATAATACTTATGAGATACATATCTATCTGTTGGAAAGAAAATTAGAGGACAATAAGCTTTTTTAGATTATCATCACATACACTAGCCAACATCTATGCAATAGGTACCTCTGGGGCCATTCTGAACTAAGATGAGCATTTATAACAGCTAGGAAAATGCAACCTGGCCAAGCTTTTTTCTAATGTAAACAAATTGCCAACGATACAGTAACAGTCATATCTAGATGTGATATCTTGATCATTAATATCTTTCAGACTTTAAACAATATGAAACCCTTTGATTGGCTACAGCCATTTTATGAGAGTAAAGCTTTTTTATTATTGGGCTCTTACAGCTGGAGCACAGATACGATTCTTTACATTATATCTAACTTTTGTACCAATAAGTACTTTACACAAGGTATAGCATAAAAAACAATGTGTCAATGTTGCGTGTCAATATGGCTTGTGTATTGGGTTTCACTTTAAATGGTCTTCCTGGATTGCTCCTTTTTACACAGCCTCTGTGTAGGATGAGGTTACTGAGCATTCTATATCAATAATAAGCAACATTGGAAGATTACATGTTAGTTTCATTAGCTTGGAGTGGTCAGTAGATACTGCTAAATGGCTCTTGATTTTATGTATGGTTTCCTTAAGTGGACTGGTCACTTTCTCACTGTGGAGGCAGTCATACCTTTTTTTATTAATATTCCTGGAAATGCTGTCCATGAAACCTAGTTACTAGTTCAACAAATAAATTGGTGAAACCGCAATCGCTCCAAGCTCCAAGTGAATTTATAGACTGCAAAAGAATCTCGCAAAACAACTTTAGCCACTGTATATTAAACGGACAATTTTGCGTGTTATAAAATCTTTGCAAAGTTTTAATATATTGCTCTTACTTCTGGCATAAAGCTCTTCAGGTTGCTAACTTTCACAGAAAAGATTACAATTTTATGTTGCTCTTACTGTTTTGTTAAGTAATATGTTCTATATCTCCCAGCCTATATATAATATGATACAAAATAGAGAACTATATTAACACTGGAGCAGGAGAAATACTAATAAATAACATAGCCCAACTATCTATCACATGTACATCTAACTTAGATTTAAGATTATGATGACTTCATTCTTAATGATAAATAAGCACAATAAATGTTTGTTCATGCAGCATTCTTCAGTAGCCATTATCATATGGTTAATGTAAATATGTGATGAGTAATTAATGCATTTTACAGATCCTAACTGTATTTGTACCACTTGCTGCCTAAATAGAGTAGTAGTAGAAGTAGTATTGCACAATCTGAAACTTTATCACCTTATCTATAAGTACCTTACTTGGCCCTTTAAGATGGACCTTTAAAATTGTCCCTTTATACTGGATACTTGATCAGAACATACTGGATACTTGATAAAAATTATAATACAAAGTGTATTTTTTTATGATATTTGATCCTCTGCATGACAATTCTATAATGCAAGTGAAAGCAGCTAACCAACAAATAAACTTCCGAAAAGCAGATCAATAAGAATTACATTTTTTGGCAAGTCTCTATTACATTATAGTCAAGTATATAATTACAGAAGCCAGAGATCCGTTTTGCTGGAATGCAGCAAAATCATAGCGTCCAAACTCTTGGTATGTGCCCCACACTTTCAATGGCCTAATGGAGTTTTAGCTTAACGGGTACAATCTTAAGAGGGACAATGATTTCAGATTAATTACATTGCTGGTATCAAACAGAAAATTTTGCATCATGTGGCCTCTAAACAGTGCAACTCAAATGCCAGGTTTCGCATACTGCCTATGTCTTTGCTGGAAGACCAACCTTATCTATGCATCTGTTGGGAAGATTAACCCACTTTATTAGATAACTATGAACAGAAGTTTAGACTGTCTAAAGCCCCCCCATACACATACACCGATTTTCACTTAAAATGTTATGGTAATTTTTTCCGTCAAATTTACATACAGGCTCGAAGCGGCCCCGACTGATTTTTCGGCCGATTTTGAGAAATCATGATCGGTCAGGTACATAATTCCGCATCCGATTATTCTCCCGATCGATCACCCCGACCGACCACGTTGGCCGATCAGGCAAAATTCGTACGAAAAATCGGAACGTGTATAGGGGGCTTTAGGGCTTGTTTCCACTACAGCGCAACCTTTGCGGTTTTGCACGCGGTCGTCCTTGTGAACGGATGCGGTTTTTGAGACTGGCCCTCAACCACACCCACGTGACCGCAGTAATGGACACTGGCCCATGTATTTGATATAACTGCGGTCGGCCGCGCGGTTAGAACTGAATCTATCTGCATCTGACTGCTGTAGTGAAAACAAGCCCTAAAGGTGGTCATGCATAGTTCGATTTTCCCATTCTACAGACTTAAAAAAACAATAATGTTAAGCCGATTGTTTAAAAATCACATAATGTAAACAATTTAAAAACCGATCGATTAATTCCAAAGTCTTGTGAGCATGCTCCATAGTGCCATTGAATACAAAACAGATCAGATACTTGAACAATTGGCTGAAATATACCAACATGTCAGATCACTTCTCGGTCTATTTCAGGTTCGATTTTAGGTTGATTAAATCAGGAAAAAATTAATAGATTTTGAAACAACTGATAAAACTATAGTTTTGCAAGTCAATGGAATATAAAAAAAACGCGTATGGCCAGCGTACATTGGTCAACAGATGTTGACAAAAATGCACCCATTACATTGAATAGGCCTATTCACATGAAAATGCATGTCAACCCCTATTAACCTCCCTAGCGCACCGCCTGTACCGCACCATTTTTAACAGTGTGGTACAGGCAATGGCAGCAGTGTACGAGGTACACTGCCTGCCATTTCCTCCCTCCCCCCTCCCCTCTCCATACAGCCAGTGTCATTCATGACACCAGCTGGGAGGGCTGGAAAGCAGAGGCCCCTCCATTAACATGGAGGTCTATGGCACTGCTCACCCTCGCCCCCTTCCGCGTCACCGTGACGCGATCAGTGAAGCCGCAGAGCCCCGGATCAGCATCGCCGTAGCTTTCCGGGGTTATGCGGCTTTCATGGGAGCCCAGCTCATCCAGAGTTTGTTCTTCACACAAACTCTGGACGAGATGGGCTCGTGATGAACACTAAGAAGGTTAAACTAGTTATAAACCAAGCCTATAAGAGACATTTGACACTGAAAAAAAAATTTTGGAGAACCTCCTGTTTATATTTTTGGGTCGGTAAGTGAAGGGAAATCTACCCAGCTGTACCCAGATAACAATATAATCTAACCATTTTTGGAACTAAAAAGATTTACATACACTTTAACAAAATTTTGTCAAAATTGAATAGGTATTGTACAGGACTGCTGGGATGGGTCCTGCCAGAGAGGCATATTTCCCCTACATGCAGACTGTGATCCCATTGAGTTGTTTATTCGGGAAAGTATTGCTCAGCAACAGTTGGTTGCTGAACAGTTTTTTATTTCATTTCCGTAATGGGGTCCCGAACTCTGGGATACGGAGGATGGAACAAGGTGGGCCTTCCTATACCCCCAGGAATGCTCCAAGGGTTAACACCTGTTTGCAGGTGAGTGAAGGCAGGTGTGTCTCCACAAAAGGATCAGAGACCAGAGTGTCAGGGCTCCTGATAGAATTTGGAGACATGGCTTCTGACCAAGTAGGAGACAGAGGGCACACAAGGAGTGTGGGGCCCTGGCCGGTGCTGCTGGGAAGCAGAGTATAGGACAACTTTTTATGCTAAACGTTTGAAAGCCAGGAGGCTTGGTATTTTCAAGTAACTTTTGTTTCTTTATTTGGATTGCCATTACCCCTGCAAGGGTGAAATTTCTGTGGACTGTTGGCAAATAAATACGGGCAGGAAGCCCTAAAGAGACATGTTTGGTGAATGTACCTCATTTACAGAGGCTGATCCCCCACAGTATATAGGTGCAAACAATTAAAGTGCAATTATAATTTTAAAAATACCCAAACAGTACTTTTTGGACATGGTTTTCCTTAAAGAGGCCAGGAGATCAGGATTGCTAACTTTTCATTTAAAAAATACGAAGAATACTCAAATGGAGTACACAGATATGGACTACGGCCAAATATAAATGTTTTTAGTCAGTGACATGGTGGGAAAAGCAGAGAATTAGTACCAGATAAGCTGGGATCTAGCAGAAGGCCAGCAATGGCAGGTTCAATCTTGTTTTTAGAAAAGCTGCACTTTAACACTGCAGTACTGGAATATTTGTTGGAGAACAAATATTTTATAGAAGAACCGTATGTTTTGCTCTTTTGATTCGAACAGATTCTATTTTTAAATATAACTAAGAGAAAAAGAACAACTGACTAGTTTCTGTACAAAGTCTTTTCCTTAAAAATATCACCAAAAATTTTACATTTTACATTCTTTCAGCAACACTGCCTGTTTGGCTCAGAGAATATCAGTTTTAATATTTGAAAAACCGAGTTCCGAAAATTGCTCTTAATTGAAATAAATATCATCTGAATGGTGACTGTAAAGATTCTTCTGCCAGTAGTGATTAAATCCAAAACCTTTTTGTTCTAATTTTCAAGTGGGCAGGGGAGGAGTAGACCCTGAACTTTCACTCCAAGGTTCCTGTGGGTCTTATATACAAATAGTTTGCCTGTACATTCTTAAAATATGACATCCAATTTTCCCAAGATGCTGTCATTTTATAGAATATTTAAATGGAATTAACAAAACTGAAGCTTAGATATGATATCTAATTTCAAATTAACCAACTCTCCAATAAAGAGATGCTGACATTTGCATGCAAGTAGTATGTAGACTGAAACTGAGCCAATCAAATTCAGCAGCTGTTTCAGCAATTTGCTAATTTTTCATATATTTGTCATATATCTGGCCAACCAACCATATTTGATCTTTTGTTAACCAAGAAAGAGCTTTGTTATATTATTATGATAAATACCAACTATATTTTACTTGGAAATAGGTTAAAAGTGTACTTCAAGTCCATGTTTTCCTTCACTAGACGGTAAACTGTATTATATTATGTGTTATTTTTGTTTGTTGGTTTAGATGAGTGGTTCTCAACCTTTTTAGACATGCAACCCCAGAAGTGATGTTGCAAAGTGTCACTTCCTGTATTTGGAACATGGAAGTGTGGGGCGGAGTGCCACTTCCACATTTCAAATATGTGTGATATCACTTCCGGCACGATCAGGTGTAATGTCCACTCCCTTATTTTTTTCACACATCATTTGCACAAGCATAAGGAGTGGATATTACTCTCCGTTCTAACTTCTCACCCTGCCTGTGGGCACCTGCTTGTTAGCAGCAGCTCTGATGCTTTCAATGAGCTTGTTGACCCCTGTAAAATGGTGGCTCGACCCCCAAGGGGGTCCCACAGGTTGAGAACCACTGGTTTAAAAAGAGTGCAGCAAACGATAGCTCCCTAAACCCCCTTATACTGAGTTAATGTTTCTCTTCTAAAATCAGATGCCCCTCTCCTGTTTCTCCCATTTTTGGATTAATATAGACAACTCTATAACCTGAAACTATAAAACAGTTTTCTACACTAAACCTTTCATCCAACCTGCATCTGGGATCTTCAAATCTAGGTTGGAAGGTATGGTGAACCTATGGTGGTAGTACTGATTAGATTACTTAGCATTAAAGAACTGATTAGTTACTATGGTTACTGTAACTTGCACTCAGTACTTTGCTGTAGAACATTTTTCCATGAGCTACCTCCTGTGAACATCTTTTGATACTGATGATACTTGGATAAGCACAGATCATACATGGCCCCAGTATTTTAGGTAACATTTCTCTCTGACACACGTTTCACATCTCCTCTTCACATCTACCTACTGCCATGGTTCTCATCTCATACGTGTTTGAGTAGTAGCCAGGTTTAAGTATGTTTCTTTTTTTTTTTAACAGATCTGTGAAACATTTGGAAAATAATGACAATTTACTTTATTGTGTGCCCATGGGCATTATTCTTTCACTCACATATGTCTGAGTTCTGAACATAGCTAACTAAAATCCTACATTCTCAGTATCCCTACTGGGGGGTCATTGTGTACCTTGGGGGTTGAGTCTGCGCACTTACGAGAGGGAAATGACAATTATAAAAGACTACAATTACAGCATTTTATAAATTACGACAGGAAATAAAAATGAATCATGTTCAGAAAAAGAAGAGAATGTTACTAGGCCTTGTATATACCAGACTCAATTTGCACCTATACCCACTTACAAAAAAATGATCAAACAAAACCAAAAAATTCTGTCTGTACATAAGTACTAAAAACAATACCAAATATTATAATACAATAGCAAAAAAAGAGAAAACGAAAACTTTGTATACTGCCTTGATTTTAAAGGCTCGTGAAGTGCCCAGTTTACTATATACATATAAAACCTGATGCTGATGGTTATAACATCAATGCCAGCAGTAGATAGTTTGATGGTTTGTTATGTCTGATAGATATAACTTTAGTATGGCTTGCATATTGATGCATGTATGATTTCTGTCATGCTGCCAATGCAATTCTCCACAATGTAGTTGCATAGTTTAGGCTTATTCAATTGTGCTTTAAAGTTCATATACAGTGTCTTCTAACGCAAAACACCTAACATCAATGACAGACATTCATGATGTATGCCAGCTGTGCCAGTTCTGGAAGGCTGCTTGTTGCCAAGCAGTCACTATCAACCAAATGTCTTCTGTACTTGATAACACGTAAGTGTATATGAAACAGCACACTCAGAAGAGATCACAGATATTGTAATACTAACAGTGCTAGTTGACAAAGTTAATGCCCTTTCCTTGAACCAAAAAAGTATTTTCCACTTTGGAGAAAATGAACCAGGACAGTGATTTAAGATGGGTGATGGTGATTGCCTGCAACCATGAATAATTTCCATCTATAAGTCAAGTCATTTCTATTCTACTGCTAAACATATTCCCACATATAGAGATGCCAACAAAATCACTATTATCATCTGAATACATTTACATGCTAATGTTGAAATTTCAGCATCTCTACCAACAAGTATGTACAAAGTGGTCAATTTAATTTAAATACAGAATTGCCATGTATTGAGGCTGGGGTTACTCTGAAAAAAATTAATTATGTAAAATGATAGCATACGGCATAGGGACATTTGCTGATCATAAAACAATGTCCAGTAATTATATAGCTGCACTGTATGAAGTTATCTAATCTCTGGTCTTCCTCCCTCTACTATAAATAAGCAAAATATCATCTTCTTTCTAATCCTCCTGCATTCATAGTAAGATTGTCTCATGATTGCTCCAAAGTTGTTATTTTTCAAGAATTCATTAATGCAATCTAGGAAGCATGCTCTAATTGAAAGAGGAACAAGGAGGAGACAGAAGTGAATCCGCTATCATTACAAAAACAAAAATTTCTGTCTTACTGTACTTTCTAATCTTACTGTATTTTTCACACTAGAATATGCACTCTTCTCCCCAAATCTGGGGGGAAAAGTATGTGCGTCTTATATTGGGAATGCACCTTCACATTTCCCCCTCAGTGCTTAGCCGCGGGGGGATGCTGTCATAGTCCATGGAGCGATCTTCCATTTGCAATTCTCTGTATGTGAGCAGTTGCTTCAGCCAGCTTACATACAGAAGCAGACAGCTCACATGCACAGATCGGCGGAAGAGGTGATCTGCCCATGGATGGATCATCCATCTGCAGAGCTGTGCATGTGAGCTAGCAGCTTTGCTCTGCTTAGGAAAAAATACATCCCTGCATCTGTACGTGAGCTGGCTTCAGCAGCCTCTCACATATAGAAAACTGCAGCGCAGGACCAGGAGGTGGGGAAGCCTATGATAGCTTCCTCTCCTTCTTAAACACCGTAGAGTGCCCTATATGGCAGAGCATCTTATGAGCCGAAAGAATACAGTACTTTTACAGTTTTTGTAATTGTTAATATCAGGAATCCATTTCTGTAGATCCATCTAAACCAGGATTTCATTTGAAATTTAAGGCTTACATTTACTGATTTTTGGACCGAACTCCTTAAAAACCCAAGCCTGATTAATTATACATGTCTGTCTTTGGACAAGAAAAAACTCTTATAAAAAAAAGTCCAAACATTTCTAATCAATTCACATCTGTGATGCAAAAGCCATGGAACAATTCCAAATGTGCTGTTCATATATTTCAGTATATTATTCCTTCAGGAACCATTTATTCAAGTACAAATTCATAATGTAGGGTAGAGAACAGATTTTCCACCAACAATTAAAAAATGGTGAAAACTAATTTTGTTGGGGTAACCAGCCCCCAATGACCCTGTTGCTACTGAAAGGTGTTATCATTATTCATATGTATGTCGTTCACATAAAAGGCACGTGTTGCACAAGGCGCCATACTAAACTCGGAAAATGGACTTTTATGTATCAGCTGGGGTCTCTTCTTGAGAATTGTCAAAGGATGAATTTATTGCTTCCAGGAAAGGCCCAGGATAGGTTTGTGCTATGTGCTGGATTCCTTTATCTATGCTACTGTCTTCGTTTGGCTCTTCCCTGACGCCAAAGGCAGGGCAGGATCTGGTCCGTGCATAATTTGGCTCAGCTCTCGCGTTGCCGATCATCTCACTGACTGTGCTTATTGGGGAGGCTCGCCACCTTCTCCTCTGCAACTGATCTTCTTTGTGTTTAATGGAATACCAGGCCAGAAATATAAAAATAAATCCTAAGAATTTCAAACCAGCTGCTAGTCCAAAATAAACGAAACGAAATGATGTCACGTTGTATTCCCAGCAGGAGCCTTGCACTCCACAGTCCTGCTGCCAAAGCATGCAAGTTGTATCAATAACAGCCCCGAAGTAGATCGGTGTAGGAATGTAAGCTGCAAAAACAAAGACACGTTAAAGAGTTTGGAAATCTGCATCGTTTCACACAATAAACAGCGTGCAGCCAGACACAGTAGATTGCCAATGTAATTATAGAGTGTTAGATGGAAAGTGTATAGCTGACTCAAGGTACACTTTTTATATATAATATACAAAGACAAACTTATTTCATTCCATGTTCGCATTTGCTAAGCTGAGATCATGTTTGAACCCAAGATAAGTTATAGTGATCCTTTATAATTTAGGGGCTAGCTAGGCATGGTATACATATACATGAGATGCCTCCTATGAACCAGTGCAGACTCATCAGACAGGTACTCCTCACCTATCCTAAAAAATGTTGCTTCTAATTGCCACAAAATGTGGGATGTTATTGTCAATTCCTATTATGACCTACCATATATCCTGCAATATAGAGCCCAGGTACACTCTTTTACAATTAATTCTAGAAACATATAATAACTTGAGTATAAGCCTAGGATGGTGAAAGCAACAGCTAAGGCACAGAAAAACACAGCTGATGGGCTTTTGTTTCAGGATGTCAATGTTTTCAATTAGCTAATTTGTGAGTTCATTGGAAAGCCCCAAAGCATAACATGGTATCATCACCAAGTTTGCTGGAGATGTTAAGGTTGTTGGAAATCTTGAAAAGAAAAAGTATTGTAGCTTTTACATAAATTGAGTTTTTTAAATTTTTGTATTTGGCGTTGAACCTAATTCATCCAAAAACTACGAGTGCAATAACTTTTTCTCAAATGTTCCCACAACATATCTCCAGCAAGACCAACAACACCCAGCCCCCTGACGCAGGTCATGATGCCCCAGTATAGATGGCCACGTCATTTGCCATAGAGGAAGGCTAGGGATGTCCACATTGTGAGGCAAATGCAGAAAAAAAAAACATAGTGTAGACCCAGCCCAAACTCTAATGCTGTGGTGATGTTAAATGCCAATCACAGTCTTTTAATGGACGAGCAACGCATCACTGCTGATGACAATCAGTTTCACAGCAATGACCAAAACTGGGACTCTCGTTGACATTGACGTGACTTGGCATGTGGCACGTTGCAGGCTATGACGCACCTTTGTATACAGGTGCGTCATAGCCCATAAGAAAGAATGTCCAGGAATCTTGAATTAAGCATTCTTCATTGCGTTTGGCGAACTGTAGACCTTAGAATGTCCTCTGAAATGGGCAACTGTCTTTGCTCAGAACAAATTTGCTGTTAAAACACGTCCAAGATTTATTCCAAATGCAAGGCAAGAATTTATGAACAAGTGTAGAGAAATGGAAATGTGAATGATCATATAATATGTACCCTATATGTCATAGCAGTGTTATGGTAACAGCTTGGCAATAGATGTGTGAGCAAATCATGTGCAATAAATTAAAAAGAAGGATTTTTATGTTTGCAATGACTTGTCTCTTTTAAACGGTCTCAATCTACATCAAGGGGCAGAATTCTCCCACTAAATTAGATCTATCTGTAGTAGTTAATGGTAGGTTGATGGAATAATTTACACTTGCACAGTTTAAAAGTATTAAAAACTAAGTGTTCAAAGTTTGAAGTCAGAAAATATTTCCTGAATTTGTGTATATGTACATATTATACCTTTTCAATTTATTTTATGAAGGTAGGTATAAGGGCCTTATCGTTTAGAGCCCGAAACCTGAGTTTTGGACCACAATATAAAGAACTGTATTAGTTCAGAAACATTTGCAGGCTGCTAAGCATCAACAGTTCTTTTCAGGTCTTCAACAGTATTCAGGCCATTCCATAACTTAAGCCTTTTAGCTGTTGACCTACTTACACGCTTGAGATCGCTCTTTCTGTATGACCCTGTTGCAATTCAGCTTCATGGACTTATGGACACACATTCGACTTTAGAATGTTCTTACAGAGAGATGAATTTATGACTCATTTCATAACAAAAGAATGCCCAAGGCCAGCTAAATTTATTCAGCCCATCAGGCAGCCACTACCATATTTGACTCTTGGTAAAGGGCTACTGTGCAAAACCATGAAATGCTATGTATGGACTGAAATTCCATTCTATATTATTCTTCATAGGCTGTGAAAAGAAATCTGACTAGAGTTAAAAAATAGGGACAGCAGAGGCCAGCCAGCTGGAACCCATCTAGGACAAATATGTTAGGAGTGACCAGAACTTTTCAAAGTTGCAAAAGTATTCGACGTTTTCACATTTTGTCACATTACAGCCACAAACATGACTAAATTTTATTGGAATTCCAAGCTGATCAGAGTTGATAGGAAGATGGATGGAGCCAAATACAGGGCAATCTTGGAAGAAAACCTCTTGGAGTCTGCAAAAGACTTGAGACTGGGGCGGAGGTTCACCTTCCAGCAGGACAACGACCCTAAACATAAAGCCAGGGCAACAATGGAATGGTTTAAAACAAAACATATCCATGTGTAAAGGCCCCCATACACGGGTCGGATTCCGACCGGATTCGCACGGGCGCGTGCACGCGAATCGATCGTGCCGGAATCGCGTGCAGCCCACCTTGTCCGTCCGATCACGTCCGATCGTTCGGGGGCCCAGAATCGGATCGGACAGAGAACCAACATGTTGGTCTTTTTGATCCGATTCTGCACACATCAGGGGGAGTTGCCATTTGTGAGGTGGACAATCGAACACGGAATCGTCCCGGAATCCATTGGACAAGGTGGTATGCAGCGATCGGATTCTCTTAATTGGCCGATCGATCACACCTGCGATTCCCGCCAGAATTGCCGGAATCGATCGGATAGGTGATCAAGCGGCCATGGAATCCGACTGTGTGTGGCTGGCTTTAGAATGGCTCAGTCAAAGGCCAGATCTAAATCCAATCGAGAATCTGTGGCAAGATCTGAAAACTGCTGTTCACAAACGCTGTCCATCTAATCTGACTGAGCTGGAGCTGTTTTGCAAAGAAGAATGGGCAAGGATTTCAGTCTCTAGATGTGCAAAGCTGGTGGAGACATACCCTAAAAGACTGGCAGCTGTAACTGCAGCAAAAGGTGGTTCTACAAAGTATTGACTCAGGGGGCTGAATAATTACGCACACCAAACTTAGCAGTTATTTATTTGTAAAAAATGTTTGGGATCATGTATGATTTTCCTTCCACTTCTCACGTGAACACCACTTTTGATTCATGCTTGTGGCTGTAGTGTGACAAAATGTGGAAAAGTTCAACGAATACTTTTGCAAGCCACTGTAATTTGAAGGACACACCATAATAATTTGACTAGGACAATATGGAAAGCATTGAATCCCACCACAGACACGGGTTACCCTTTTCATCCTGGTCCCTGTATGTTGTCTGCTTTCTGCTTTACATATTACATAGTGATTGGAAAGATTAGAAAGCTTCTCATGATACATGGTTTTGGTAGAAGAGAATCTGATTGTACAGAAATTGTATGAAAAGATTGTAAGGTGTATGGGGGCCTTAACTTATGTACTTTAAACCCTCTTCTATACCTCATCACTTACAACCTCCCTTCTTCTCACACATTTTGCATCAATGTATCATCTAAAGAAATACTGGTAAGTTATGGGTTAAAAACACAGCAATGCAACACATTGTTGGGGTGGATTTAATGAAATGAGGTTTCCTGTGCCCCCAGAGAAGAATTGTATATATATTCTATACGGCCCCAAAGATGAATTAAGATTTCAACCCAGATTTCTATGTAAATGTTAATTACAACTCATTACTAGCAATTAATGAAAGGACAGAGAAATGGCTTTTAAAAATAAAATAAAAAGATATTTAGAAAACTGTATGAAAAAACAGACCTTCCAGGGAAGGATCACATTGACATAGAGCATAAAATGAATTAGAAATAAGATTTGAAAGGTTGGCCAAGCCTGAGTAGATAAATTGCTTTCACAACGTTTGTGCTTGATTACCAAACACATTTTTGTTTTCTTAATCATCCATTGAGGAACACAGGATTCTTGAACGGATTGTGATACAAAACACAATCACAAAGGCCCTGGACATGGGTGAGGTCCTACACAACCGCCGAATCCTCCGCCAACAACACTCTAATGACTCCTTGCCTCGTCTCACAAAGGAAAAAAAGGGGAAGCTCCCTGTAATCGGATCCTTGGAATAGAGAACTGGGTCCAGTCCTAGTTGACTGTAGTATTTCCTGACCATGATCCAAGCTATGATAAAACTGTGAAGGAACTTCCCATTCATACAGTACATAGAACTAAAAATGACATTCAGTTTGCGTCATGCGGCTCAGGTGCTATTCCGGGACAGGTTGGCCCCCTTGCGGGAACCACCTGTGGCGTTGTACCTTATGGCCCCTGAATCGTCCAGACATATCTCGGTGATTTATGGTGACTAATTGCACAAATCCCCTGAGTCTAGTATGTCGGGTCTACAACACTCTTGGGAGACTGACGTGGGGACTCTATCAGACAATGACTGGCAGGAGGCTTTTGAGGCTCCTATTCTTGTCTCCCCGAAACGTTTAGACCGCTTGACGCAACTGTACATCTTGCACAGGAGCTATTTAACGCCAGTCCGCATTGCTAGGTTCAAACCTGGCGGCTCCACACATTGTCCCAAATGCATGATCCATCAGGGCACTCTATTTCATATGCTTTGGTCGTGTCCGGTGTTACAGGATTACTGGGAACAGGTGGTCAAATTCCTTCATGATGTTATGGGATCTCCAGTGGCATTGGATCCAAAGCAGTGTGTATTAGGTGTGTTGGGGGAACTTCGACTTAGAAAAGCTGAGACTCAATTTGTCCAGACGGCGTTGTTCCATGCTAGAAAGCTGGTGGCGCGTCTGTGGTATAGCCCCCTTCCCCCCACACTGGCAGTCTGGAAAAAGTCCCTGAATGATGTTCTACCTCTTTTGAAATGCGTATATATGAATAGAGGATGTGAGAAGAAATTTGATAAGATCTGGGGGAAATGGCTGTCTGAGGCGAAGTCCTGTTCTACAGATATGGCATTCCTCTCCTCCACGTAAATGCTTCGGTACTGGCATGGGCATCTGGGGGTGGGTATGTGGGTTTTTGCAGGTGGTGGGGACCAGGAGACCGGTTTGTGGTTGTGTCTTTATTTGTTCAGAAAGGATTCTACTAGCCATATACCGGACTGTGTTCGGGAGGGGTATTGTGTCAGTAAACATGTTTTTTCTTTTTATCTTGAGTATATCTTGATGGGGTTGGGATACTTTTGTGTGTGGGGAACAGTGTTGTTGTATTGTTACTTGCTACATATTTTATTATGTATGCATATCCTTGATTTTGTTCAATAAACTTTATTGTTGAATCAACAAAAAAAAAATGACATTCAGTCCTTAAAAGGTTAGACACATTTTGTTACCAAAATCTCTAATGGACCTGATATTTTTTCATAATCTTTTAGAGTTGAAATGTTTATTTCATTATTGCTTTAAATGTTTTTTCCCATCTTCTGCGGAGAGCCAACATAAGTTGTCATAGAACCAACAGAGATGTAAAAATAGAATAACAGCTCCACCTCGTGGGCAAACATCACATATGTTAAAACTGTTAAAGCACAATAAACCAACTTTTAAATATATTATCTTTTAGATATGTGACTAAAGTACTTACCTAGAGTTCTCAGCAAAACAAACTGCATTCCTAATGCAAAGGGCCTCTCACCTTCATCCACAGACCTGCATTGGAAATGTAATATGAATAATTACCATACAACTAACAAATATAGAAGAAGATACACTTGTATCAATGTCTTGTCTGTGGAAGTAAGAAAAAATATTTTTTTGTCATTACATAACATTTGTCCAGAATAAACAAATAGTGTGTTTAAAAAAGGCGGGGTGCCTTTCTCTCTTTTCCCATGTTCCCTTTCCACCCTATCCCATATGGACGTTTGTGTATGATAATGGGATGAATTTAATGGTATAATATTAAGCTTTGTATTTGGATATCAACTTACATGTGTCATATTTTAGATGTAATGATCCTAATGTACCATGTCACACATGTCTCAACATGGAAAAGAAGTCCCCCCTGAGGAGGCCTAAACCCACGTATTAGACGAACATGCATTTTTATATGTATTTCTTTGCGATTGTGAACACTGTTGCGTTACCTACTGTGACTGAATGATTCATATGTCAAATTGGGGGACTGTGTGATTCACTGTCTCAATACCCCAGTTTTAGATGATTCATTCTGTTGATTGTCATTTTTTGTATTAACCTAATAAAATTTGTGACTTTCTTACCTGGATTTGTGAGTACAATTGTCTGTACATATTTGTCACAAAAATCCTCGGAGGCTAGCCACCTCATCAACCTCCCTAAGTCTAGGGTAGGTTTTTGTTTGGCAATAGTAGATTGTTGTACCATGTTAGCCATTATTATTATCATTATTTTTATCATCGTTTATTTATAAAGCGGCAACATATTACGCATCGCTGTACAATAAAATAGAGTTGAGACACAACACAAGATAACACACAGGTACAGGATATGACACAGGAGGTGTGGAGGACCCTGCCCGGATGGGCGTACGATGTAATGGAATCATCAATGAATACAGAAAGTTTGGCTAACTGAAGTCATTAGAAAAGCAAGCTTTCAGGATGTCGCAGATACCCTCTTCAGGTTTAACCTCCCTAGCGCACTGCTGAGGTCCAGATTTCTATACCAAAAGTGCACCATAGACTTCAATGGTAAATTTTTCTTTAAGTTGTAGGCCTGCAACTTCCCAAAATATGTCCGTACAAGGGTCTAATAGACATCCTGAATATAATAATGTTTAAAACAAACAATTATGTAAAATAATTTTTTTTTTTATAAATTTAATGAGAAAACACAAAAATCAGGGCACAAAGCTATGCTGCAATGTAATAAATCTCGCCCAAATAAAGTCTCTGGTGCCCCAGAAGTGCCCATTTGCAGTTAACCCTCTTTAACCTGGTGTGATGGATGTGGTAAAATCACACCAGGGAAGAGAGGGGCACTGCAAATGGGCACATCTGGGGCACCAGAGACTTTATTTGGGCGAGATTTAGTACATAGAAACACATTTATAGCAGTTTTCTACATAGAAAACCGATTTTATGCACTGTACTTTTGAATTTCCTGCCGCCTACCTGATGTGAAGTCATCACGTCACTCGGAGGGGAGGGGGGGGAGAAGAGACGGAGGATATGCTGGCAGCATGTCACATCGGGGACACCGGGACAGCGCAAAACCGCAAGTATGCGCTGCCTGGAGCCCCGATGTGTACTGGACGGCAGCATCTCGTCCAGTGCTAAAGTTGCAGTAGCAACTAGACTAGAGCGGTTAATACAATTCTGGTTTTTGAAACTCACATTTACACACAAAATAGAATGGTCATACATATTTTAACAAAAACAACCATTTTGTCTTTGCAAAACAGTTGTGCTCTTCATCACTGAATAATAAGGGTGTCTGGACTTCTCATCTTTAGGTCAATTAACCATTCCTGCCTAATTTCTGATAATGTACAAGTTCATTGCTATTTAGGTTTCTCCAAAAATATGTTGCCATATTTCTTTGCTTCCCAGGTTTAATTACTGAAGGAGGTGAATATCACGGCTGAACCTCTTATCTCTATCATCCTCAATAACCCTTTCTAACTCTGATCACTCTCTCCACTGACAGGTGGGTTTACATGTGTAGATTTTATTGTTCAATCAACGATGAACGAACAATTCTTTGGTTGATTGAACAAAAATCTAGAATGGCCAATTTGTTTGATGGATAAAAAACAACATCGGACAAAAAACTAATTGGCAGTTGATTGAAGAAAAAATCTACACGTGTAAACCCACCTTTACCCTTCACTCTCACCTCTATCAGTCAAGTATATCAAGACAAAACTGTTGTTTTTGTTAACATATTTATACCTTGTAATTTTGTGTATAAATGTGAGTTTCAAAAAACAGAATTGTATTAGCCTGAAGAAGGGATCTGTGGCATACCGAAAGCTTGCTTCTCTAATGACTTCAGTTAGCCAATAAATGGTATCACTTGAACTCCAAACTCTCTGTTCTTACCCATATGCAAATAGCTGCTCATGCGTAAGTTGTTATTGTCATATTGGAAAATGTCTTTCCAAAAGTTGGTCAGTGGGTTCAGAGAATGGTTGAATGGATGACTGCTATTGTATAGGCACATGCTAAAGTTTCAGCCCTGCACTCTGTTCTGGAACTAAGACCTGCCTCCTGCTACTGTTTTTTGGTTTGGCTGGAGTAATATAGGGTGAATATTGCACTGCCCAGGGCTGCCCACTTGGTTTGGAACATGCTTTATGTTCACTTTACATGTAAATGGCTTGGGCGTTTGTTTTTCTAATTTTCTCTCCATAACTATGGGGTATGTTATGTCATGGTAAAGTGCGAAAAATAGAGTATGTGATCAAGCTTTATTACCAGTTTTAAAATATTATTATATCACACACAGCCACACAACACCTCCACCCCCCAACTCTGCTGGCACCCTACCCCCACCAACACCAACATTGGACAGTGTCGGACCAGGGGACGGGTTTCTTTCAAGCAGAGGTGGTGGGTGGCCGTGGGTGAGTAACAAACTATCTCCTGGTACGCACCTGAGTAGCTCCCTAAAAAAGTTATGTGCATCCCTGTTTATAAACAAGAATGTATGTAGCAAATGCAAATAAATTGCAAATGAGATGTCATTACGTTACACTCATTTGAATGTTTTTATTGTAATCTTTGTGTGAATATTTATGGAGATTTGGTTAAATAGGGATGGGAGGATCCTGCATTCATCTGCCTGTTTATATACAGGTATATCACTGAAAGAGTGAAATATCATTTTGTTAAAACCAACTAGCATGGAACACCAGGGTGCAGACTGATGCCTATTTTAGCAGCAAAGGCAGCTATGTTGATACCAGTCCATACACGCCGTGTGTGTTTTGAGATACCCCCCCAACCCCAAAAGTATAGGGTGCCCATTGGACTCTGGTGAAGACTTTCCAAATCATGCCATTGCTTCTATTTGTAGAGTCACAAAGCCCTATGTTTTTTAAATTGAGAGTGCAAAAGCTGTTTACCTCTCTGTTTCTGGATCTCATGTTATCATGAACAGGGAGGTAAGTCAGTGATAATAAGCTTTCTGTGTAAATTGAGCTTTAAGCAATGTATTTAAAAACTGGCAAGCTAAGATGGAAAGGTGTCCAAACAAGTAAAACATTATTCATATGCAATATTTTATGCATCTGAATTTGAAAATGAAAAAGCTAAACATGTATTTTAGTCCTGAACATATAAAGAAATATATGCATACTATTATATATCTCCCATAAAACAATATTTACACTATCTGAGCTTGTTATGCAGCACTGCTATATATATATATAAATCCCCTCATGCACATTTAGTTTATCTGAAAACATGGGCCTTAGGCTGGAGTTGCACATACTGAATGCCTATGATATTTCGAAAAGTTCATTCTAGGACACTGGTGACAAAACAAATGAGGCAGAATGGAGCAAGAATATGTTCACAGGCTATAGAACTTGTATCATGAGTGGTTGAAAACAAGCTTCCCTGTGTTCCTCTAATCTATACTTCCAAATGTCAAATTGCTGGAAATATCTATTGGAAAAATACGCTAACTGTTCACCTAACAGACAACTAGATTTGTTGGAGAAAGAGCGCACTCAACGAAACACTGATGTAAAATTCCAGAACATGTTATAGGTTCAATACAATATCAGAACAAATAACATTTATAAAAAACACAAGGCAACATCAAATGCTAAATAAAAGACAAATCTGTGCCATTCATTTCCTAAACAACATATTTTTAAAAATCTCACAGGTTCAATATAATATAACACTCTGGGGCAGATTTGTACCCTGTGATGCTATATGACACCTCTGCTCTTCAACATCAGGTTACCCGATCACCTTGCGTACCTGGTTAATGCTTTATATTGTTTGATAATCAGATGTATCTCGTGTAATTTTTATACACTATTATGTATTATCTTTTTTCTATATGTATCAACGAATATATTACATTCACTGCATAGGGAGGGAGACTTACCTGTTACTTCTGCCCATAACAAATAGAAGAATATACTTTACAGAAATATCAAGGTATTAACTGGGTAAAACTTTGCATGGATAAAAAAATCAGTAATTTTACTGCTTTTATCTTTCCTTATCTTACAACCAACACTACCATGTGACCAATTAATATTGGCTTTATTCTGTCTTCCCAGCTACTCCCCTCCAGGAAAATCTGATTTTATGCAACTAGCCCAGCCAAATCCCGATTTCGATAATTCACAGATTTTTCCTGCGATTTTGAAATTGTGGTATCTTAGGGCACTACTCTCTCTCTTAAGTTCCATTCCCGCTTGTGCAGATGATGTGTGGGATGGGAAGTTAGTAGGGAGCGTAACGCCTCCTTCCTCCTAAGTAATCCAGCTATCTAATAGCAAGAAAGGGAGATAAACCTCCCTATATCGAAAAAGTGCTGGACTTCCGCGTTCTAGATACAGAGAAAGTGCTGGACTTCCGCGTTCTAGATACAGAGAAAGTACTGGACTTCCGCGTTCTAGATACCATGAAAGTGCTGGACTTCTGCGTTCTAGATACCGAGACAGTGCTAGACTTCAACATTCTAGATACAGAGAAAGTGCTGCCCGTCCACGTTTAGATACAGGAAGTGACGTCACTGAAACACGAAAGTCCAGCACATTCTTGGTCCGAAATGGCATCAGTGATGTCACTTCCTGTCAGTTTTCCCTTATTCAAAAAGGGAAAAGTTGACAAGTTTGCACCCTCTAGTTCTTCTTTAAAGAGGACCTAATACTGATGACTTTCCTGGATGTAAACCTGATGGTCTGTCTTTAGACGTTTCAATCAAACATGTGATACAATGAAGCTAACTTAAGGACAAGCTCTGCTTTAACTTAATGTTTGTGCTGCATATAGATTCCGGAGTCCGGAAGTATTATTAATAACCAGATCAGCAATGGCATCTAAAATAACCTCTTTGCAATAGGTCTGCTTTAAGGTTTGGCTCAGTGTGGCTCAGGGCAAGCTTCCTTACAAACATTGCTCACCCCGAGCTACTCTCTGGTTTGTTTACCCGCTTTGCACCAGCCCGCACCATCCCTCTATGTCCATGTCCCCAATTATTCTGGGTTCCACCTCCTCAATCTCAGCGATGACACCGAAGAGGTGGGGGGTGCCTGATCCATTTGCCTGTATGTTATTCACATCACTGGCACAAATGTAAAGGGCTGGGATAGCGGGTTGGAAAAACATACTGATTATGTTGTAATCGTTTTCCATTTCTTATACGGCTTTCGAAAAAAAAAAAAAAACAGCCATGACTCTTAAGGCCCCCATACATGTCTAGATTTTTCATTCAATTAATTTTTTTGTTGATTGATTGAAAATCTATGGCAGCCCACATAGTTAGACCTAAAACAATTAAAATTGGGAAAATAATTGATCGAAAAATGATTGGACATGCTGAAAATTTTAACAATGGCAAACATACAATCAATCACCGAATCTAGACGTGCTTTATCCCCTGCATATATATCCAATTTTTTCCTTAAAATCTTTCATTGTATACTGACGTTGGGCCCATTATCTACAGAAATGGGCATGAGCAGCTGTTGTATGTCTGTAAAATATATGTGAAATAAGGTTCTCACCTGAGAGTCACGATGATGGCTGAGGGTTGTGCACATGCTGTGATGAGAGTAACAATGAAGAGAAATATCAGGAATGGAATGAGGGTATTGCAGGTTCGATCACATTTCCCCGACACAGCATAACCGTTTTCATGAAGGTAAGTCTTTACAATGACCACTCGGAGTTGACTGCGTTGGCCTTGTGTGGGTGGAGTGATGACCTGCCGGCTTTGCACACAGGCGCATTCAGTATAATTTCTTACCTGTAACGAATACAGAAGGAAACAGAAGTCAATGATTATATTAAATAAAAGAAAGCAATGGGATATGATGATTTTGTGGTAAACATGTAACTTAATGTGTGTCCATAAGATTGTAAAGTATCTGTTTGGAGAAGGGAGAAGAATGACAGCCACCAAAAACATGGTGCCTAATTCTTTGGGTGATCATGGATTAGGTTGGACTCTTTGACTTGTTTTACACAACCACTCACTCAGAAATGTGGGTTTTAGAGAATCCTTCTCCTTTTTTTATTCTAGCAAGGATAACAACAGTGTTTCCCCATACAGGGGTACACCCAACATCAAAACAAAAAGGACTAAAAGATTCATCATTCTGACCTAGTAAGTTAGATTTGTGTATGAGCAGGTTGCATAGAACTAGTCTTTCTGGAACATGAAAAGGCCCTTGTCAGATTTTAGGGCTACAAACAAAAGTCTCCATACTCTACACACCAAAACAGAGTAAGCCTATAGCAATATTAATATCATGGTTGTTTTTTTAAAATTGGACTAGCTGTGTGTAAATTGCAAAGCCCCAAACAATTATAACCATAATTGCTGAGGGTGTTTCCAGAGCCAATCTCTACATTTCCTGAAATTATGGTGATGATAACAAGTTCAGGGGCTTTACAACTAAACTATGTCTAAACGTGGCCATACACAGTTCAATATTTCCGTTCGATCACCTTAAAACAATAATTTTTAGGCCGATCGTACGGAAAAAGTCCCGCACACCTGGTACAGTTGACCCAAAGTGATCAAATCAATTAAAAAATCTATGATAGGAAATGTTGGTAAATTAAACTCGATCGTACAAATATCTGACGCTTTTTCTAGGTATTTCTAGATATGATTGTAATTACGATCGTATATATATGGAAATAATTACAAGCGTATTTCCAAACCTAATTGCAATCCTATTTATGATCATAATTATAACTGTATTTTTGAACATAATTACGAATGTATTTACAAACATAATTACGAATGTATTTACAAACATAATTATAATCGTATTTATGACCATAATTCAGTCGTATTATGCATGCACTCCATAGTATGATCGTAAATTGATCACACTGTGTGGTGGTACAATCAATCTTAGTTTGTCTGGTGCACATGATCAAATCTCATGCTTGGAAGCACATGTCTCCCCCATGGCTGGGCTCCCCATTTTACTTCCCAGAACACACAAATTATTAGTCTGAAGAAAGGAATACACAACTCGATTTTTGCATGGATTCTTGCACAATAGAGCACCGTGAACACGCATGTCACTCTATTGTGCAAAACTCTATACAAAAATCGAGCAGTGTAGCTTTGAAACTACAGGTTACCAACATGTTGGTAAACCTTGATCAATGCCTATACTATACCTATATCTCGAACGGCTCGAATATCGAGCAGTGTATTCCCAGCATTAGACTTCACCCACATCCACCCACACATGAGCAAGTTATAGTTTTCCCCATATGATTATTGTATGATAATCATCATCATGTTGAAAATATATCATTAACTAAAGCAGAGGTTGCTTTACAGGGCTACGGCCTACATACCAATACACTAATAACTAGAGAAGGACATTTATTGTCGCCTTGCCCTTCTCCCCTGTGGCATGTTTGTTACAAGCTGACAGGTGTTACTAATATTAAAAAGATTTCCTTAGAAATGCCCCAGCATATTCCTAATAGGAACAAGCAGCCCAGCTGGTAGTCAATATGTCTAAGGTTAGACAAGTTGGTGAGAGAATATATCTCTCTTGTTTCAATCAGTCACACCGATCCTTCTATATAAATAAATGGCAGAAACTAATTGGAAACAAGATCCGAGCTACTAGACCAAGTCAAGTCTGGAGTGAGAACACTATTCTGTAAAAACACAGCTGATATGATGACAGAAGGTGCCGTCCTGTATATGGGAGGGAAAGGTAGGATGAACTAGAACCAGGAAACAGTTCTCACAACTGTTCAGACACACTGTGTCACAACAACCAAGCGTGGTGCTTCTGTCTCAGATTGCCTTGGCTCGGCTTTGCATCAGTGGAATGCCAACGTGCCATGGGCTTACATCCCACATAGTGAACTCATCTTCCCATCCAGAAAGTGATAGCCTCTCAGGACAGCTTTTAGACCTGGCTGCTCTTCAAAATGCCTGCCGTTATTACAGGCTCCTTATTACTTTTAGTCTTAGGAAGGGGACATCATTCCATATACACGGTCATAATCAGCAGTAACAGATATGTTCGCTCTCACATACTGCCAATAAAATTTATAGTTTAACCTAACCAAGTTTCAGCTGGGGTTGCAATTCTTTTTAAAATGTACATAGACTGATTGCTATGCTCTCTCACTGTTTTTAATGTCTTAATTAATTTAAGCAAATTGGAGAAGTCAGAAGATTTTATTTCAGTAACATATAAGAGTATTGTACATCATACAGAAATGACTCCTCTGTAGCATAAGTATGTCCTGGATACTATAGCAAATGCACTACAAATGTTGCTTAAACCGGACCTATACTTACCTATTGTACTTCATGTCCATCGCAGACAAAGCACACGTTACATATATTATGAAATAATCTTACCCATTATCAATAAATCTCAATTGTCAATTGTTCATCCCCTGATGACATGGTGCCTCCCTGCCAACAAGTTTAAGAAGGGAGAGGTCACTGCTTTATTGATGCTCTATTGCATAAGTTCAAGTAGACCTGTTGTCAGCATTGAAAACAATAATCCAGCACCATCTACTGGCCATCTGTGTAACTGCAGAAAAATTAATACAGGAAGGCTGGCAGGAGAAGAATTCAGTGGCAGCAGCTGAGATGGGAACTCCCAGGAACAGCAGGTAAGTATATCATTTTAGGATTGTGGAGTGCCAGCGAACTAGTTCTGTGGTAATCTGCATTTTATTGTAATTGTGTCCAAGTCATTGTAGTGCGGCTGGAGGCCTATCTATTGGGTGATACAGATACAAGATGCTGGATAACTGCCTTCAAGTGACCTACATTTTAATGATTGCTATATAGTATATTTTGTTAATAAAAGACTGCCAGACCATTATTCCAGTTTTTAGGGAGTGAATTTTTTTTTTTTTAACAATTTAGATTTCGTGACTCACAGGGTCACTTCCTTAGGGTGAAAGCATTAGGGGTATCCTGTCTTAAAAAACAGGTAGCCGGAGTAAAATCCGACCAAATGCGCCTTTAAGACCAAATATCCCTAATGATTTTATCCTGAATGGACCCAGTGGGAACCCACCCCGTACCAATTATTTCTAACTGGAAGTACAGGACCAAGCATCCAATACCACCGGTCACCCAGAGGCCACTTTTGAGTGCGACAGCCTAGCTACACAATCTTTTATACGCTGTTCATGAAGACTGTATAGTTTTTAGGCGAATGTGTTCTGAGAATGCAGTAAATTGCCCAATCACCTCTTTAAATATCACTCCGCACAGCAATTTTAACATAAATACAATGATATTTCCTCACCTCCAAGAGGCAGAGTCAGTAGTCAAATAGCTCACATTTTGTACTTACTGCAATGCTTTGATTTCCAACATTGCTGCATCCAGCAAGACAAGGATTGAAGTATGTAATTCCATCCGATCCACACACTGGCTCGTACTCATGTATTTTACATCCACAGTTAACATTACAGCCACCTGTTAGATTCCTGTGTGGCATCGTTAATGTTGGGCTGGGAAGATAAGATGGACATGTTACACTTACTACAAAATGCAAACTACCGTGTAGGCAAAATTATTTCATACTACCAGAGTTCAAAGTATTAATATTTTAATATTTACAATAACAGGTTCATTAAACATAAATGATTTATTTTCCCCCCAAAAAATTTTGAGTTTTTTAATTGTACCACAAACATAGAAAAATAAATGTATAATTATAAAGAAGTAAAGGTAGGCACATGCCAAATGCTCAGAATGCCAATTGTCCGATATCAGAAAGATGGAAACACTGTGCCTTTGTCAAACCCTATAAAAGAGAGGTTCCCGCTAGGCCTAATAGAGACACGACCAATGGGTTGTACATACATCCTGGGTAAAATGTGCTAGGTAACTTAAGCTGGATCGAAAAGTGATCGGACATGTTGCAAAATCAATGTTGTCAATTGTGCAACAATCAAACTAAAATCGTAGCATTGTGTTTGTTGGTCGGGGCGATTTTATTCGATGACACATTTACATATATCTCTTTCCGGTCGGAACTAAAATCCTCAATTTTGGTCGTATTACGGTCATAATACAATCAAACCTTCCATGTTGATTTTGGATTCGATTACGATCGGTGTCCGATGAAAAGATCCAGATCTCAAATCAAATCAATGAACGATCCTGCTAAAATCGTACCATGTATGCCTAGCTTTAGATCTCTTTTAGATCTACCAACAACTATGTAGTGCCGGGTCCTCTGCGAATGAACACAGGTAGACTTAGAAAGTCCCTCATATTACATGGTTTTGGTAAAATAAAAAAGGAGATCTAAAAAATCTGACAGAGAAATCTATACGTGCTTGGGGTCCCTTAAGCTAGCCATACAATCGATGTTACATTCGATTTTGGAGTTTGATGGATTAATCGAAAATCGATCATTTAATCAATGTTACACCACATGGGGAAAACGATTATTGAGCGATTACGACTGTAAAGTTCATCAAAGTAATCTAAAATCGTCGATTGAATTCATCTAAGGATTTTTGTTTCAATCGGAAGTGATGTGTTAAAGGGGAATAGCCACACACATTGAGTATCATTCACTCAACCAAAAAAAAACCTGCAAGGAATGAAGTTCGATGATTGTACAATCGACCAGGGCTGTGGAGTCGGAGTCGAGGAGTCGGAGACATTTTTGGATCCCTGGAGTTGGAGTCGGCAAAAAATGGACCGACTCCGACTCCTACTAAATTTAAATGGGAATTAAAAAAAAAAATTTTTATAAAAAAAAATTACTTCAAATGTCGCAATTAACAAACAGTCATAATGAACATAATGACTTCTCTGCTATAAGAATAAATACATGCAGCGCATAACATTACAGCGCCCACTGTGACTCTAGCCTAAAGGCCTCCACACACGTATCGAGTGGGGGCCGACAGACCAGTTCAGATGAGCTCTAGAGTGCAGAGTGATGAGGTCATCACGCTGCTCTCCAGAGCTGACAGCAAGACGCCGGTCTTCATTGAGACTAACAGCATCGGCCGGAGAGTATCGGACATGTCCGTTCTCTGGCTGGCCGAGCTGTGGGGCGTCAGCAATCTGTCACCCCATGTGGGCTCCCCCGATCGGTCGGCAGTAGGGATGGTCGAAAAATTTGCAGTGCGAATTTTTTAATAGAAATTTTGACTTTTTCGCCGAAAATTCGCATAGTCGAATTTTGATGGGGTCATTTCGACTTTTCGCTGAAAAAGTCGAAAATCAGCCTGATATTTCGACTGAAATCGAAATTTCAACTTAAAAAAGAACTTTGCTTTTGATTTGCCATGCCGCTATTTCACATGCAAGTATCGCCATTTTATTTAAATTTTTCGCATGCGGGAGTGATTGGAAAATTCACATTGGCGT
Source organism: Ptychadena robeensis (assembly GCA_036250615.1). Classification (NCBI taxonomy): domain Eukaryota; kingdom Metazoa; phylum Chordata; class Amphibia; order Anura; family Ptychadenidae; genus Ptychadena; species Ptychadena robeensis. The sequence continues at coordinate 30,931,910 of CM070036.1, read as the reverse complement.
AAATTCGCATCGGCGTAAATTCTAGCTAACTTTGTCAGCTTATTGCAAAGC
>CM070036.1:30920747-30931759 GCA_036250615.1 Ptychadena robeensis | reverse complement strand
GTCGGAAGAATTTGAAACTGAGGAGTCAGAGTCGGGGAATTTATCGACCGACTCCACAGCAATCGACCAAAATTTTCCAACCTTTCCGATCACGTTTCAATCAACAATTTTACAAAAATCAGTCAATTATCAACGATTGTACCATTTGGGCGGAAAAACGATTTTCGTTCAATCGATCATATTTTTCATCTAAATACGTCGATTAAATGCTTAAAATCTAACCCTGTATGGCTAGCTTTAGGGCCCACATACACCTTTAGATTTCTCTGTCAGTTTTCCTTTAGAGTTCACAGAGCAGTTCCCCCTAAGGATAACATGCAATGTCTGCACACAGTGGTGACTGAACCAATTGTTAGCTGCCCTACAAAACAACCTTGTGAAAAAAGCCTAAATGTTTTACCACAACTGTTAATAGAAAATATCATAGGCGTCTATACGTACCCAGTAGTGTAAGGTATGTTAATGCCACCAAGATTAATACTGTCACATCCCACAATGAACAGGGTAGAGAAGCAGAGCAGGGACACACCGCTACAGATCATTGCCAGCTTTGCTGATTCTCTTGCGCTCAGTTTAAGTTTCTTGATGATGTAACCACCTAACACAATCCCAACACCAGCACTGGGCACAATGATCAGGCCTGAAATTCATAAAAATAAATACATGAGCAGTGCATTTGTCTCCAAAAAAAAAAAAAAAACTGCATATCTGATGAACAACTTTCCAAATATAAAATGGTGAATTGACTAATTTATGATTTAGGCGATGACATGAAGTAATAGTGGAATATCCTTACACTGGAAATAGTATTTGGTCACACATCTGGCCTGTGAGGCTGAAACACCAGTAACCATCAAAGAGAATAGGCTACATTTAAATAACATGCTTAGTATACGGTAACACCTACTCACCACACATCTTTTATTTTTACGTCAGATTTAACAAAGGTGACGTGTAACTTGTTTATTTAAATATTTACATATAGGGTCCTAAGTGAGGACCTTTGGCATATGTTATGATGCCTTCATACTGCTCTCTGCTGTCCCAGGAATCGAGCATTAAGCGTTGTGTGACGCAGTATTTTCAACACTAATTTTAAGGTTATACTTACAACTGGTGGGACCTGTTATATACCTTGAATAAAAAGAGCCGCACACAAGCATTTAATTTCCGAAGGATAAATATAATCCAAATATAATCAAAGGACTATTGATGGGTGCCATACAGTGAGGGAAATAAGTACCCAGTATTTAGAGCAGGAAAACAAGAAAAAAAATATTTGAAGTGTTCGAGCTAATCCCTAATGCAATATCAATTTCAGCCACAAGATGTCCCTAGTGAACACTGCCTGTCAGCATACAGATAACATCACGACTTCCTGCTCACACATTAGGGAAGAGGGGGGATGGAGGGGGTCCTTACAGATCTCTCCCCTTTACGGCTAACAGCTAGACTCCAGAGATTCACGATGTAACAATAATGTAGGAATGTACTGCCCTGACTGTGTCTTTCCTGCCATGATGGGCTCCTCGTTTGCCTTTAAGGGCACTGAGCGGCATCACATAGTCCCGGCCAGCCATTCAAGTGGCTGACTGGACGAACCTATGCTGACGAATGAGACCCCCCCCAAAAATAATTTTACCATACCTCCGGATGATAAGATGCAATAAGATGCGTCTTATGGTCCTGTAAACACTGTATTTATTGAGTTCTTACAAAAAACATCTAACATCTATGATTGTCAGCAAGGGTTTCAATGAACATCAATCTCTGACTTGGGTTTGTGAGAGATTTTGTGTTGATCTGTCTCTCACAGCTTCCCTAACAATTATAGACTGGTTATCAGGGGCGTTGCTAGGGTTGAGAAAGATCGGGGGCACCTCTGGGCACCTCAGTGTGTCCGGCAAGTGGGTGTGCCGGCAAGTGGGCGTGCTTCCACTTGTCAAAAAGCTTCAGCTTATAGGAGAACGGCTGGAGCTGTGATGTGCAGCACTAGTAGTGTACACCGAGGGCAACCTTGTCAAATGACGGATCACAGGTGGATTTCTTTTTCCAATTGAAATAAAGTTTAAATACATTAAGGCCGCATTCATACTTGCACCTACACCACAGGGTGTAATATGGTATAACAGAAGATGAATTCTGCATCTGTCAGGCAAACAATGCTTAAAGGAGGGGCCTTTTTGTGGCATCATCCTTTGATCATTAAAAAAATAATAAAGAACACCAAATGTGTGTAATGCTGAGGTCAATCTGACAAATGTCCCAGCACTAGATAGTCCATAAATCATGCTAATAGACTATACACTAATGTTGTTTAGCACTGGGCATCAAAAATACATTTTAGATCGTATGGAGAGCTTGATGTACTACATGCACTGTGTTACTTGTGGAATACCAATATATAAGCACAACCTCTAAAGAGAACCAGAGCACTACACAACAGCCAGTAGTTTTGAATGATAGTGGTTCCTTCAGTACATGGAGAAGTCAAGGCAGAGATGTGAGAGGATAAACAATGCTCGTGGAAGAGGCGCATAATCAACTGTCAGCCATAATGATGGCAGGTATTAGGCATCGAATCCCTGGTCAGGATGGTCAGAGGGTGCCAAGAGCAGCCCAGGTGATCAGTCATACTATAAATGGCAGAGTGAATGGAGATTAGTTATAACTAGGGGCGTCGTAGCTAGAAATGACTGGGGCCCCATAGCAAATTTTTTTAGGGCCCCCCCCCACAGGCGCAGCACACATAGTGTGAAAGGGCCGTAAAAGTAAAGCACAGCTAGTGTGAAAGAGCCCTGAAATGTCAGTGCATTAACGCTATCCATGCTGAATTGTGATACTGTACCACAGCTACAGCACAGCTAGGTGAGAGAGAGCCCTCAAATGTACATGCATGAACGCTATCCATGCTACATTGTGATACTGTACAACAGCTAGTGTGGAAAGAGCGCTAAAGAAGTCAATCAGTTTCATTAAAGAGTAGTACTTACACCTCATCAATCCACATGTGTGTAAGGAGGCAGGAAGTGATGTGGATGGGGATGTTTCCCATCCACTCACACAAGGCAAAAAAAAAAAACGCTCTAAATCAGCACACGTTTTCTGTGCGTTTTTCGGTGGTTTAGCGGGTTTTGGCAATGCAGATACATGGGAGTGTTTTGCAGCGTTTTTTGGTGCATTTTCCACATGAAAACGCTCCAAAAAACGTGGGTGTAGACTCTAGAGTACTAAACTACGTTTTTTGGAGCGTTTTCAGTGCGGAAAAAACGCGCCCAAAAAACGCTTGCCAAGAATTGTACTGCTGCATTGGGACTGCTGCATTGGAATGCCTACATTTGAGCGTTTAGGCACCAAAAACGCGCACAAAACACGCTTTTTAAAACGCACCGGAAAACACTGTGCTGAGTTAGGGCGTTTTTGTGTTTTTTTGGCCTTGTGTGAGTGGATGGGAAAACATCCCCATCCACATCACTCCTGTCCTCCTTACTCATGTGGATAATAACAGAGTGTGTAAGTAAGACTTTTAATGAAAATGATTGACTTCTTTAGCGCTCTTTCACACTAGCTGTTGCTGTAGCTGTGGTACAGTACCACAACACAATGCCAAATGGCGTTATGCAGTGTACATTTCAGGGCTCTTCACACTAGCTAGCTGTAGCTGTGGTACAGAACCACAATGCTGCACGCATAGTGTTCATGTAGTGTACATTTCAGGGCTCTTTCACACTAGCCGTACTTTACCTTTTATGCCCTTTCACACTATGTGCGCTGCACCTGGGGTTGCACTTCATGCCGATAATGGAGTGGGTAGCGGTAATGCAACGGTGTCCGTTAACGTGCATGTTACCGGGGGGAAAACACATTTTGCCATGCGCTCCACTGTGTCCACCATACCGTGCTAGACCTTGCGTTTTGGTGCGACCCAGTGTGTAGACTCAGCCTAAGAAATTATTGTTGGTAGCAAGCAGGGGAAGAAAGAAAAGTAGTCCCTTCTCAACCGCTTGCCTCCGACTTCAGGAGGGGGGGGGGGGGGGGGGGGAGCCATAATAAAGTGCTCTGTGCCATCATAAAAAGGAATAAAAAATCAAAAATTTTATTCTCTGTGACCTAAAAGTGGTGAGGTTAGGTTGTCAGTCTCAGCAATGTCTCCTCTACATCATCCCCACACATCACCTCACAGAGGACGCTTCCATGTCTGGGAAGGTCTCATTCATCCAGATCATGGTATATGGAGGATGAGGACAGAAATGACGGGGGGTGGTTTATGGTGTAATATACTACTATTACCTCCTCTGCTGCCAGTTCCCAGCAATGTCTCCTCTACATTCCCCCACAATCACCTCACAGATGTCACTTCATGTCAGGGAAGGTTCTCATTATCCAGATATGAAGCAACTCGAGACAGAGAAGGGAAGGGGGAGCGAGAGGGGGGGGGGCTGACAGAGGAGGAGCACACAAGAGCTGCACGTGTGATAGTGATGTCACAGAGAAGAAGCAGCGCTGGGACTAAAATTATTGTCGGAACAAGCATGGGGACGAAAAGTAGTCCCTTCTCACATGCTTGTCTTCCGACTTCAGGAGGGGGGGGGGGGGGGGGGGGTTGGAGCAGAAGAACAGAAGACATGGAGAGAGCAGAATAAAGGAAAAAAAAACGTGCATGTGACAATGACAGAGCAGAGGGTCGCACCAGAAAGGCCAATACTCTGTAGCACACATTACCCTCGGTTCGAGCTGTGCTTCTCCTCATTCTCGCAGTCGTGGCAGTTGTTGCTATTGGCTGGTTGCCGCAAAGAACGCCGGACGTGTAGTGAAGGAGGTCGAGCGCCCCCTGACAGGTCTCTAAAGAAAGTCCGTCGTTTGTGGACGTATGAAGCCGTGCAGCCTATGCGCGAAGGGTGGCAGGTGCATGTTGGGATTTAGAGTCCAACAGTGTGTGCTCTGAATGGTCAGCCTTTTTACACTTCCTGTCTGTTATTGTATAGGCTTGAGCTGCAGTTGGGCACCCGCGCTGGGGCATGGCCATATAAAGAATTGGGCTCTCTGAGAGGTTCGGGGCACGTGCCCCCGTTTTACATGCTAACGACGCCACTGCTGGTTATTACTTTGCCAGAGGGCAACTGTACATAATCTGCAGGGGATCAAATACTTTGTTCCCTTGCTGTATATATACTATATAATCAACATGAAGGAAAGCCTTTGCAAACCCATTTTCAGAAATACTTTCCAATTCCCCAGGCTGAAGTTTCTTAAAGAACACAAGTTATGTTACTAGGGGACCAGGAGGCATACTGGCTTCTATATACAGAACACCCAATGCATGTCACAGTATTACATTTGCAATATGCAGAGGTTTTTTTTCAAGGACAAATTTATATCAAGAAACTCAATCTCACTGACTCACTGTTAATATAATTACATGAAGTCACCCTTCGCCAAAAATAACACATATGAATTACTTTACCTATAGCTTATTCCATGCGTCATTCCTCAATTCCGTATCCACCTCCTAGAAAATTCTCTTGTTATTTATAGCTTTAATATGAAATTCACTAAAAGCTTTCAGTGTGCATTAGTATTTTAAAGCACCGCATTAAAGAGCTTATAGACTTCCCTGGCACACAAACCGCAGCATAACATAATAAAAAAAGCATTGACTTACCATAAATCATTAAAAGGAAAAATGGATCTAATATTACAATACTATCCACAGCAAAAGCAGCAGAGTATTCTGTAGCCAATGTTAGGGCTCTCCCCCACTACGTTTTCTCAGTGTACAGTCCGTGCCAATCGTGGGGTAAAAAATGTGGGGAGGTAATTGGGCTCCCTAAGCCCCCATTTCTTGGGCAATTATGGGCCATCTGAAAACGAATGGGCAAACACACAGCCAACACCAGTCGTGTGCATGTGCTCTTGAGCTCTTTTTCCCGCAATCGGCGTGCATGTAGAACATGGGGGGGGGGGGAAGCAGTGGAGTTCTGCCCTTATAAACCTTTATAAAAACCTTTATAAAAATACAAGTTTTGAAGTTTCGGCATTCTCTGTTCCAAGGTAGCAGTGCCGATACTAAGGTAAATATAAATGGAAACTGTGGTGAAATGCGGAGGTACTGTAGATCATGTCACCGAAAAGTTTTCCTATCAGAATATGCTCATCCTGCCTCTCCCAAATTACTGGTCTGTTCAGCTGCTGGAAGTACAGAGAAAAAAAATGTATTTTAGGGTATGGAGAGGCATGTGACACATTCCGTGTGACAGCTTTGGAATCAATCACCAAGTAGAATCAAGATCCTTTGAGAACAGTTCACCTTGTTGAGTGTGCATTCAAATGTTAATCTTATTATTAGCTTAGGTTGACTTTAAGGTGAAATTACATACAAGCACCTTAGGGTCTACACTGGGATCTAAAACTCACAAGATCTATACATCTGTGAAAACTGCTACAGAATAAAAAAAACCCAACCTACTCACCTTCCTCACTACCTCATTCCCGGGGGAAATCATATTTATTAAGGGCAGATAGAAGCAATTCCGCCCACACTTTCAGAAAACTTCATTGTCACTATGGGGCCGCAATTCTTTAAAACAGCCACTAGATGGAGCTTCGATTACATCACGTTAGATTCTGCAGATGTAAAGCTGCATTCCAATTCACACTAGACTACGGTCTTCCTCCCAGCTGTCCCTGTCCCCTGATTGTTTTGCAAGCTGCTGCGGCAGGTACGTCACCCTGTGGGGTGGTGGGAGGGGAGCCCGAAAATCGCCTCTCCTGCTGTAAGGAACATTTTTTTTTTTTTTGAGCAGTGATTACACATTATCAGCACTGCTTAGAATTAGGCAAAGTGCCCAGTGAGGTAATAGGTCCGCTTTAATATAGGTCAAGTTTCCTTTATTATGTGTGCATTGTGCTAAAACTGAGACATATTTTAATGTCTTAAAAACTATCAGTACACAGTGGAAGAGTGTAAGTGGTTAGTCAATCATTATCATTTTTAGATAAAAAGTCATGAAATGCCTGGGGCAACCAATTCGATAGAACATCTTATAAACATTGGAACAGCAAATCTGTAGCTTATTCCAGTCTTTAATCATTTAAATTTTACTCATTTGATTACAATAGGTAAAATTGTCACATTTGCCAGGCCTGGCCTTCTATTTTAATGTAACATATTTCCAATAAAAAGATATGAAACTCTTTTTACCAATCTATTTAGTAGTAATTACACTCACATCACATAATGTGGTAGACTGTGTGTAGATTAGCCACTCACTTTGCAGTGTGATTCTCCATTTTAACAACCTCGGCCCAGTCTCCGATGAAGGCCCCTACAAGGCACCACAATTTAATTATAATAAATGTATCCTTTTACTATTCTCATCAGTCAGGTCAGAAGTGTTCAAGTCCAACTTGTTCTACATATAGTCAATGCACCAAATCCCATTCAATTGCAAAGAAATTCCAATTGAGAGGGGAGAAGCCTGATATATTCTTTGACCAATATTATTATGTCCATGAATTTGGGACAGTACAAAGCATGTAGCTTATAGTTAGAGTCCTAATAGATAAATAGATGTGCCTACATTCCTATGAATGGGCATTTATTTACAATGTGTCAAGTGTAAAAGCATCATTGGATTAAAGATGATACTGTACACCTCTTAGAAATAGGCGGGTGGGATTCCTGTCTTTTCATGTCTACTGACATTCTAGCTGTTGCAATGTTGCCAACAACAGACTTTGGCATAGGTAACGAACTTGGTCGGGGACAGGGGGCAAATCTTTCCCACATTGTAATTATATTTGGCCAGACAGATTTTTTATAGTACAACATTTTTATTCTTGAAATAGATGTGTCTATCATATTTACCCTTTGCCTGTTCCACATAACATTTTATAGCAATGTTTCCATATCATGCATTATTATATCTGTTAAGAAGGAAAATCTTCCTCAATTGTATACATTGTTTCAATCAATATGAAGGTGGCCTGTTTTATGATGTTTTTAAATTTTGGCCAACTCTGTATATGAGAGTCCTATTGGCTGTCCTATTCCTCCAGGAATCTGGGGATGTGAGGACTTGGGGAACATATACCGGTTGTAAAATACATGGATAACGATGGGGACAATGTAGACAATGGATCTGTCCGTGCTTATACCTGTATTTTGCGACAACCATAAGTGTCCCAGGAAGGCTCTGGCTAAGTTTTTTATTACGTTGGGACCCCTCCGCTAAGCATATACGTTTTTTTTTTTCAACAACATTTTATTCAGGTATCAAACACGGTACAAAGCATGAAATGCAGTTTACATGTTAAGCATGAACAGCAACAGCACTGCTATATCACAGAAAGCGATACCCAAAATATTTTATATTTATTTGTAAAAACAACAAATCAAATCAAATAATACTCCACAAAAAGTTACCCACAAGGGGCCACTAAAGAGCATTCCACAATAAAAAAGGAGAAACAAACCCCAACTAGCGTATACTTTTAGTGGGAGGTCAAAACATGGAAGGTAGGCTAACCTGCTCGGCGTAGGGTCTGTTTTCATTGGGCTGAGCTGATCCGCCGATGTAAGGCTGAACGTAGTCGAGTACGTTCAGGCTCTGCATCGGCGAATGTTTAAACTACCATCCGCCAAGCAGGCAATGTCTGTGGGATACATCGGGACCCCTGCTAAGCGTATATGCTTAGCGGAGGGGTCCCGATGTATAATGGAAACAAGCCCTTAGAGTCAATCCCTGGCTCTAGTCGCTGGAGGACGCCGCAGGATTGCAGGGAACAAGCTACCCGGAGTATGGCTTACCGCTTACCACTGCTGGCATTAGACATGTACACACTTGAAAACTAACGAGGAAGTTAAGGTTTTAATTGGCATTAAGCAAAGCAAATTAAAATGTCACATTAAGGTTTCTGAACTAATCACTGAATTCTCATTTACATGATCAGTTTCAAGCTTTGCACTTTCAATTTGAACATTTTGATTACAAGAAAGCCTCTGTACCAGAACAGGTGCAGCACATGAGCTTGGAAGAGGACATGATCATTGCCTTGTCCTGTAGGAGAAGCTACATATGGTCTGAATACACATTTATATTATCAATTTCAAGCTTTGCACTTAAAATTTGAACATTTTGATAACAAGAAGGCCTCTGTACCAGGACAGGTAGAGCTCACGAGGTTGGAAGAGGACATGATCATTGCCTTGTCCTGTATTGGAAGCTACATATGGTCTAGGTCTCTATTACCAGGACATTAATTAACATTGGATGGGGGAGGGGTGGAATTAGGCTTAAATGTATTTCTATCCTTTAAACATTCATTTTAATCCTAAAAAAATTAGGATGTAAGTGATATTGCTTTATCTCTTTTTATAACATACTTTGGTATTTAAAATATTGCATTCTGCCATAGTAATAGACCACACATAGCTCAGGGGGGTTACTGCACTGCACTCAGCCGTGATTCCACTTTAGAATGAAGCTGTGTGTGCTGGCATTTTTCATGCCTCATAGAAGGGACCAGATGAGCCTATGCATCTATAGGATAATCTGCTCACTCAGGGGATCAGTGACCTTACAACAGCCTCTCGCATTATTCCCACACTATTTTCTACCCAACACATGGCAGTAGTGATACTAATTACAGAGCACAAATGATTATCTCTTCTAACATCGAAAATACAAATCAAATAATCAGAAAGTATATATGTATGTATTGTTCATTCACTTGATCAAGGGTGTCCAGCTCAAACACAGAATGGAAATTTTTTTTTAATTTCAACAAAATCTTGGGCCAAGCTTGATATTAATGAAAACAATATCAACAACTGAGTTTATCCTTCTCATCAGATATAACTAAACTTTTCATATGGAATTAAAGACATCTTTATGTTGAAGTGTAGCTCACATTTGCTCCAAAGGCTTTACATCCGAAAGGCTGGTATATATGCCCTTGCAGTGTTAATTAAATGCATCAAAAGTTTTTTGTGCCACGCTTCCTGGAGGTCCTCCAAAAAAATTGTAGAAGGGATCCTATATTTTATATACCTGGACATCCCCCTGGATCTTACCTGACCACGTATTTTGTTGATCATTCCATTACTGAAATTCAAGAATGACTTAGCACAAAGTAGCTTTATATAAGAAAGAAATGGAAAGGTCTATTCTCTTCTGGTCTTTGTATTCGTAATGGTGCATGGTAGCTGCTCTATACATTATTAATTAATGAATAAATGAATAATTAACGTAAAGATAGACTCATCCAAGTTTTTAAGCAGTTAACACACAGCTACCTAGATGGATATTTTAGGTTTGGTTAGTTGCCGATAGCAGCATGTGGTGTTTCTCAGAACAATGTGTCAGATTTTCTGTATTTGTTCTTGCAGTTCTATAAAGTTGGGCGGAATATTTTTTTTTATTTTAATTTAAAAGGAGCGGGACTTCTGCGATCTGTCCAATGTTTAAATCTCACTGGGGACACTTTTTGCATGTAGTATGCATGGGTTTTCTATTAAAAATTGAAAAAATTGCTGTCAGAGAGCCCAGCTTCCATTTATTCCATGATTACTTTTGCTGAAATGTTGTTAGTCTGTGTGAGCTCTACATTGGATACATTCATACCAAAATATTGTATTGCATAGACCTGTATACTATTTCTATGTCATTTTCTGGTTTGTTTTCTTTTATATATTGTTATCATTTTCTCATTGTTCTTTTCAAAAATTTTCAATCCAAAAAAACATTTTAAATTAAAAACCTAAAGCCTCCCATACACCGTTAGAGCACTCCATACAATTCCCTTTAGATCTACCAATAACTATTTAGTGCAGAGTCCTCCCTGATAAAATACATGGTGATTAGAAGGTTAAGAAAGCTCCTCATATTACATGGTTTTGACAGAGGAAAAGTGGATTGTACAGAAATTGTATGGTAAAGGCCCCCATACATGCCCCGATTTTCCGTCTGATCGATTAAAAATAATCAATGTTTTCCGATACGAGGATCTTT
>CM070036.1:30885290-30907899 GCA_036250615.1 Ptychadena robeensis | reverse complement strand
GAGAGATCTACAACCCCCTACTATTGCCAGCCAATCAGACAAGACTGAGAGATGGACAAATGGGAAGACAACCATGGGAGGAACTAGCTGCTAACAGTAGGTGCATGTGTCTCTGTGTGTTTGTCTCTATGTAAACAATTAATGGTTTTGTATAATTGGTGTGTGTATATATGATATGATATTGTTTTTCCGAAAATTGTGAGGGTCACTTCACACCACATGCACTGCGGCGATAGTGTGGTTTTTATATCGATAATGCTACCGCATCTGTTACCTTTAATAAAACCCTGTGTTTCGGCATTGCTCTGGCCTTCATTCTGAACCTGTGTCGTTTGATTGGGGGGTGGGGGCTAGATAATGTTCCTATCTAGAAAAGGGGGGCCCTGCAAGTTTGGGAATCATTGTAATGAAGGAACATGCAAAATGAGAGACTCTCATTGCTGTGTCTTCTCTATGACAGACAGCAGGCTGTATTTCTACTACAGTCTATAAATGTTTATCTATTTAAAAATTGTAAGACAACATTAAGTCCCCATACATGTTTAGATTTTCACCCAATTTTGCAGTGCATGTTCACGGAGGTCGATTGGCCGAGAAATCGGGTGGAAATCTAAAGCTTAAAAGTGTAATTCAGCCCGAAATCGGACACCAAATCGATCTAAGCCATTACGGACATGTCCTTAATTCTTAGCTCGATCAGCAGAACAAGAAAAGACAGGTGATGTGGATCGGTTCCTTCGGGTCCCCGCCAAAGCAATGCGATTAACACAGGGGGACCGAGGAAGCCAAAACCAACTTCTGCAAACCAATATTTTATCATAGTAAGCCATAAAAGGCATCAGAAAAGCAGATTTTATTTTAGTTATATTGAAAGAGCCCTTTGTAAATGTCATTGCACTGAGATGAAGATAAAAATACGCAGTAACTCCTCCTAATTTAAGGATAAATCTTAAAAATTTAATTGCAAGGGCAGCTACACTACAGCCTGGCCTCACATACATTCTATATACATTTAGTATTTACAGGAGGGGACAAAGGTTGGGTCACAATTATTTCTGTATTAAAAATATGGATTTATTTTACAAGCCTAAAACTGGAAGCCTGATGAGTTGCCTATCTTGCTTAACCATGATTGTAGAGGCTTGTTACATCACTTAACTTATATTGTGTAGGCCTTCCTTTATGAAGTATAACAGCTCTGACCTCTTGAGACCAAGTGTGAATGATTCTTTATTTTTTGCTCCATGATCTATTGTTGGCACTTTTGGGTGGTGGCCAGGGGTCAGCATAGATCCTCTGACTCTGCAGTGGGCAACTGAGTTGATATGGAGGGCCACAAGTGTGGCCCTTGGCATCACTAAAGGGCCGCACATAACATTTTCAATTTGTATTGACTTGTATGGCATAGCTAGAAGAAATTATTTTTAATTAATTAACTTGTTTTAAATAATACTTCAAGCATAGGCACTCTCACGCCAACATGTCTTTGCTCGGGATTTTTACAGTGGTAAGAGGAGGAGAGGGAAAGGACTTGCTCAGGCACTATCTGGGTCATTTACTGGCTTTCACGTTAGCCAATCAGCTCGCCTCTCTTCCTCTTCCCGCTCTAAGAAGATTCTGGACAAGGATGCATCAGCGAGAGATCAGTGGACAGGTGTTTTCCTATGTCCTATGCATTAACAGGTAGGCTTCAGGGGCCGCAAGTGGAGAACCAAGGGGGGCCACTGAAGAACACCCAAAGGGCCTAATGTGGCCCCCGGGTTTGGCACCTAGGCTCTGACTGATCTGCGGCTCCCCAGCCCTATACACAATAAGCACTAATGCTGTTTGTGTCCTGATACCTTTTTCTAAGGGCTTGTCCCCACTTTAGCGGTCTCCATGTATTTGATGGGGCTCCTCCCCATAGCTGCAGTTGGCCACGATCGGACACAGCATGGCAAGCAATCTCAAGCGCAGCTCACCACGTTTTTGATCATGGGCCATGGGAAGTCACGTCCGTTTGCCCCTGATCACGGCCATAGACATGAGTGAATGCGTTTAAAAACTGTGTTTTAATTCATTTATTTTTAACCGCGCCCATTCATTCTCTATGGGTGGGATGAGGGGGGATAGGGCGGGGCCCCCACTTCTTGTCTGCTTTCCACGAGATAGTGATCTCCCGCAATCTCTGCACTTCGATTATAATGACGGGAGAGATCGCTAAAGTGGGGACAAGCCCTAAAGGCCCCCATACACGGGTCGGATTCCGACCGGATTCCGGGACGATCGATTCCGGGCGCGTGCACGCGAAACGATCGTGCCGGAATCGCATGCAGCCCACCTTGTCGGATCGTTGGTGTTCGATTGATCGGGGGCTCAGAATCGGATCCGACAGAGAACCAACATGTTGGTCTTTCTGATCCGATTCTGCACACATCAGGGAGAGTTGCCATTTGGGAAGTAAGTGATCGGACACGGAATCGTCCAGGAATCCGTGGGACAAGGTGGTATGCAGCGATCGGATACTCTTAATTGGCCGATTGATCGGAGCTCCGATTCCCGCTGAGATCGCTGGAATCGATCAGATAAGTGATCAATCGCCCATGGAATCCGACACGTGTATGGCTAGCTTAACAGTCAGAACCAACTTTTTTTGCCAACTTGTGCTATTGTAGCTCATCTCACCTCATCTGTCAGTGATTGTAATGTTGTGGATGATCAGCATGCTTACTGTAATGGAAGGTGACCTTATGGTATTTATAGGAACGTCAGATATTTAAATCAACTATGCCCACTTTAATAAAAGCACTTTCCTGTTTGGTGGCCATTGACTCCTAAGAACTATAACTACAAAAAGTTGATCAGCATCCCTCACTAGAAGCTGTCATTTCATGACTGTCATTAATCACAAAAGTTCAAAAATGGATTGTTATGCTTGTGGGTGATGGAAATCTAATATATGCAATTTGTGTAACCTGGGTTTCATGAATGGGGAGGGGGGGGGGGTGGTCTTATGGACTTTCTCTGGGCTGAGATCTATGCAGTGCAAAATTCATATAGTATTTATGAGGATGATTTTTTTTTATTTCCTTAACGCCCAGAGACCCAAATATAGAAAATAACTCCTGTATGACTTCATGGCCAGATAAACAGGCCTATTTACACATTCAACTATCCAATAGTGTTGCAGAACTGAACAATAGGACCTATTAGTAATGTACACGAGGTTTTAAAAAGAAGAAAATGGGGAGGGATTATTTTTGTAGCCTTAAATGTGATTTTGTAATATTAAACCACTGGGTCTCTGGGGGCTTAGCATGTTGCTGTAGTATCATTAGGATGTCAGTTTATGTTAATAACTTTCTTTAGGTACTTCTGCAGCTACCATAACCACTTTAGAATGGATTTGGTAGCGACAATGTTATGTAAGCAAAACCAACGTACATTTTAATACCTCTGAATTTTACTCTCTGGTTGTCATATTAGAATATCTTTAATTCCTAGGGGATCACTAACTCCTAAACTTCTAAGTAGGCCTGAATAAATGTATTTGCCTATCTCCTACTTGAGTTCAGTGCTAATCATTATTATACCATATTTTTCGAACCATTGAATGCTTCGTTGTATAGCAAGCACCCTAGCGGAGCGTCTCATCCCAGAAAAATACTTAAGGTTGCTGGCGCTCTGCTGGTCGGAGCTCATAGCTGTCAATTTCACCAGCCGAGCGTGATTTACAGTTTATGATCAGCATCTTCCGTGGTCCAGATACCGGAAGTGACAACACTGAAATCAAGATTTGGCTGCGAAAGCCACATAAAAAACATGACTTTTCCAGCTATAACAGGAGGGTTGACAGGTATGTTGGCGCTCCATGTCCCCCGCAGAGCGGGGGTTAAAGAAGGTGGGGAAGCTGCCCTGCAGGCAGATCTTTCCTCTGGCTCTCAGCTTTGTAAGGCATAGGAAAGAGCTGCCTACTGACTTTCTGCTGTTGTGTGCCGACTTCCCACTGACATCAACACAGTAGAGGAAAAGAGAAGATCTGCTTTAACTTTTGGGATTTGTGATGGACTAGGGTATGTAAATAACTTCTGTTTTAAAAGCTATGCACTGCTCAAATTTTGGGCTTTTTGATTCCTTTATTCCTTTCTCATCATAACCTTCATGGTTGTTCCTCTATAAAACAAATTTTACAAATGCGTATTAAAGCTAGGTCCTCTTTAGGAACCCTGCCAATAAGTTCTGAAACTAACGTGAAGTTTCCTGTCTGGAGACATATATGCACCACTTCTATCCCCGTCTGTCTGTCTGTCCAATACAGCATACTCTGGAATTTTGATGTTAACTGGAGCCACAACACCACCGCTCAATGGGTTGTTGCCACTTGTAGATGCTCAGTTGGTCTTTAACAGTCCATGACCTCCCTATCTCTATTCCTGTTGATGACTTTCTGGCAGCCATCAGTCATATGTTGCAGCATGCCATTGGTAGCAGTGACCAGAAGGCTTCTTAACTGCCCATCCTGGGCTTGATTTGATACATTTTCAGTATGATCGACTTGAAAAGCGAACCCTTTAAACAATCATTTGAAAAACAATTGTTTTAATATGATCGTTTTGGAAAACATATTGTGATCGATTCACAACCGATCGATGCCTTTCCCAAGTCCTTGTACGCATGATTAGATACAAATCAATAAAAATATCAAGAAAACCCATCAGATACTTGAAGCCTGATTAACTGAAATTTACCAACAAGTCCGATCACTTGTAAACAATTTTTATTTCCAATTTGGATACATTTTGGTCGTTCAATTCAGCAAAAAGGGATCGATTTATAATGATCACTTTTTAAGTCAATCAAATGCAAAATCAAACTGTGTATGGTCACCTTAACTCAACTTAAGACAATTTGATTAAAATCTGAAATAACAGTGTAATCCGATAAGTCAACTGCATCTTGGTGAAATGGGTCATTTGTGTTCATCTCCTCTATATTAATTGTCAGATTTATTACCATCGGTTAGTCCTGCTCACTGCTGGAAGAAAAGCGTGTTTACTATCCGTTGTGACACAAATGGAAAAGACATACAAAGGCCATTAGCATGGAAGATCTATCTGGTGTGTCAGCTAACATCCTAATATTCTGAAGATGATTAAACACATGCAAGCTCGGGTTGTCATGGCAACCAGCTGACTCACCAAAGTAGCGGAGAAGACCGGCAGTAATAGCGTTCTATGCTTAGTAACATCTCAAGAAGCAAGCGCATGTCAAGCTTTACTCTGGTGAGACATTGCTCAGTGAGAGGGAAGCTCATCTATTATAGATACCCTAAACCATTTCAATTTCATAAACTATATCAGCTGCATGAAACTATGACATGGAATAAAATCTCAAAATCATTTTTAAACAGCTTCTTCAATCTATATTTTCAGCTTTGCAAAAGTAAAAACTACATTTTATATGATATTGCAGAATATTCGTTTTTCTATAAGGTGGCCACATACCGTATATACTTGAGTATAAGCCAACCCGAGTATAAACTGAGGTACCTAATTTTATCTACAAAAACTGGAAAAACTTATTGACTCGAGTATAAGCGGAGGGTGGGAAATGCAAAGTCAGATAGTGGAGTTTTCTAAATGAGAAAAATATAGAGAAAGCACCATTGCCCCTAGAAATTAATCAAACAGGATTAATCTTTGTGCCACATCATCAATAAATGTAAGAGAACACAGGATTATTATTATTACAGGATGGGTTTTGCAAGGCAATTCTTATTTTTTAAAAATAGGCTATGGAGTGTTGTATCTGTAATAGTAACCGGCCACCAGGTGGCAGTGTGGAGTTTGTTGATATCGATCAGCTGTTAGTCAGAAGCCGGAGCTCACAGGAACTCAGAGAGAAGATGCGCGAAGAGGGAAGATTCCTGTCTGAAGCATTCAGCATGGAAATTCAGGTGAGGTGAGTGGACCCCCTCAGCTGACTTGAGTATAAGACGAGGTAAGCACTTTCTGCCCATTTTTTGGGGCTGAAAAACTCGACTTATACTCGAGTATATACCATAAGTCTTTTTTTTTTTTTACCATTGCTGTTAGTGGACTTAAACCACAGCAAAACCACATCCGTTCTAATACACGTTTCTTCTCCACAAGCGGTTTAGGCTGATTTTTTTTTTTTAGACATGCTCGTACCGCTCGCATTGTCCCACAGTGTGCCTGGTTTACCATGTTTTCTGAGCCACACCGCAACCCGCGTCTCAAATGTGCGGCCGCACCATCTGTGTTTATTGAAATTTTATGGAAGTGGTTTTAATCCATTGACAGCTTAAAAAAACTATTTTAAAAAACCCGGCCAAAACCCGCGGGTAAACCGTGGCTAATCCGAACCTTCTCCTTCTATCTCCTTCTATCTATGATAAAGCACAATGATGCCTAACTATACCTATAAAAAAGTACAGTATTCTAATGTGTATATTGTGGCATATTTTTTAACAGTTGTAAACTTTTCTTTATGTTAAGTAGCTACCATTTCCATAAAAATTTATTGGAAATGAAAAAAATGTATTCAGGCCATTACAGCTACAGGATTGTTCTTACATCCTGATCTATAATAATGGTCATAAATATTATTTGCAACACAACAGCTTTGAAATTTCTGCTTAGGCTTTTCATTGAAATGTTTGCCCATTCAATAGCTTTTTAAGGCCAGGGTGTTGAACAAGAGGGTCTGTTGCCAATTAGGATAGGGCTGTGCAGGGTAGGGCAGAGAACTTCCACACCAAACTCACCTAAAATCTTTATTGACCTTTCTTTGTGCACTGGAGTTAAGACATGCTGGAACATACTGTTCCTATACCGTTAGAAGTATGAAACCTGCCAAGAATTGTTTTGTTCCAAGCAGCGAAGCCCAGCTTTACAACCCTAATGCATTAAGGTGGCCATAGGCGATCGATCTGCCACAAAAATGGGTCACAAATCTAATGCGCCAACCTTAGATTGGGTCAGAAATCCATCTGACAAATTACGGACATGTCCATAATTTTCTGGTCGATCTCATTACGACAAAGGTCGTGCATGCTGATGTGTAGAGAAATCGACAGAAAAACAAAGCGTCTATGGTCAGCTTAAGGAATTGAAACCCATTGTTTGAAGACTCCGGTGCACTGTTTATGTGCAGACGGTAAAGCTGGATGGAGGTTGGAAGTCTGCGGTTATGGAGTTAAACAAGAAGCATCTTGACACTCAGTGGCCCCCCTTGTGCTTAATGGGCAGCACTAGCACATTTTGCCCATGCATAGGGCAATTAATCTGTGTTTTTATTGTGGCAGTGAAAACACGCCGCTTTAAACCTATGGGCAATAGGCATATGATATGGGCCTGGAAAACAACAGGTGTGTATTATACCAATTTTGGAGAGAGCATGGTGACAGTGTATGTTGATGACCCAGCATTCTAGCAAGTCATATTCTGTAATGGCCCTCTGATGCTGTAATGTAGCAGAACATCAATATATGGTAGAACATATACTTTTTTGTGGCAGGGCCAACAATTGCCAGCTTCAATAGGTTTAAACTGCGAAGCTTGTGACTTTGATTAGTATTTTTTTTTATTATTATCTTGTATTTATGTAGCACCAACATATTACACAGTGCTTTACAGAGCATATATAGTCCTATCACTAAGTTTATCTCAGGAGAGATCACAATCTACGGTCCCTGCCATAATCATGTATATGTACTGTAACTAACAGTCATATGTCACAGTCTAAAGGTAGCCATTTTTTTGGATTTTTCGGCCGATCGAGCGCCGTGCACATCCACCCCATCTGGCGAGATCAACTAGGAATCTCCCGCATGTTGGATCGCACAGTGATCCGATATGTTGGTAGATTCCCAGCCGATCCCATTACTTTGCATGGGGATGGCAGATCCCATCTAAAGAAATGTACGGCACACAAAGGGTGCCTGCCGATCCTCTGAGGGGCTGGCTCATCACGCTGCACTCTCATCTATCGAGGGAGAATCAAGGTGTGTATGTCTACATTAAGTCATGTATAACATAGGAGAATATTTTTTTTGGGGGGGGGGGGGGGGGGGGGGGGGGACTGTATCTGACGGGCCATCATGGCTATGGCTCAGTGGTTGTCACCCTCTCCTCCCTCGCTGCAACAGGTACGCCTGGCACTTCAGTCCTACATGTATTTTGTTAAGTTCTATGCGGAGCAAGACAAAGAGCAATGGACCAGGACTTTCTTTAATGTATGGAAAAGGTTCTTGTTAAAAGAATTTGATGATGCCCAACTTATTGACTTGATGACTGCCTTCCGCCTGACAGAATGGTACGCCTTGGAGGACCTGAGAGGCACTTTGGGGAGACTGACCGTCCCAGATCAGGGGCCGGCTGGGGACCCTTCGCAGACCTAGTTACTGTGGGGAACTGCAACTGTTGTTGTATTTGTTAATTGTTAAGGTTACTGTTAATGTTACACTGATGTGGTGTTCGTTTGTGTATAAATGTCTCAGGATGGATTTTTGTACTGTACCTGCGGCTGTTGCATCTGCACTATTTCTTTATGCGATTTATCCACTGCACTGCCATCCTGTTGTTGTAACATATTGTTAAAAAACCCAATAAAGAAAGTAAAAAAAAAAAAACAACTGTTTCTGATTATAGGTCCAGTTTATTATTCTAAATACAGGGACATTTTTTGTATAGGGGCTCCCCTTTAATGAAGTTGAACTAGTAATACTGCACCATTCTGATTGTGTCCTATTAGTATATTTATATTCTTCTAGATCTTTCATCAAGTTGTTACGTCATTTCTGGTAAACAGTATATTTTTCAAACAGAAAATCGCAGTGGTTGGCAATGATGTGTTTAGAAGGTTTGAACCAGAATAAAATCTTTGCTTTCATCATGGCTAATGATGAGATACCCAGTGCTAAGATAAGATGATACTCTACCTAAGATGAGCTGTCAAGTTACCCTGATGAAGTTGGGGGGGGGGGACACAATGTCCTGGCTTTATCATGCCTCAAGCTTCTGAATCAATATTACTGTATGTAATTGTAGCATGGCTTGAGTGTAAGTTAGAATATCCTAAGTGTTGAAGCTTGATCAATAGAAGCTAATATTTCTGGGTATCAGATCCTAGACCCTAGATGCCCAACTTGCGGCCCGGGGGCCACATGCGGCCCTTTGGGTGTTGTTCGGCGGCCCCTTGGTCCAACACATGCGCCCCCCTAAACCTAACTGTTAATGCATTAGGCATAGAAACTCACCTGTGAAGTGATCACACGCTGACCCAGCTTTCCTAATTAACTTTGGCGGTCCTTTATCAGTAAAATTATCAATGTTAATCGGAGAAACCAGGTCAGGAGGGGGTTTGGGTGCTGTCAGGTTTTAACTGCCTGTCGGGATCTGGTCCACCGCCTGCTGAAATATGTTGACAGGGGGAGAGTCTGGATCAATGTTATGTGAAGCCCTTTAGTGATGCAGAGGGCCGCACTTGTGGCTCTACATATCAACTCAGGTGCCCACCACTGTCATAGACCATATAGTAGACATTCTTCCATCCTAAACCGAGAAATTTCAAAAGCTGCTTTGCTAAACTCATTCTGATCAATTTGGTGTAAAGCTGATTACAGAAATAGTCATGGAGTTGTCCATGGCTCAAGTTTGCAAGAAGTTGAATAATCCTTCTGGGTCAAATTGCCAAAAATATGCATGTCAACATCTCATTCATCAACAAGACTTTTGATTAGACTAGTATTTTAAATGACAGCCTGCTGTATTTTTTTTCCATATACTATGACAATTACAGATGGAAAGTATATAAGAATACTTTATTGTTTGCACTGGAGTAGCACATCAACAAAACTTGTCAGCACATCACATCCCTAGAGAAAAGAAATCACTAGGAACAAAATACATCCCCAGATAATTACCAGATGAGCAATATCATGACAGCACAGAGCAGGAACAGTACAGGGGAATGCCTGCTGCATCCTCCCTCAGCACAATCAGAATGGTGCCATATTTACTAGTTCTACTTCATTAAAGGGGATCCCCTATACAAAAATGTTTCCTGCGTTTAGAAGAATAAACTGGACCTATAATCAGATACAGTTTTTATATTAGGGCCATATTATTATCATATTAAACAAATTGTGTTATTTAAAAAGTCAGTATAGATTGAAAATGTTATTTGCAGCCCTTGAGTGATGCCGAGGGCCGCATTTGTGGTCCTCCAGATCAACTCAGTTGCCCACCACTGTACTACACAATTGTGTTAAAACTAGTTTATTTATACAAAAAGTGTACAGCCAAACGCTAAAAGGTGCCCTTACACATATGCAGCATGCTGCGCCAATTGGACGGGTATCAAAGCTTGATTCCCGATCAATCCTTTAGATGGGGTCTGATGGCTGCACAATTGATGATGGTCGAATGAAAGGGTCATCGATTGTGTGCCCATCTGTACGTGTATGGGCACCTTAAGGTGTATCGTGACCTATAGGATGTTAAGGTCACCGTTCACTTTCGAGAAAAGATAGATGATGGCTCAGGGATGATAACACCATTATATAAATCCTGATGTAGATCTTGGTTATGTTTACACATTTGTAGTTTTTTACAAAGTAAGATGATGCATGCTTTAGCCCTTCTTTAGCAAAGTCACCTCCCTGGAGCTTAAATATGTCTTTTAAGTAATAAAAAGGTAAATAATACTATTTGGTACAATCTTTTTGGCACCTGTTTTTTTCTTGATCCATTTTGACCATTTGAAACCAATATAGAGGCATTGTCTTTTGAAAGTGTTCACCTATTTTAATATTTTATGTAACTATGGGATATAAATGTGTATGTGGGTTTATTTGTTGTAAAAGTGTGTGTTTGCAATTGTCTGGTTTTGTGAATTGCATGGTTTGTTTGTTATGGTGTGGGTTTTGGTGGTTAGGATTAGGTGGATTTAGTGCATTATTTCTGGCTTTGTTCCTCATGTAGCTATTTTGAAGTGAAAATATGTTATTTCTGGGTTTGACAAGTGTTTGTTTTGTAATGTGCTTATTGCCATGCAGGGGTTAATATGAACCATTATTCATTCCATGTTATTATCTTTAATCATTTATTTCATGATTACAGGTGACGTTTTGGGTGGTTTATATGTATTTATTTTTGTTTACGGAGACATGTTTTTACTGTGTTGGATTGTAAGAGGTCCCAGAGACCTCTATACACATTTCATAGGACGGGTGACAGAGATCAAGGTATATGTTCTTTTGGCATGCTTACATTTAAAAATAAATATATTATTTCGCCACTTGATATACCCTGACATAATGGCCGATCTAAGGCATTACAGGAACCGACTTGTTGATCAGTAGGGGCAAAAGTTTACCTCATATTGATGACCCAAGGTGGGCCGCATGCCGATTTACATTCGATTGATAACTGAATGCATAGAAATTCATACATGTATGGCTTGCTTCAGAAATCCCATATAAGGTTCTTGAAATCCTATATATAAGAGTTTATATAAGAGTCGCCTAATTGAATGAATATAAATCCAAATTAGATTCCTTTAACTTCCTAGCTACACTCCAAACCATAACTGGATCCATGTTGATGAACGATGGAAAAGTCCATTTTAATAATCGATTTAGGAGACTATGAAGAATAAAAATTCCAAAAAAGGGACAATTACCAACAATTAATTCTAAATTACCTGCCCGCTGTAAACAGAAAGTTAGAATCTGACTGATGGGAATATGTACACCAAGTATGATTTTATGAAGGTTTCCTGGACTATAAATGCATGTATTCCTTTATGTTTACATTACCTTCTAGTGAATAGGACTATTTCACTATTTTGCAAGATCTTGATGCACCTAAATATACCTTGAACCTTTTAAACCTAAAGCTGCATCTGAAGCTTTTATCAATGTCCTTATTCTCTAAAGCTGGGAATAGATGGTACGATTTACCGTCTATTCCTTATGCGATTCTCTGCACTAGGAGCGGTGTGATGACGTCATCATGCCTGCCCGCTAGTGCCGAGAGTCGGACTGCACTTTTAGTGGGTTTACACGTGTAGATTTTTTGTTCGTTCAACTGCCGATTCAATTTTTTGAGCCATCCCCAGCGGAACTAATGGGATCGGGCAAAAAATTACCGTTCTGCCGGATAACTGTGCGATCCGACAGGACGGCTGATTTTAGCCCAATCCTCATCAGTTGCACCCTCAAATTCCTGCACGACCCGATCCTTAAGGGATGTGGAGCATGCACGGCATCCGATCGGGGATCAGATCGTGCAGGAATTGGTACGTGAATGCCCAGCTTAAGTTTTGACAAACTAGCTACTCCACACAATGTGACCCCTCGTCCATCAGCAATAGAAAGCTCATCCTAGGGTAAGCGGTTATGTAAATTATAGCATGTACCATGTTTAAAATGAATATGGAATTTGAACAATGTATAACTATGTATAGATAGTTGGATCAGGTTCCTCTGGAAGTCACAGAAAAGCACCAGTGTATTTTCTGACGTCCCACTTGCAGAATGGGTACACAGCTGTAAATAAAATCAGTCTGATGGGGAAGGTCAGCTCATTTATTTTTAAGTCTGTTTTGACACACTTACTAATGCCGAGATCCGACGTCTGCAGAGATCCCGTCGTTGCAGATTAAGACTTTGTGCTGCTACTTGATTTGGCATCTGACAAGGAAACCTGATCTTAAGCAGACAGTGCTCATCTTTCTTCCCAGCATCTCCTGGATCGGGCACAATGGCATTTTCTGAATAGCTGCTGAAGTTCAGCCATCAATCCCATGAACTCTAATCTGCAATGCTATCTTATTAAAACCATGTACTATTCAGAGAGTATAACAGCAGTATGTTTTTTGGTTGGTCTTTTATAAAATAAAAACTTTTGCTGTACAGAAAGTCAAGATGACAGAAGTTACAAAAAGTATAGATAAGAGCAGTCCAAGCACATTACTTCTACAGGAGTATACTGCACTAATCTTATACACACTTGCTGCCCCTTCTAATGAAATCAAATTTAGAAAATGATGCTCTCTTAAGCCAAGAACTCACTTTTGCTCTCTTTTGCCCATGACCCTACCTTTATTCTCCGACTAGTCCTTGTATCTACTCCTCTGACAGATTAGACCTCCACACAGCCCTTTTTACTTATATGCAGCCTCCCATGCAAGTTATGTCTCTGGTTTTGTTTAGTGCTGGACCTAAGGATTTTTAAATCATATTCCATGTTGTAGTTTTTAGTCTGTGATCGTTTGTTGCAAATCTCTTTGTACTAGATGCCAGTCTCCAGAAATGTACACACATTTCCCGATTTAAGATATATGCACCGGGTTTGACCCTGATTTGAACTAAAAACTATCTTGCATTTTACATTTTGGAATGGTTCTGCCATGAAATTGGACACCCTAACAACTTGCTAGTTTATTGCATTTCCCTGGTGTGCTTTAGCATTTGTGCAACAGTTCCATGATCTACTACTCCAAAACCCAAATGGATAACCAATGGCTTCTCTGAGTGCAGATACACCGCAGTCAAGATACCCGAGCCATAGCTTACACCAGTGGTAGGCAAACTTATTTGACCAAAAAGCCAAATCGTTACAGTGCAACGCTTGAAATATATGTTGAGAGCCAAAAATCTGTTGGTGGGGTGGAGTGGGGGGGGGGGGGGGGGGGGGGGGGGGGGGGGGGGGGGGGTGCTGTCAAAAATTACAACAATTGAAATTATGTCTTCTTTCCCTAAAACTAACTAAGTCTTGGTAAAATTAAAACTGATAAAACGTGATATCATACTTAATAATCATACTTACAATATTACAATGACAATGACTGACGACCAATAACGTGAACCATGGCTTTGCATCTCCTTGGAAAGTTTGGGTAAGTCAGGTTTGTATGTTTTTGATTTAAATTTAAGCCACATAGACCCCATATAGGTAGACAGAGCGCCCCCTCATAAGTAACCAGAGCCACCCTCCCCCTTAAAGATAGCCAAAAAGCCCCCTGTAGGTAGCCATAATGCCCCTCCCTTAATAGTTAATGGAGAGTGGGGGCCACTTATTAGCTTATTAATAGCCAAAGGTGGTGGCGGGGGTTTTTCCTGTTGCGGGGATGGTGCATGAATGGAGAAAAATAAAATAAAGTCCCTATGCCACTTAGCCAGACTGAAGGGGCTAAAGAGCCATATGTGGCTCAGGAGCCGCACTTTGCCCACCCCTGGCTTACACAAAGGACTTCTTTACCTTGAGGATACTATAGATTCTTACAGCTATCATGATCTTGGGAGTGATGCGGAGCCCAGAGTTCTCTTCTAAGTTTTTTTACATTTCATACTTCTACATCTTGCCATTCACTCAATAAATTATAACTTATATCAGCTTTTAGAACTGGGTTGGAATTTTAATTAAGTACCATGCTGTGTCAATTTTATTTTATGACAAGAACTGCGTGTACTGAAAATTCTTAATATTGGGTGATCCTCAGTGCTTTCAGCGGCCCTATGCAAGTTCTTGCTTTGGTGATCCAACAGTAGACAAGGTCCTGGTGATCCAACAGTAGACAATTCCACCCTTTGTCCCTGCACAACTATTGCACGGTGTATTAAAGAAAACACTTCCTAACAAAGAACACTTCAATATTCCTATCTCTCTATCATACCAGAGAGTAGGGAAAGCATTCAAGGCAATTAACCTACTGTTCTGTTTCTAAATTGTTAGAAAAAAAACTGGGTGCAAGGCGAAACCTAAGGGGGGAGGAAGCAAACAAACTTTTTACATGGTCCATTTTTTCTAAGTCTGAACTGATATGAAGTGAAGTGTACTTCTTTCATGTCATTAATCAATGCTGGGTCTGGATGGGAATCTACTGATAAAAGCAGAAAACCCACAGCGCTGATATCCCCAGGAGGCAGCCTCTGCAACAAGCATTGCTGCATAGAATAACTCAATTAGTCACAGTGGATGGATTTTTATTACACATTCCATGACATATGACAAAAATGTCCCACAATTCCATGCAAATCCACAGCACAAACAACATATACTTGCTCCCAGTTCCTCCATTCCTACAGTGTACTGTACCATACATAAATATGGATGTTTTTATTGTACATTAATGTACCAATATTACTGATAAACTGCAGACATCAAGTACTTGTGTCTTTCTTGAGATCTATCCTTGGGGTATAACTCGGACTCTTGTGTAAGGGTCCCCATACACGGGTCGATTCCTGCTCAATCACATGCACATTTGCTGTGAGCGATTGTTCGCTGAGCGAACGCGGTCACCCTTTCTTCAAGAGGGATCGATCTCACGTAAACAAGCACATTCGAACAGAGGACCAACATGTTGGTAAATCCCTATTTGATTACCGTTACTTTGGATGGGGACCATGCCCCCATGTCGATTGTTGATTGTATGGTGAATAGATGCACACTACTTTGCACAAACACTCGAGCACAGCGTGATGACATCATCGCGATATCTACCACACGGCACTTGAGCATTCATCGATTAAGCCGGTACCGACCCGTGTATGGGGATCTAAAGGATGTATAAGGGGCACCATCTTGTCTAAATTAAAGCAGCACTATATTCAGAAAATACACAGTAATCCAACTTTACAAAGCACTATTACAATGTCATATTTGTAATTTCCAGGAGTTTGATCTTCAGCCATCACAGGATTTATGGCTGTAGTCCGGCTTTAAGTCACACCACCTCATAAAACAAAATGTCCACGTCCACCTGTCCAAGCCCAACACATTCCACTGCCAAGGGCTCCCCAACTCAATGAGATTCCACCATTTAAAAGTTGAGGTTTTCACCGAGCTATCTCACATTGCAAAAACAGCAATCTACTTACATTAAGAAATGGACCCCCTGGCTCTTGTTTGTGGACACCCCCACATTTCACCAGCTCCTGGCAACATATTCCACCATGCTACCCCCTCAGTGACATGGACCGTGTGTGTCTCTTCTCGCTCTTACCTACTGTTGTCTCTTTCTCACTTTGCCTTTTTTACTCCTCCAGTGTGGTTACACCTTGCTCCCCCACTCCCCTCCATCTCCCCACCCTCCCTCCCTTTTAGCCCCTTTTTCCCCTGTTAATCTATCAGACGTTCCTCACATCAACACCAGTTGTTATTATACTTTATGTTGTCTCGCTATTTTGAATGCCGCTGCAGAATTGTAATTACATGGATGCGCTGCTCCTTAGGAGCCCTAACCTCCTTACTCACCCTTTATAAGCTTGTGACTGTTGATTACCCCGATGGACACTTACATGCTCCCAATTATGTGTTCTCATGCTCTCTCTTACTTCTCCGTAGTGCGCTTATTACCTTGTACAAATTCTCAATAAAAGTTTATTGCGTAAAAAAATAAAAAAAATAAAAAAAAAGAAGGGGTTGAGGTTCTGAAGTTGGGCTTCATGAAGAAAGGCCATGGCCGAATCTCAAAGACTTAAATATCCTGAGAGCCTGGGCTCTGAATCCAAGTTTCAGTATTTGATACTTTCATTATGTTTTCCATCTATGAAAATTAGTACACATGGGCAAAGTTCAAATTTCTACAGAAAAAATATTAAATGGTCTAAAATTTCCATCTTGCGTTTAGATGGACAGATTCTCAGATATGACCAATTAATGCTCTTTTGACCCTACACTCAATTTCTCAACCATTCAAATGATTCAAACTACACTCAATGAAAAAAATTATAATGTATGTATGTATGGTCAATTCAATTAAACAATCAAATGGACTGTTCAAACAGTAACATTAACTATTTTATGGCCCACTTTTATCAAGCTATGTTAGAAAGTTATAGTGGACATTAACCTCCCTAGCGCACTGCTGAGGTCCAGATTTCAGTACCAAACGTGCACCATAGACTTCAATGGTACATTTTTCTTTATGTTGTAGGCCTGTAACTTCCCAAAATATGTCCGTACAAGGGTCTAGTAGACATCCTGAGTATAACAATGTTTGAAACAAACAATTATGTAAAATAAAAAAATTAAAATTGTAATAAAATTAATGAGAAAACACAAAAATCAGGGCACAAAGCTTTGCTGCTATGTACTAAATCTCGCCCAAATAAAGTCTCTGGTGCCCCATGCAGTTAACCCTCTCTAACCTGGTGTGATGGATGTGGTAAAATCATACCAGGTTAGAGAGGGTTACTGCAAATGGGCACATCTGGGGCACCAGAGAATTTTTATTCTGGCGAGATTTAGTACATAGAAGCACTTTGAAATCAGTTTTCTACATAGAAAACTGATTTCATACACTGTACTTTCAAATCTCCCGCCGCCTCCCCGATGTGACAACATCACGTCACTCGGAGGGGGGGGGGGGGGGGGGGGGGGGGAGAAGAGACGGAGGCATGCTGGCAGCCTTGTCACATTGGGGACACTGGGACAGCGCAGAACTGTGAGTATGCGCTCCCGGAGCCCCGATGTGTGCTGGACGGCAGCATCTCATCCAGTGCTACAGTAGCAGTAGCAGTGCTGGGCGAGATGCTGCCGTCCTGACCGCTAGGGCGGTTAAATGGTGGGTTTACATGTGTAGATTTCTTCTTCAATCAACTGCCAATTGGATTTTTTTGTTCGATGTCGTTGTCGAACATCGTTCGTTCATTTATCGAATGTAACATTACATTTTTTTGTTCGTCTGTCCCGATATCCAATGGAAATACATTTGAAATTACAGATACAAATTTACAAACATGTTTGGTGACCTTTCGAACTATTTTTTGTTCAAAGTCGAACAGAATTTATTCCATTCCAGATTTTTGTTCAATCAACCAAAAAAATGATTGATGGAACGAAAAAATCTACACGTGCAAAACCACCTTAAAGCTATTGAATTAGGAAAGACAAAATATTGGCATCTTCAACCACAGAAAAACTTCTGATGCGGCCAGATAAAAAACTGTAATGCATCTGGATGGGTCAGATTTATAAGAAAGCTATGCCAAGCCCATATATGTAACACTGCTGCCCTTCCAATAAATTATTATTTCCTCCATGTCCCCAAAAAAAACCCACACACGTTCTTTGCGGCACGTGTCACTTGCATCCCTCGTGCAGGGCAATGCCTGTCCTAGGTTGTTAACCATTCAGGCATAAAGCACTGACTCAGAGAGGACAATATAGGCAAGCCTTCACTCATCCGTGGTACTGATCTGATGAGAAGTAAATGTACAAGCAAAACAGGATGCCTAGGGTCTAATTTTTAAGGATTTTTGTTTATTCAATTGATTTTTATAAATTTCCTGGCTTGAAAATGGAAAGAATAGTCTACTTGTATGCTAAAACATAACAAAGTAGATGAAAGTAATGACAAATCATATTCACTTTCAGATATCTACATGACACTGTATGAAAAAATCTAAAATCAATTATCGAAACTGAAAACAAACATACCGTTTTTTTCGGACTATAAGACAAACCGGACCATAAGACACACACAGTTTTTAGGGCAGAAAACCCAGAAAAAAATGTAAGATTTAATAAGTTTTCACATCAATTGGGTTAATGCAATGAATTCAATGAATGCAATATTCAATTCAGCCAGAAGTTGTCACTAGCAGCAGTACACTCTCAGACTCAGCAGCATACTTCACACTGATCTGTAGGAGGAGGAGGGTTGTGGCAGAAATCTGCAGTCTTCTTCCTCTCCTCTGCTCTAATCAGCTGTTACTGTGTCCGTGGGAACTGCAGAGTTATTGCAGTTCCCACTGACACTGAGAGAGGGAAGGGTGGCAGTACATCTCTTTCTCTCTCCATTGCCTATGCCAGCAAAGCTCTGCTGACATAGGCAATTATACAGTACAGCGGGGAGAGCCAGACACCAGCCAGCATCTCTCAACTGACAGCTCCTCCAGCTCCCCGGCTAATCCCCTTGCCGGGAGAGCTGGCGGGAAGCCAAGGTACGACCACCGGTGGCCGAGTGGCCACAGGGGTCGCACATTCGCACCATAAGATGCAGGCACTTTTTGCCCCCCCCCCAAAAAATATGGTATTACGGTCTTATTTACATGAATTTAGTATATGATGATGTAAAATACAGGAAGTCATGCTGGTAGAGAATCATAGCATGACCAGAGACACAAGCTCTTCTCCCTCGAGCACTCGATTTCTTGGTTTCCAGACAGAAGGTTAAATCAAGTTCGAGTCTGACTCAGAACCATTTAATATGCATACTAGGATGGTGTCTAGAAAATTTGCCGCCATTTTATTCAATTACTAAACATTACAAGAGGGACACAGGGATCTAAATGCATGAGCCCATCTCAATTAGCAAAATCAACATCTTTAAAGGGCAACTTCTTTTATACTGATGTTGTTTTTTAAAGTAACCCTCTTATCCCCTCCAAAAGCTCTTATTGGTAAAAAAAAATGTCTTCCTGGTGGAGATTTTCCAAGTGCATCCCTGAGGAGAACTGCACATGTAGCTCTGCATAGAATACAGATAGATGGGAACATAAGCAGACATTGTTGCAAATGAAGCGCAGGAATGCTCCAGGGTTGTCTGAAAACCTATTAAGAGAAATGGGCACAAAGCCACCATGCAGTTACAAATGCAGGTACAAAAACCCCCAAAACTAAAACTCTTTACGTGTATGGCTGCCTTAAGGGTCCCCATACAACTTTAGATCTCGTTTTGTTTTATCAAAACCATGTAATATGAGGGACTTTCTAAACAATCAAGTATACCTGTGTTCAATCGCAGAGGACCCTATACTACATAGTTATTGGTAGATCTAAAGGATATCAGAGAGAGATATAAAGGTGTATGGCCAGCTTGACTCATTTTATTATCTTCTACATCCCAACCATTCTACCTTCCCACCTAACTCTATTATACTATATTCAGCAGCATACAAGAGTAAATTCACCTGGTGTTTTTCCAAGTGCAAAAGCAAAGTTGTAAATATCTGTAAATGGCCACTAATGGACGTATAATGAGCCCTAAGCAATTTCCTGGGAATCTGAATAAAACACTATACATAGAAACATAGAAGGGTGATGTGGTCCATTAAGTCTGCACTTTTCTATTTTATTTCTTTTAAATAGTTTTGCGTCAGTATAGCTCTATGCTTGTCTGAAGAATGTTGAAATGAGACCTCTGTTGGAAGTCCATGAGTCAACTACACTTTCAGAGAAAAAAAATATATCTTTTAAAGGTTAGTTATGAACTTTTCTGGTGGTAGTAGGCCATTTCCCTGTATTCTCCCCCATTCCCCCCCCCCCCCCCCCCCCCCCCCCCCCCAGGGTTTAGGCACAATATCCAGACCCTCAGGGGCACGATCGCTTGTTTCCAAACACCCATATGAGTGTCCCCTTAGTTCCTGCTCTCTCTCTTTGTATTAGATTCTTTCACCATTTTGTCAATCTCTATAGTCTTTCTTTATAACAAATATATTTGTATAAATAAAGCCTACAGTACTAGACGCTGTATTCTAAATGAGGTCTGAATAAAGATCTGTCTAGAGCAGTGGTTCTCAAACTTTTTAGATCCGCGACCCCAGAAGCGACGTTGCGGTTTCACTTCCTGCATGTGGAACATGTTCTAAATACCAGAAGTAAAACTCCTGTATTTTCCCCGCTTGTGGTCATCAGCTGATGCTTTCACTGAACTGGGTGACCCCTGTGAAGCGGTTGTGCAACCCCCAGGTTGAGAACCACTGGTCTAGATGAATCCGGACACCCTTCCACATGCTAGTGACCCCCCCCCCCCCACACACACACACACGTAGTTATGCACCCCAGAATTCAGTTTACTTTATCCAACTTCAGGCCTGTTTGATGACTTAACCTAAAATTATTTAGAATCGTCTTTCTTAGGGTTTGTTCCCTTGACCCCAGAACACTTATTGGCATGAGATAGAGTAGTTAATGTTGCGTTTTCTACATTCAGTTTTCACCCCTTGTTTTCCTTCCTAGTCTGCAGTTACAGTGCAGGTGGCAGACAATCTGGATGTTAACATAGCAATGTTTAAAATGACAAGTGCTCTACAGAAGCAGCACAATACAGAGAAAGAAACTGCAAATGAAAGAGGTTGTATTCAATGACCTTACAGTGATTTGTTATGAAGCAGTACATTCATATATAAACTCCTACAGGCAATAGTGTTTCTATCTACTGCCTATGGGTAGTAAAGCAGTATACCGTGCAGCTTCCTGATTTATTTATTAACTTACGGGTATATTCAACAGAGTTTTTATTTCCTTTTAAAATAATTCCTTTCCTAATTCACAGCATTCTTTATTACTTCTGTGAACTGAATTTTAATAGGCAAAGGCGGTACTGTACTTCCACCTTCACCCCCGCCAGCGCTGGGAAGCAAGACGCCATATACATCCATGGCAATCCAATCATGATATCGCTAAAATGTTATGGAACTGTGGAGATGGTCCACAGAGCAAAACAATTAATCATTTTTGCAGTTAATGATGAGAAGTAAGGCTGACATTGGGGAGTATCTCACTATACTACCTCAGTATAAACCAGTGGTTCCCAAACTTTCCTTGCAGAGCCCTCCTTTACATATAGGAGCAAGATGGAGCTCCCCCTATTTAAACTACACAGGTTCAGAATGAGGGCCTGCACAATGCAGAAACACAGGGTTTTATTAGCGGTAATGCTACCACATCTTTTACTAAGTTTGTTACGGTAAAAAAAACACTCCATAGCCGCAGTGCAGCTAGTGTGAAATGGCCTTTAAACTTTATTTGAAATACAACTCCCTTTTTCACACACACACCAATCATGCATCATATATACACACACAGAGACACACACATTACATGCACTCTACCTACGCAGCCATTTCCCCCATGGTTGCTTTCCCGTTTGTCCATCTCTCAGGCATGTCCGATTGGCTGGAAGTGGTAGGGGAGGGTGGGTGTACTTTGTGCAATCCCCAGAGGAAGAAGACAACAGGCTGTGGGGAGAGCCAATAGGCAGCGGAGTTCTGCAGATCTCTCTCCCCTCTCTCTCTGGCTGACAGCACGATTCGGACACAGAGGGCACCAAGTGCCCGGTAGCTGCACCCCCTGTTTAGGAACCACTGGTATAAACATTACACCATTACTTATGGTATAAGTAAAAAATTAAAACAATTTAAATGTAAATCTAACTTTTCAAGTTTTAGTTTTCAGTTAACTAGAATAAGAATAACGACATACCAGAAAAAGTAGGCAGAGAGTATAGGTTCATTTTAACACTTAACGTTTTTTGATCTATTGCTTTTTCTGGCGATATGAAACCTCTGAAGCCTGTAGAAATGACCTTGCTGTTGCTTGGTCTCCTAAGAATGAATCTGAAGAATTATAGATCAATATGTTAGAGATAATGTGTTGTAGCAATGTCAAGGAAGAGCGTAGGATATTTGATATTTTACATCTATTGACTTGTGCCCAAAAAATGGCTTAAATCAATTACTGTATTTTCTGGCGTATAAAACTTTTGAACCCAGGAAAATCTTCTCAAAAGTCGGGGGTCGTCTTATATGCTGAGTGCGGAAACTTCTGAGCAAGAGTAGTCTGCCTGTCAGACATCGGAAGCTCCCCTTATC
>CM070036.1:30867367-30885190 GCA_036250615.1 Ptychadena robeensis | reverse complement strand
AAAAGTTAGGGGTCGTCTTATACACCCAGTCGTCTTATACGCCGGAAAATACGGTACTTTTAACTTTGCGGTTATATAATTAGAAGGATGCCTGAAATGAAACCCCTCATATACCATAGAAGTAGATATAAGAGTCGCATTTCACTTGGTCATTATTAAATTTTTATTTATACAAGATTATCAAATTTATATTAGGCGAGTATGACTACATTTTAACCTTCTAATTGAAGTCTGCAGCTCAAGGTTGTGGGTGGGCGACTAGCAATGCCAGAGCCTACTACTGCAGTCTAAAGTGAGACAGGAGGAAGAAGAGCCAATGCGAAGGAAAGTAAAAGGGGTCTTTTTCTATCACCGTATAACAAGATTTATATCCCAGAAAAAAATTGCATTTAGTTTAATAAAAGATCAGTGTTCTCCCCAAAGCAGATTGGCCGGGCGGCCCGCCCGGGAGATTTTGGTCCCCGTCCGGCACACAGCGAGCAGCCTGACAGGCGGCGCCTCCCATTCTTCAGGAGCGCGCCACAGCCACTGAAAGACTCCGGCCCGCGGCATACTACCGGGGCCGCGGGCCGGAGTCTTTCAGTGGCTGCGGCGCGCTCCTGAAGAATGGGGAGGCGCCGCCTGTCAGAGGACTTGTGTGCCGCCGGACCGGTGCAGGCGGCGCGATGACGTCATCGCGTCATGACGTCATCGCGCCGCCCGGCTCAAAAAAAAATCTGGGGAGAACACTGAAGATTTATAGATTTTCTTACCTCTAAGGGTGACCATAAACAGTTCGATTTCCTATTCATTTGATCAATATTGGGGGGGGGGAAACCTCCTTCGAGCAGGATCAATTGATCCTGCTCAAAAAGGTAGATCAAACAGGGAACGGACATTTCCGTAAATCCCGGTCGATTGGGATGGGGACCACACAGCCCCATCACAGCCAGCGCTGCCTGACAAACACAGCTCAGAGGCGGGACACAGGAAAGGGGGCGAAGCCAATCACGGGCTGCTGTGCAGTGCAGTGGGGAGCCCCCTCCTTGCAGCCAGCTCTGCCTGTCAGCAGCTTCCAGCCAGTGTTGTGAGATATTTTCAGGTAGGACAATATCTCACAACACTGTGAGCAGAAAGGACCAGGGTCCCCATCGATTCCCGCTCGATAGACCACGCTGCGATCTATTGCAGGTCGATCACACAGGTATCAACTCGTGTATGAGGGGGGGGGGGTTTAGAGCTTTAGTTCTCCTTGTCTTAGGCCATGTTTCCAATTTCGTGTTCTGCCACGGTTTGAATTGCAGAGTGGTGCCCGCGGGAGATCGCTGGGCACTAGCCAGTGTCTCCAACGATTCAAACCACAGGGGTGTGGCAAGATCTACTATCCCCCCCACTTCCTGGCTGATCGCACCCATAAAGAGTGAACGGGCATGGTTAAGAATCCATGGATGAAGACGCGATTGTTAAGTGGTTGATCACCATGGACACAAGCCCTTAGGCAGATCTATCTAGAGCCTTACTATTATTACTATCTTCAACAACCCCATAGTGTATAATAAAATAAGTTATAAAAATATTTCATAAAAGCTGTGGATATATTTGTAAGTTTTCATTTGGTTTTAATAGCCAAATAATATGATTGTTTTGAGTTGAATTCAAATTCATGGTTTTGGGGTGAACACATCCTTTTTAACAGTTTAGAGGGGGAGAAGTATAGCGGCTGGCATTATGCATTTTTATAAGGGGATACATTTAAAGAATAGATCATTTATATGGTCAATCATACCATTCACTCTAGGTAGTATCTGAAAGAAATTCAGGAGCATCAAAACGTCATATACAGAAACTAAAAGAAAGGAAGAGCAAGATTATTTAAGGTACAATTCTCTTACCTAGGTAGAGTGACGCATTGTCCTTCTTGACGTTGTCATCTAAGTAGGTTGGACCCAGGGTGTAAATGGGTGTGGATCCCATGCCAATGAGAATCTGAGCGCAGACGAATAAAGCTACATAAAGGGAGTGGTCTTTTCCTGCGTAGTCTTTTGGGCACAATGACGACTCTAGCGCATCTTTGGCAGTTGTATTGCCATTCATACATAAACCTTCATTCGAGTCAGAAGAGTTCATCTCCTGAATTTGATATGGTGGAGAAATGAAATGAGGTAAGGAGAAAAGAGCTGCTCCTGCAGCAATAAATAATCCACCTATTGCCAGCCAGCGCGGCCTGCGCCCTCGTCCTCCGAAGTAGCTGATGAAAACCACCACTAAAAGGCTGCCAATATCAAAACAGCTGACCAAAAGACCAGACTCCGAACTCTTCAAGCTATACCGTCTTTCTATGGTGGTAATCACGCTGCTTAAGTAACCAGACACCATCAATGACTGGATGAAAGTTAAAAAACACATGCAGACAAGAAAACATCGGGAATCCGTCAAGGTTACGCCAAATACCCGATTGCTTTTTATTGTAGAAAGTGATTGAGAGACGCCTTTTTTATTGTTGGTAGAGCTAGTAGATTCTACTTTATCTGCGTTTCCTGCACCTAAAAAACTCGATGCAGCAAAAGAAAAGATTGTCCTACTGGAAGGTGCGCTGCTCTGAGTAGACAGGTTCCTATGATGGCCAACTTTGAAGTCTGATTCCTTTTGAACACCATACAAAAAGCTTCTTTTTGCTCCAAGAACTGCCGTCTGCGATGTGTCTACAACTTTTGAGTCAAATTCTTGAAAGGTTGATTTACAACACCCATTTAAGACCGGCAAACTTAGCGACCTGTAATTGTCAATCTTCTCTGCAGGATCCCTCTGCTCTTCATGATGGTTGCCCTCAGAATGATCTGACACACTGAAAAGCTGTGGATTAGGTTGTTCTGAAGCCATGGTCAGAGAATATACCAAAACCCAATGACTAAAACATGAAATGATATGAATGAATTCATAAAGCCATTATACTCTAATCCATTGTATACAGCTTTCCATTTTTGTTGTCTATAGATAGTCAGAGAT
Organism: Ptychadena robeensis; assembly: GCA_036250615.1. NCBI lineage: Eukaryota > Metazoa > Chordata > Amphibia > Anura > Ptychadenidae > Ptychadena > Ptychadena robeensis. Next base: position 30,882,205 of record CM070036.1, on the reverse strand, counting down.
GCTGCATTGGGTTTTCGCTATCCATGAAGACGTGATAAGGAGTTTTATAGTCTTTCCCAAAACTGTCCTTTGGATAAACAAGAATACAGCCGAGCAGCTGTTCCTGTACTTATTCTTTGTAAACTGTTCCATCCGGATAAGGTGATGATCAACAAAGTGGGGGCATTAGGGAAGGTCAGGCCTCGAACCTAATAATACAATACTTAGCCATTTCACAATCCCTGTCATCTTTCACAGCCCTGGTTCCACTATAGACAGCAGTTCTTTCGGCCCTATTGTCTCCAGTAAATATCTGCACTGGCGGTTTTGCTGATCTGTAATGGGGAGAGAAAGCAAAGAAGGTCAGTATACTGCTTCTGTCAGCAAAGCACAGCCGAAGCTTAGAAGAACCTTAAGTGCGGTTTGTGCACACTAAGCCTCATCACGGCTTCTCTTGCCCAGCTTTTTTTTTATTTTTGCTCTTAAATAACTCCCCTAAAGACAACCAATTAAGGTGTAAAATGTAAAATCTGCTGTGTAGTTATCTTTCTGTATGCTAAATCCACATGCGGACCATGGAAAACATACCAGTTGGGTTCTAGGATCTCACAAGGAAAACTAAATGAGTTGCTGTTGTGCGGTCATAAAACCCCAAGGAGGGACTTTAGGGCATCCTAAAGATAATTAAAGAACACCACTCATCTCTAGCTATAAAAACAGTATTTAAAGGACTCAATAATATAGAAGATTCACCCATTCAGCTCTTAAGGTGCCAAAAGAAAATGTTCATGCTCTGGGAGTTCAAGAAGTAATGTTTATGTGAGGAATCTAAAAAAAATATCACATTAGACCCATCACTAGCCATATATGTGGCAATTAAAAAAAAATCTTCTGTGAACAAAAAAAGCTCTAAACAAGAGTGTACTAGATTTGTCTTGAGATTACTTTAATTAAACTCCAATTGTTCTTCAATAAACTTTTTAAAGCTTTTTTTTCTCCTCATTAACTGTATTTTACGCACTATAAGACGCTCAGGTGTATAAGACTTACCCTTATAGAACGCTGGTGCTCTCCGTCTGAGGCAGAGGCCGACTGAGGCAGATGGAACGTAGATTGTGCAACCAGCCATGACCGCATATTATTTTGGCCACAGGTGGTTACATACTCGCACCATAAGGCACACCCACTTTTTGCCCCAGATTTTTCGTCTTATGGTGCGAAAAATAAGGTATTTTTACCTGGAGATCCAGGCACTAACAGAAATGCTGCCTTATGGTAGCTACACTTAACACTGAGGCTATGTTTCCACTATACGTCAGGCCCCCCTCCGCTAAGCATATTGCTTGGCGGCGGTTCCACACGGAGCACATTTACTTACCTGTTCCAAGGATGCTGTGTCCTCACTGCACTGAACCGTTCCGCCGATGCAAGGCTGAACGTAGTAGAGTATGTTGAACCTCTGCATCGGCAGATGTCTAAACACAGCAACACAAATCGAGCAGGTAAGGTCTATGTGCTCCGTCAGGAGGGGGTCCCGACGTACAGTGGAAACATAGCCTATGTGTGTAAAAATGGCCTATGTGTGTAAAAATGGAGCTACCCATGGAATTCAGCAGTTCAACCCTAAAAAGGGTAAAAGTAGAATAAAAATGTATTTGTATATATGTGAAATTTAAAGCCAAACTCCTGCCAAGGCCTTTTAAGTTAAAAGTCTTCAATATATGAATAAAAGCTGACAATTGTAACCACCCATGAAATAGTTAAACAGTTACATCTTTCTTTTACTTTTGCTTAGTGCATTAAAGAAAGAGCACAAAACATGGGTGTCTGGCAGGATCAACAGGCAATAAGGAGGGGGAACTCATTTTGCAATGCTATATGACCGTGCATCTCTAACTATAAAGAATGTCGTTTTTTAGTAATATATATTATAACAATATACATTAGTCATATTATATATATATATATATATATATACCCCTGAAGAAGATAGCTTGAAACGTGCGTTGGGGTGGCTTCTACCTCAGTAGAATCCTGGTCCTTCATTAACATTTGTTTCTATATGTTTTACCTATGTATAATGTAAGATGGGTTGTTTTCTGTTCTGTGCGACAACAGGTGACATTGTTTTAATATATGTAAATACAGATTGATTTATGTTTAATAAATATATATGATTTATATAACCTAAGTTGATTGTTCATTGTATGCTGTGACCCTTAAAGTCCCCTGTGTTAGGCTTCACCTTCACCCACCCTTTTTCATAACAATTTTTTTGATGTTTGCCACTGCATATGAGAGGATGTTAAGATAGATTTGAGAATATATATTTGGTAGAAGAAAAAAAAGTTACCACAAAAAAGCAAATAAACAACAAATTATTGTGTTATATTTGTTTTTTTAAGCAGGACAAATTTTCTGTAAATATATGTCACTACTGAATGCAATAAAAATTGAAATTAATATTTCAATACTTTAACTAGTGCTTTTCACAGATAGAAGCCATATTTCAATTGAACAATGTACTGAAAACTTGAGGTTGGTTGGAAATAACTTCATATCATATCTGTGGTTACCAGTGGATACAAAACAGTTCAAATTGACAAATAATTACAAATTGTAGCCAAGCAACAAAGTTGTTTTCAGAGAAATCACAAATGTATAAATTACCCATTTGTCTTTCTTTTCTCCTATTTCTTTATTGTTTGGTATTTACAAGCCATCTGCTTCCCCAGTATGAATCACTGAGGACATTTATTAGGCAGACGAGATGGACCATGACACAACGGGTTTCGTTACTCACAATGAATACCAGCAAAACTTTCATGCAGCCATTGTATATGCAGCTCACCCTCCCAGCTGACAGTCCGGAGGTTCTATGGTGGCTACAGTACGCCTCATAAATCACAATGGTTCAAAAAACCAGCTGTCTGGGTTGGGGCAGTGAAAGCTTTTTTTTTTGTTTTTATCTAAAGAAGACATTTCACAGATTGTAACATCGTGGCCATCTTATTGTCCATGTTTTTCACAATCACTAATTAAATTTAAACATTCCTCATTTTATAGAATCAGACTTTCAGCTCTTAGAAAAGAACAATTTAAATGTAGTGACAAGCAACACTGGGCATATATAGGTTGATTGTCATGGGACAGAGGAGCTGTCGAGCGCAGGGTGATGACATCATTGTGCTGCACTCGAGCTCCCTCGATATCGAGGCGCAGCACTGTTTGTTACCATTGTGACCCAATACTTTGGTTCCCCATCCAAAGTAATAGAAGTTGAACATGGTTTCCCAACATGTTGGTTCCCCATTCTTCCGATTGTGCTTTAATCGATTGTGCTTTAATCTATTAACGAATCAAGCCATGTATGCCTAGCCTAATGTACCATTCTGAAATCAGACATCATTTGCTTAAATACTATCATTGCAGATGAACTGTATTTCCTACCAGGACCAGTTGTTGTTTCTTTTGAATGGTAATAATGTTTTGGCAATGAATAGGTATATTTAGTGCAATCGGTTTTTGAAAACTTTTGTGTCTTTAGCTGGCCAGACACCTTTAGAACGCTCTGTCAGATATCCTTTAGATCTACCAACAACTCTGTAGTATAGGGTGCTCTGTGATTGAACAGGTAAGAAGAACTTGACTACAAAGCTCCATTCACCAGCCTCCACCACCCCCAACCCACCCAGTTGGTTTGTTCATTACAAATTAAAAGGCTGTAAGACTTGAGTTTCTGATTGAAAAAATAACCCCAAGAGGGGCATTAAGCAGTCATACAATTTCTGTACAATCAAGTTTTCTTCTACCAAAACCATGTAATATGGGGACCTTTCTAAACTTTCCAATCACTGTGTATTCTATCAGGGAGGACCCGGCACTACATAGTTGTTGGTAGATGTAAAGCAAAATTGTGTGCAGTGATCTAAAGGTGTATGGGGGGGGGGGGCTTAAGTCTGGCACACACGTTTAGACGAAGCCGGCAGAGCAAGCAAGCCTGACCACGGCACAATTACGTAATCGCGCTGCAGACGAGCTGGCCACAGCACTTCTGCAGCTGCCAGCCCGTCTGCTATTTTGGATGGAGACCCAGGGTCGACATTTAAATTAATGGAATACGACCAAGGTTTTCCAACATGTTGGAAACCTGTTCGGCCCAGCTCCTTTGAGCAGGATTCAAGTGGATGGCTCAAATCTAGTAATCTGTTACTACATTGAGCTATGTATCCCCCGCAGCTTAAAAAAGATTTTTAATGTTATTTCGATGTGGCAGAAAACACTGGAACTTCAGGAACTGGAACCCTGGAACTTTGCATTGCTTCTTTTTCAACGTGGCCTCCTGAGTTGACCTGAATTTATTCTTCCTAATGCATCCATTGAGAATGCACTGAACGCATCCTTAAAGCAGTGGATGTGTTTTTGACACATTTGCATTTACCTTTAATAAGACAATACTGGTTCTCTTTTGAACGTTTCATTGCCGCATTACAAAAATGCAATGCCACACACGGTTTTGCAGACGCAGTGCAAGTGTGTCCTATGTGAGAGCAGCAAGTGCAGGGCATTGCAAAACGCACTTTTTTGGAAGAAATAGACGTGGATAGCATACACAGTGGCATTACCGCTAGTGAGATGGCTACCAGAAAAAAAACAAGGCACGGTGGCGAATGCAGTGTGAAATGACCCTAGAAATTCACCAAAATAGTGCGAGTTATTCTTTTGTGAAAGTTTGAAGTTTAGATGACTCTAGTAGAGACCTACTTACGGTACGGGCTTCAATGATTTCAGCGTTACAGCCGTGAACATTGAGGATTAATTGCTCTTCACAGGTTTTACAGCTCATCTATCACTAGCTAAGAATATGTAATCACTTGAATGTCTACAGCCAGAGGTTCACTTTAAGGGAACAAGGTTAAACTCTGTTTCCTATTCTTTCACTGTACACACATATTTCTATTTAGAACAATTAAAATACATTTAAATTACTTTTTAACATTTATATCTACATACACTATGCCATTATTTCTTTTTTAGTCTCCAAAGTGACCGTTCACTTTAGTGGCGACAATATAAGTTAATGGCACCCCTCCTGAAAAGTATTGCCATTTTCCTTACACTTCCATTCATTACAACAGAGGGGGAACTTCCCTTAGGGATGATACTTAGGAATGTGGAGATGTTATCGGGACGTCACCACCCTGCGCTCAATATTTTGTCGACCCTGTTCGAGTACCCCAAATGTTTTCCCACCCTGCATGTGAGGATGTGTGGAGTGGGAAGTAAGGAAGTAGAAAAACGCACACCCTGCTAAGTTAGGAGGGAGGGGGCATACTCTTAATTCTAACCTCCCAATCCTACTTGAGGGCATCAGCACTGCTGCTTGTAATCAGCAGCTCTGATGCTTTCAGAGAAAGAGGTGACCCCTGTGACAAGGTTGTTCGACCCCCAGGTTGAGAGGCCTAAGGAAAAACAATTACTAAAATAAATGTATGGGAATGCAAATTAATAATAAACAAAAAAAAGATTGTACTTCTAAGGGTGTTGGAGATCTGGAGGATGAAAGTCAGAGTAGGCATATGTAAGGGGAAAATCTGACAAGAGAAAAGCACTGTGTGACTTTTGGAATACGACAATTAAAGGTTGACACTTGGACTCCTGGTAGAGGGGTTATTTACTAAGCGAGAAAATTTCAGGGTTGTACTACTGAGGAATGAGATCTGGGGGTTCAAGCAGGGTTGTACTGTGAGAGTGACATATGACCCAAAGGCAGCTGGTGACCTGTGGATGGAGACAGCTAATCGGAGGCTCAATCAGGGAGGTCCATCTGCAGCAGAATCTACCATGCAGGAGGCTGACGCAAAGGACAGTGAGGAAGACCACATACATATGGGGGGGGGGGGGGGAGTACCAAACACCATCTCCTGGTACTTATCTGAGGAGCTCACTAAAAAAGTTTTGTGCACCCATGGACATAGGACATTAGGGCACCATTCATGCTGTGTGTCCGGCGCCCGGCAGCCCGTAAATTGCTCCAGCCCAAAAGACGCAAGATCAGGCTTTCCCTGGTTACTTCTCGGCAGTGGACAACATGAATGCCCCCCGAGTTCCCGCACTGTGTGACAGCAGCTCACAAAATGCACATGTGAATGGCGCCTAAATGTACTATTGTGTATCTTCATCTGATGACAAACAGACAGCGTAATCCTCTTTATAAAGGACGGAGCACAACATAATATAAAATGTCTATTTATTTGGTTTCTTTTTAAAGCCATAAAACTCCAAAAATATTTAAACAACGTAAGTATATCAATAATATTGTCTGAAGAAGACATGCTAGCGCAACACTACTGCATCCATTACCACATTGCGCTGCACCCGCGTTACCGCATTGCCCTACACTTGTCTTGGATATGCTGAAGGGTGTATTGAAGTGCTGCAGGGTGTTTATGGTACCGCACGCCATTGTCCATTAACATAAATGTGGGGCCAGTGTAAAAGGTACACAGGTTACGGAAGGTACTGTACTGCACCTCAGCTGCAGTGTGGCTAGGGTGAAATGGCCCTAAAATTTTAATAAAATAAATGTTACTACCTACACATCTGAATGGATAGGCCCGTGATGGTAAACCCGTGGCACACGGGCCCAAGGCGGCAAGCAGAGCGCTCTCTCTTGGCACTCGTAGAAAGATTATGCATCGAGTGTCTGACTATGACAGCATCAAAAAAAGTAAAGCCAGGGTCTGGAAACTGTCCGCTAATGAGGATACAGCAATGACACTGCGGTGAGGACGTCGCAAGTTCCTCTCATTCCAAAATCTGCGTCTCAGTATTCAGGTCACATTGGCGTATTGGCACAAGATAAAAAGTGGGTTATGTGCTTCCGTTTGGGCACTCGGCCTAAAAAGGTTTGCCATCACTGGGATAGGCATAAGAGATCTGTCTGGTTACCTCCCGGGTATAGAAAGACCATCTATTTTTAAAAACTTAGAAGACTGCATGGCCTTGGGTTTGGTTTTAATGATGCCCTGTATCTTCCGATTATATATATATACACATACATACACACACACACACACACATATATATTTTCAAACACTAATTTGGGAAACCTTCAGCAGTGACCTATACACAATGAAACAGGAAAATGAACTATTCCTTGACATGGATGAATTGTCCATTATGGTGTAGGATTCTTATCCCAGTACTATAAATACTCACACAGTGATATACAGTTACAGACCACAAGGATATTAATTAATGATCCCAAGACTACACTGGTCAGGCTTTAACATTGATTGCACATTAATAATTCCAACCATAAAAGATACAGATTTTCCATCTTCTGATCTCTGTTGGTCATTACCGTATTTTTAGGACCATAAGATGCACTTTTTCACCCCAAAAATTGGAGGTAAAAAGTGCCTGCGTCTTATGGTCCAAATGTGCTACCCCCGGGACAACTCGGCCGCCAGTGGTCGCACCTAAGCTTCCCGGCACGGAGATTAGCCGGGGAGCTGGAGGAGCTGTCAGATGAGAGATGTCGGCCGGTGTCCGGCTCTCCCATCTGTATAATTGCCTATGCCAGCAGAGCTCAGAGCCCAGCTACCATAGGCAAAGAAGAGAGAGAGATGAACTGCCATCTTTCCCTCTCATCATCCATGGAAACGGCAATCACTCTGCAGCTCCCACGGACACAGTAACAGCAGCCAGCTGGAGAGCAGAGGAGAGAATCTGCAGCTGTTGGCCCCACCTCCTCCTACAGATCAGTGTGGAGAATGACGTGTGCTGAGAGTGTACTGCTGCTAGTGACACCTACTGGCTGAATTAAATATTGCATTCATTGAATTCATTGCATTAACCCAATTGATGTGAAAATGTATTAAATCTTTTTTTTTCTGGTTTTCCTGCCCTAAAAACTGGGTTAGTCTTATAGTCCAAAAAATAAGGCACCTTGTGTATTCCTTTGTTTGACAAATAAAAGTACCAGATAGGGAAGAGCCAAGTCTTTCTGGAGGCCCTATGCGAGATCTTGTTGGGGGCCCTTTTTTTGCATGTTATGATGCTAAGGAGTTTAAACCATTTGGTGATCTGTGCCTCACTTTGTTACACTTTCAAGAAAATAAGAATTCTAGGTTACTGAAATGAAAAACAGTAACAAAGAAAACAAGTTGATCTAAGCAACATAAGACTAGATAATAATAAAAAGTAATAAAAATGTCCAAAGAGGCCAACAATGTAAATGTTTTTAGAGAAATGTTTATTACTTTACTTACTTTATAACTACAAATAAAATATCGTATTTTTAGGACATTAAGATGCACCTTTTCACCCCCAAAATCAGGGGAATAAAGTGGCTACGTCTTCTGGTCCGAATGTGCAAATATCCACGTCCGAGTCGCACCTCCTCACTCTCCCGGCAGATGGGAGCTCTGCACACTGACAGATCTCCCATCTGAACTGTATGGCTTATATCAGCAGAGCCTACTAATAGAAGCAATGCAAAGAGGTGTGTGGGATAGCTGCACTCACGCTGGCAGCTTAGCCATGAAGTGTGCTCTCTAGTGACTTTTCAATTTTATCCCCAATTGATTTGAACACTTCAAATATTTTTTTTTTTCTGCTCTAAAAACTGGGCACGTCTTATGGTCATGTGTGTCTTATAGTCCGAAAAATAGGCACTTCCACCTGTCACTTACAATAAATAATATAAAAAAATTATAATAAACTAGAACTTTGGGGCCCCCTAGTGGTTGAAGGGGCCCTATGCAAATGCATACTACCAAACTGGGGGGGGCATGAAGGTACCCCAGGGGGGGGGGTGCAGGACCTCATTCTGAACCTGTGTTTGAATGGGGAGTGTGGGGCTGGATACTGTTCCCAAATAGAAAAGGGGGGCCCTGCAAGGAAAGTTTAGGAATCACTGGCGTAGCGCAAGAAAAGGCCCTGAAGTCAAATACCATATCTGAGGATCCACAACCAAACTATGCCATTGCTAAGTAAAAATGCCATGTCTGAGACGCCACAACTCAACTATGCCATGCCTGCCCAGCACAATGTGTAGATCAGAATACACAGCCTTGTCTTCTGATGACAGTGTGTACTGGAGTCCAGCATTCCACATACAAAGTGTGTTTTGTCCTTGTGTTATTTTTATTCCCAGTTGGGAGCAGTGGGATCATATTCGAGGATCTGGCAGGTGCAGTGGAGGAGATTCAGTGCTGGGACACAGGAGGACAAGGAGACGGAAATCTAATAAGGTGCACAGCACACACTAAGTCATTGAACCCTTAGCAGGGACAAGTCATCCCTGTAATTCCATGCACAGTACAGGGGGTGTCATGGGCATAGATAATGCCCCGCACAGTACAGGGGGTATCCTGGGCATAGATAATGCCACGCACAGTACAGGGGGTGTCCTGGGCATAGAGAAATGCAATGATACACAGTACAGAGGGGTATCATGGGCATAGATAAAATGCCATGCACAGTTAACAGGTGTATCTGGGCTAGATAATAATAATGCACGCACAGTACAGGGGTCCTGGGCATAAGATAATGTGCAACATTACAGAGGGTGTACTGGGCATAGATAATCACATGCACAGTACAGAGGGGTAGTCCTGGGCATAGATAATGTTCACATGCACAGTACAAGAGGGTTTCTGGATTATAAGATATGCACCAATACATATTCCTGGGCATAGATAATGACACGACTCAGTACAAGGGGTTTCTGTGCATAGATAATGTCCATGCACAGTATCAGGGGTATCCTGGATAATAGATATGCCATGCACAGTACAGAGGGGTTATAGGCATAGATTAATGCAAATCACAGTAAAGGGGGTATCATGGGCATTAATATATTACCTAATCACAGTATAAAGGGGTTAAATTCCTGGGATAGTAATGCCATGCACAGTTTCAGAGGGTATCCTGGGCATAGATAATGCCATTGCACAGTACAGAGGGTGATATGGGCATAGATAATGCCATGCACAGTACAATGGGGTATCCTGGGCATAGATATATAATTTTCATAAATTATGACAGTACAGAGGGGTATTCCTGGGCATATATAATACCATGTCACAGTACACCATGCCCAGGCTTTCTCTCTTACCCCTCTTTGTGCTCATGCTAGTGTAAATCCAGCCTAGTGACTAGGCTGCTGCTTTTCTAATCCCATATACTCAATTGCACTCCCAGCCAGGACAGATGCCGAGAGGGGGGATGGAGGGATCACAATACAGCACCACTGCTCAGTCAGCCTTATACCAGATAGGGGTAGTATAAGGTTGAGATTGAATCACAAAATTGAATATTCACGTGTGTTTGTACCGGGAGCTTGTGCTCACTCACCATAATAGCTGTCCTGGCTGAGGTGCACCTGGGAGGGGGAGTTCTGCAGACCACCGGACTCCCGGTATACCGACAGGCAGAGGGATTCCCCGTCGGATACACAGACACTCGCTGCACCTCGCCAATCTGCTTTATGGGATGCAAGGGGAAAGCGCAGTCAGCAGCATCAGAGCGTGGAGGGACAGTCCAGGCAACAGCGCTTCGCAGCTTCGTTGTACCTGTCTGCTTTTTGTTTCCCCTCCCATCTGTGGAAGCCCCGCCCCTCTGTGCAGGTTGTGAATGAGATAGACAGGGAGTGATGGGGGCAGAGGGGTCATTACGCATGGGGTTACAGTGACGGGACAGGTGACAAGACCTGCTGCAATATGCTGCATATTCTACAAAGAGCATGCAGACCCCTCACTCTAAGCCAACAGCACCCACTCCACAGAGAACCAAACTAATCACTCAGGACCAGAGAGGGTCCAACATCCCATTGCAAGGGTTTAAAAAAAAGTACTGTATTAGCACCATGTTAGGTTTTGTATAAATTAGTCAAAGTGAACATTTACTTGACTTAACTTAATTTATGCAAAAACGACACGTGCTAGGAAACTATGTCAGGTGGTGAACTCGCCTATTTAGATAACACTTTGTCAGATGATTTCATACAGAGGTTGACAGAGTTTATTTGAGAGGAAAGGAAGATAATTATTACGTAAGTGGTCACCATCACACTGTCATCAATGTAAGGGTGTGATCGCATTGATACACCAATGTAAGGGGTCACCATCACACTGATCACCAATGTGAAGGGGTCACCATCACACTGATACCAATGTAAGGGGTGCATTGATCACCATGTCAGGGGTCACACACACTGGGATCACCAATGTAAGGGTCGCATTGATCACCAATGTAAGGGGTCACATCACACTGATCACCAATGTAAGGGGTCACCATGCACACATGATCACCAATGTAGGGGGTCACATGTAATTATCACCAATGTAATGGGTCACTATCACACTGGAATCACCAATGTAAGGGGTTTCAAATTGATCACCAATGTAAGGGGTCACATGATCACAATGTACAGGGGTCATATTGATCACCAAGTAAGGGTCCCACACACTGATCATTAATGTAAGGGGTACAGTAATCACAATGTAAGGGGTCACCATCACATGTCACAATGTAGGGGTCACCATCCACTGATTACCCTGTAAGGGTTACAGCACACTGACACCAATGTAAGGGGTCACATTGATCACCAATGTAAGGGTCCCATCACACTGATCACCAATGTAGGGGTCAAATTGATCCCCAATGTAAGGGGTCACTATCACATTGATCACCAGTGTAAGGGGTCGCACAACTGATTACCACTGTAAGGGTACAGCACATGATCGCCAGTGTAAGGGGTCTCACAATCAACTGATGATTCAATATAAGGGTCTCCAGCACACTGATCACCAAGTAAGGGTCAAATTGATCACCAATGTAGGGGGTCACCTATCACACTGATCACCAATGTAAGGGGGTCACATTGATACCAATGTAAGGGTCCCATCACACTGATCACCAATGTAAGGGGTCAAATTGACACCAATGTAAGGGGTTCACATGATCACCCTGTAAGGGTCACATTGATCACCAATGTAGGGGTCATATTGATCACCAATGTAAGGGGTCACCATCACAACTGATCACCATGTAAGGGGTCAACAGCACACTGATCACCAATGTAAGGGGGTCACATTGATTACCATGTAAGGGGTCACCTCCACTGATCACATGATAAGGGGTCAAATGATCACCAATGTAGGGGTCACATTGATCACCAATGTAAGGGTCATATATTGATCACCAATGTAAGGGTCACCATCAACACTGATCAACCAATTAAGGGGTCAAATTGACACAAGTAGGGTCCATTGATCACCAATGTAAGGGGTCCAAATTATCACCAATTTAAGAGGTCACCATCACCATGATTCATCAATGTATAGGGGATACATTGATCAACAATGTAAGGGGTTAACCATCACACTGATCACCAATGTAAGGTTACATTAATTGATCACCAATGTAAGGGGTCACTATCACATTGATAACCATTTTTGTGTAAATTAAGGGTCTCAAGACACACTTATTACAACGGTAAGGGTCACCAGCACCAATGATCGCCAGTTGTAACACAATCACACTGATGATCAATATAAGGGGTCTCCAGCACACTGATCACCAATGTATGGGGTCACCATCACACTGATCACCAAAGTAAGGGGTCACCATCAAGAAAGAATGTAAATAATACATTTTTACACAGCATCATGACAAAATGGAATAAAAATATCACTCACTCAAAAATACACCCTCAGCACACCACACATCCCGGAGAATGATGGCACTGGGGGCCAGGAAGTGGGGAAAATAGGTTTGTGGGGTTTTTTTGGGATTTAGAAGCGGTCTGCCCAGTTTAAGACAGCAGGCAGGTATAATGTATCTGGGTTTTTTAACAATACAAATCCACCTTAGGGTGTGGCATTGGCCATGTTGGCAATACCATGCCCTATTAATTTAAATGAACAACACATCGCACACATTTCTTTTAGTTTATGAATGGGTGCATTTTGTGACTCAACAAATATTGTATATTACACCATATACATTGATGTACAGATCACAGGCCTACCACCAAAGGCCATTCTTATAACACTAGGAACATACAGGACTCTTTCTAACCATACATGTTGCATTGTCACACACAGTCTGCTTAAAATAATACTACACAAACATTATATGTTTTCATGTGTTTATTGAACATAACATGCAAACATTCACAGTGCAGGGTTGAAAAGGTATATGCACCTTAGGACTCCATAACTGGTTGACCCTCCTTTAGCAACAATAACCTCAACCAAACGTTTCCTGTAGTTGCAGATCAGACCTGCACAACGATCTGGAGTAATTTTGGACCACTCCTCTTCACAAAACTGTTTCAGTGTAGCAATACTCTTGATATGTCTGGTGTGAATCACTCTCTTAAGATCATGCCGCAGCATTTCAATGGGGTTGAGGTCAGGACTCTAACTGGGCCACTCCAAAGGGCGTATTTTGCTCTAATGAAGCAATTCTTTTGTTGAATGACTTGTTTGGTTCATTGTCCTGTTGCATCACCCATCCTCTGCTGAGCTTCAGTTGGCGGACAGATGGTCTTACGTTTTCCTGCAAAATCACTTGATAAATTGTAGAATAAATTTTTCCATCAATGACAACAATTTGTCCAGGCCCTGAGGTAGCAAAGCAGCCCCAAACCATGATGCTCCCTCCACTAAGTTTTACAGTGGGGATAAGGTTTTGATGTTGATGTGCTGTGCCTTTTTTGTCTCCACACATAGTGTGTGTTTTTTCCCAAAAAACTAAATTTTGGTTTAATCTGACCACAGAATATTTTGCCAGCAGTGCTGTGGAACATCCAGGTGCTCTTTTTTTTGGACAGCAATGGCTTGCTCTGTGGTGTCCTCGCATGTACTGCATTCTTGTTTAATGTTTTCCTTATTGCAGTTGTGTCAACAAAATTTTTAGCATGTGCCAAAGATGTTTAGAAGTCTTCTTTACCTCATTAAGCATTCTGCGCTTTACAGGGCGACCACACCTAGGGAGAGTAGCAACAGTGCTAAAGTTTCTCCATTTATAGACAGTCTTACCGTGGACACATGAACATCAAGGCTTTTGAAGATATTTTGTAACCCTTTCCAGCTTCATGGGAGTCAACAATTCTTGATAGTAGGTCTTCTGAGAGCTCTTTTCTGTGAAGCATGGTTCACATCAGACAGTGCTTCTTGAAACTAGCAAACCCAAAACTGGTGTATGTTTTAAAATTGCAGGACAGCTTTCAGCAACACATCCAATATCATCACACTGATTGGACTCCTGGCTTCAATTAGCTATTAGAGAGGTCGTTAGGCTAGAGGTTCACCTACTTTTTCCACCCTGCACTGTGAATGTTTATATGTTATGTTCAATAAAAACATGAAAACATATAACGGTTGTGTAGTATTATTTTAAGCAGACTGTGTTTTTCTATTGGTGACTTAGATGAAGATCAGAGCACATTTTATGACCAATTCATGCAAAACTCCACGTAATCCCAAAGGGTTCACATACTTTTTCTTGCAACTGTAGTACACAAAGTTCCAGAGGGAACACACTTATGGACTGCAGTGTGTTTGCATTTCTAATCATTTTAATTGGAGCAGAAGAATAACTAAAAGTGTATACTATAAAATGAAAGAAAGAGGACAATCCTGACTGATGAATTGTTTAAATGAAACTTAAGTGTGCACGTTTATTTTAGCTTTTTCATTTCCTTGTAAAGCAGAACCTAGACTGGGCCCAAGCAGGTGTCCTGTATTGGCATACACCAGTGGTTCCCAAACTTTCCTTGCAGGGCCCCTCTTTTCTATTTAGGAGCATTATTAAGCCCCCCCCCCACCTCCCTATGCAAAT
>CM070036.1:30842757-30856700 GCA_036250615.1 Ptychadena robeensis | reverse complement strand
CAGTTGGAAACCTGTTGGTCGACGTTTTTCGAGCAGGATACATTGATCCTGCTCGAAAGGATTTTATTTTTTTTATTTTATCCGCTTATTGCTATAAATACAGATAACATTTTGGGGTATGTATATGTATTTCATTTTTATATGTCTTTTGGAACATATTTTTACTCTGTGGGTTTGCGTAAGAGGTCCAAGAGACCTCCATACACATTTCATATGGTGGGTGACAGGGATAAAGGTATATTTATTTTTAAATGTAATAACTCTTTTGGAATGATTATATTAAAAAATAAAAATATGCTTTTGGCACTTGATATACTCAGACATAGTTTCTGTTATAAAAACTTCAATCACCATGTGATCGATTGTCAATTACTTGATTGCGTGTTCCAATCAAATTGAGAATCTCAGGGGAATTGACACGTCTATGGCTACCTTAATGATGATGTTCAGGGTTACAGCATAGTGGCAAGAAAGTCTTAGAGCCATAGGGCTTATATCTCTGTACAATCCGTGCAAGGAATAAGAGGGTGGACAAAGACTTGATTGGCTTGTGTGATTGAAATATCAACTGTCAGTTTAGTGCAAGGGTGGGCAAGCTAAGGCAATTAGACAATTAGTGCACATAATACCTAGAGGTGTCCAAACATTGGGAGTGTCGATGCAGTGTTGTGATAATGTGATGACACTGTGGACAACAAGCAGCCTCTAGCAATTATCTGCTCGTTGCAATGAATGAACATTTTAAGTACAGAAAATGTAAAAAGATAACAACATCACTATCATACATCGCATATCACACATTACTGCCATCAATAGTGATGCCAGGGATACATGGAATTGGCACACCTATGGTGGGTCAGCCATTACAAGCTCTTGGTCCGGCCACCAATTTAAGAAGCCAATGTGGCCCACAAGTCAAAAAGTTTGTCCACCCCTGGTCTAAGGCCATGTGTCCACTACTGAAAGAAAGACGTGCATTGGCACATTTGCTGACGGATTCCCAGCGACTTGCGTGAGCGCGCCCTATTGATTAAGCTTGACGAAGATGCAGAAAAAAACAGCGCCTGGACAGCAAAGGTAGAGCATGGAATCAGGATCCTACAATAGGAATAAGGACATTTTCATTATTACAAAAATTATAAATTCCTTTTTTACTATATATATATATATATGTATGTGGATGTATTGTAAAAAAAAAAAAAAGTTGTTTACCATTTTTGTAATAATGAAAATGTACTCATTCCTATTGCACAATCCTGATTCCATGTTCAACAGTTGCTCAACAATATATACACAAACAGAATTTTTTTGTGTGCACACATTGCATAGTTTTGTTTTTATTGTTCTTTCCAAAGTAAAGCAACAGTAGAGTGTTGTATCATGTTAGCCAACGATGAATACAGAAAGTTTGAAGTTTAAGTGATACCATTTATTGGCTAAAGCACAACTCCAACATTAAACTCACCAGTGCCCAATCTGGTATACAAAGCGTAAAATGAATAGTGGTTATGAATCAATTTTATATCTAAACCTTGAGAAAGCTCAGGCTCCAAATTTAAGCTGTAATATTCAAGTTTAAAAATAATTCATAATCCTTGTACATGTATATGTAGGACAATGCCTTAATCTAGTCACTGTTACATGACTATAGACGTTTACATCCATTGTTAACTCATGATTGACCACAAGATGGCGGCATTGTATAAGACCTCCAGACCCCAACCATCCCATACATAGTCAGGTGATAGAGTCAGTCTAACAATGAAACCAACTGTTCCCACTGGCACAAATCCTCACGAATGACACAAATATGGATTGCCAGGTCCTGCTTAAACATTCATTTCAATTTATTTTAAAGTGCATTTAAATATGCACTGCATGGTAGTCCCTGACTCCAGAAGGCATTATAATCATGTTATACATGTATGTATCCATCCTTAGCTTACACCTGGCTGTGGAGTGCCTAATGGATGTATTCTTTCTTTAACTCAGTGGTTCCCAAACTGGCGGGAGGGCCCCCCCCCCGGGGGGGGCACAAAGGTATTCCAGGAGGGCGCTGGCCCTCATTCTTAATATGTATGTAAATAGGGGGAGCTCGATAATGTTCCTAAATAGAAAAGGGGGGCCCTGTAAGGAAAGTTTGGGAACCACTGCTCTAACACATACCACAGGATTTATAGAAAGCATTTGTGGTGGATTAGCGTTATGATGAACTAGTGAAGTATGTACAAAACATGATACCTATGATGCTCGCTACTGGAGCTGTAAGTAGCCTTGTGTCATAGTTAATTGTTTACAGTTGTGTGATTATATTTAATCATAACTACAAGTCACAGTTCAAAACAAGTGTGCCATGTTTTCTGAAAATGCTAAGTTTCCTGGCTGCTGAATTCTTTTTTTTTCTGTGCATGCACCATTCAGCCATTTATTCTGGAGACAGAATAACATTACAGATGTTGACCTGTCTTGAATGAAACAATTCTGATCAGCTGAAAAATTCCAACTGGGTCAATGAACCTTTGCATAGGATGGCTTGAAAAAAGGTGCCCAAAACATGCCAGTGGACTGGGTGATTCAAAGTCAGTGCCCTATGCAAGTTCTTGCTTTGATCCCCTGTAGACCGGGCTCTGGTGGTTGCTATTGGTGGAACTGCTGACACTTCACCCTCCCTTGGCAGCACAAGCTGTTCAGATCTCCATGGGGAGGTAGGGCATCCGTGTCGGGGATCGAGGTCCCTGAATATGCGTTCCAGGGAGGGTGTCGGGGGCCTCTCACACACATATTCCGAATAGCAAGAGGCCCTGATAATAGTGTCTAATAGCAGTAAGAATTTTGCTTTAAACAACAAGTGTTAATTGAGACTGTTTGAGATTATAGATTGCCAAAATCTAGCCACTTCATCCCATCCAAGAAAGAAAAACTATTCATCTAGTGCCAGCTTTTGAAGTGTTTTAGCTGATATTAAATTGATCCTACAGCTGTATACTTTTATTCCTTTCCTATTATATTGGGATCAGACAGGGCCCTCAAGTTCTCCTGTTTCATAACCTTTACCTGTTTGTTATGTTCTGTTGCATCTCAACTCTTTAATGTAGAGCGCTGTGTAATATTTCATGCTAAATAAATACAAGTTGATAATAATAATATTCCACAATTTTGATATAAATAGATTAATGCGACCAAGAAGTATTCTATAAAAGCCACAATATATGTAATTAAAACAAATTTAATAGACAAAAATCATTAACTATGATTTACTAAAATACCTAATAATTAAATTTCAGCATAATATAACAATATTCACTACTGTGCTTTAAAAATTAATTTGCAAATAAAAAAACTCGCTTAACTTAGTGAATGTGGTCCAGTTATTCTTACTTCTTTTATGTAATAATATGAAAGTCCAAATCGTTTTTACTTCTACTTTTCCTTGAAATAGGTACTTTGCTTATCCTTATTTACCTCCAGTTTGCATTTTTAACTGCTGTACTTCCCGCAGCCATTAGATGGCGGTGGTTTGCTACTTAATGAACAGCCCATCACATTATGGTTTTGCTGTGTTGCATAGTTTAGACTTGGGACATGGTACCCACCCCTTAGCAATAAATAAAAAAAAGTACTGAATATTTTACAAATGGTGGTTGTGTAATGGTACCACATAAAAATATTATTGTATTAATAACTAGGACTATATATTACAATTAAATATATTCAACAAATATATATTGGATACTTCTGAAACCACTAACACCACATGACAAACTATTACACGAAGAAAAGAAAACAAACTTGGTGTAAGGTACTTTGGCACCGGTGACCCCAGGGATCGCAGACCATTTTAGAGCATACAACATGGTGGAAGTAGGTCTCCTTGTTCTGTCCAGACTGCTTTTCGTCCAATCCGAACCCCAGGGTCCCTGCTGTCCTGCTCTACACATTACAGGCATGTCTTGCTGCCCCTTGGTGGTCGGTGCAGTTCTGGATGACTCAGTGTTTGACCAGGGATGTGGATGTGTTTGGCACAGCAAACCCAGGTGGAAGTGTTCAACAGTGAATTCCTACAGCCCCAACACCAGTTAATGATCCACCATTGCCTTAGTACTAGGTGGCATGACATGATTGGGCAGGCTTCCCATATAATGGGACTTCCCTGCACATTATTGGCTGTTATAGCCTCTGTATAGCAGTGTGCTTCTGTGCTTTCTGTTGTATTACTAACCTGCCTGTCTGCATGTGTCCTTAGCTCCAACAGTAACACAGCCTGATTGCCTGGATTCTTCTTGCCCTGACACTGGATTGCTTGGCCATGTATTTTGCCTTGCCCTTTTGTACCATGCTTCCTTGGACTGATTCCCGTGTATGACCTTTCGCCTTCTTTTGGACTACCTCAATAAAGACTGTTGAATGGACTTCTGGTGTTAGTTGTGATTGTGTGCCCAGGTGCATTTCGCTTGGGCTCTACTCAAGAGTAGCTCAAGTAGGGGGTGACTTTTAAGGTGCATATAAACTCAACAGGCTAGAATATCACTGTCAAATATCATAATGATATTCTAGCCTTGAGTTTATATGCACCTTAAAAGTCCCCTGGATGCTGGCCACTCCCTACTTGTTTTCTTTTTAGGACTATATTTTATTGTATACAGTGGGTACGGAAAGTATTCAGACCCCCTTAAAATTTTCACTTTTTGTTATTTTACAGCCATTTGCTAAAATCTTTTAAGTTCTTATTTTTCCTCATTAATGTACACACAGCATCCCATACTGACAGAAAGACACAGAGTTGCAGAAATGTTTGCAGATTTATTTTAAAAAAAACTGAAAAATCACATGGTCCAAAGTTTTCAGACCCTTTGCTGTATATATATTTTATATATATTTTATAGGTGTCCATGTCTCCATCCTGTTTTTTTTTTCAGCTGGAACTGGGACCTTAGTAAAGATAGAGGGAATTTGAACAGTTCCAAATACCAGTCAATATTGCCACAAAACCTTCAGGCTTCTGCTAGAAAGCTAAACATGAAGAGGAACTTCATCTTTCATCATGACAACGACCCAAAGCATACATCCAAATCAACAAAGGAATGGCTTCACCAGAAGAAGATTAAAGTTTTGGAATGGCCCAGACCTGAATCAGATTGAAAATCTGTGGGGTGATCTAAAGAGGGCTGTGCATAGGAGATGCCCTCGCAATCTGACAGATTTGCAAAGAAGAGTGGGCAAATCTTGCAAGTGAAAATGTGCCATTCTGATAGACTCATACCCAAAATGTGCATGCTGACACACTCATACCCAAAATGTGCCATGCTGATAGACTCATACAGAAAATGTGCCATGCTGACACACTCATACCCAAAATGTGCCATGCTGATAGACTCATACCCAAAATGTGCCATGCTGACACACTCATACCCAAAATGTGCCATGTTGATAGACTCATACCCAAAATGTGCCATGCTGACACACTCATACCCAAAATGTGACATGTTGATAGACTCATACCCAAAATGTGACATGTTGATAGACTCATACCCAAAAAGACTGAGTGCTATAATAACATCATAAGGTGCTTTAACAAAGTATTAGTTTAAGGGTGTGCACTCCTATGCAACCACATTATTTTATTTTTTAATTGTTTCTTCCCTCCTCCTCCAAAGTTCTGATATTATTTATCTTTGTCTCATTTTTGTACAGCACAGGAACATGACATTTTAGTCAATAAGACCTTTTTATATCCACTGTTTATTCAACTGTTTTGCTAGGTGTTCCCTCACCCCTTTTGTACCAATTCCTGGTTTGACCTGACATATCTTATGGTTGTGTTTGCATAGTCTACATAGATATCCTTTAAAAATGTTTTGTAGAAAGTAAAGATAAGTGTACATGTAGGGATACCAGAGGACCTGTTCCCTAATGTACTAATGTATCATATTGATATTGGAGTTACAAGCTTATTGATATATGAAAGCAGTCTAGTTATTATACATTCCTTGATATAAGTTCAATGGTCACAGCATTCTTTTGCTTCTTTCTATAAGCTCCTTGCTAATTAATGAAACATTAGTTCCCAGTAGATTAAGAAGGCTTTTAAAGTATTTAGTCTAAGAGGGAAGACAAAATATACTCTAAAATCTTTGTAATAGTTTAATATGAAAGACATGATGGCATTGACTGAGAGTGGGTACCTGGCAGCAAATCTGACAACAGGACTTCAGCCAAGATTTGTGCCAACATGGTGTCTTATGGATGTGATCTGCAAACTTGGTGCATGGCAATTTATTATAGGAAGACAATAGAACTGGTAAGATGACCCAGTACTTTCTACAGATTACTGAAAACTAATTTTACACTTTAACCCTCTGAGCGTTTGCCACGTGGCACGGTTTTTTTTATAACCGTGCCACGGGCAATAGCGGCGGAGCATACATGCCGATGCTCCCGACCGCCGTCAGAAGACGGCGAGACCTCGGGCGCTCCTCCGGCTAACTGGGGCTGAGTTTCATGATGCATGAAACTCAGCCCGAGTTAATTCGGGGAGAACGCTCAGAAGGTTAAGTTGTAGTATTTTGGCAAGAAATCTTAGCGAGTGATTTTGCCAACATCCCACATATACATCAAAATTGTAGAGAAAATAAAAGGAGTGGGTAAGCCCTATTGCATGGGCGAAACGCGTCAAGAGCTAATCATGTACAATTGACCTATTCACAGGCCAGAACTGCATAGCTTTCCATGTGTGAGTGATCTTTTACTTTTGTATAATACTGCATAATGTATTGCATTTTAATCATTGGTTCAGGATAATGATTGTATTCACATATTTTATATAGAATGAATAAACCATTTCCTAACTGACCTCATTGACCAAGACCATTATTAATCAGTAACTTGGCATTAACCCCCCTAGCGTTCCTGACGGCACCATCTCTGTCCTGTCAGTACGAGGTGGTGCCGTACAACGAAGTTCAATACTTACAGTTTCAAGCTGTCCCAGTGGCTCCAGTCATCTGAAGTGGCTTCTGCACTGAAGCTGATGTGTCGTTGTCGTCCCCCCTGGGAGATTCAAAAGTAAATTGCACCAGAACAGTTTTCTGTTCAAAAGTAAATTGCACCAAAACAGTTTTCTGTTCAAAAGTAAATTGCACCAGAACAGTTTTCTGTTCAAAAGTAAATTGCACCAGAACAGTTTTCTGTTCAAAAGTAAATTGCACAAGAGCAGTTTTCTATGCAGAAAACGGTTTCTGTGTGATTCACCAGATGTGCTCTTTGAAGTTAACCCTCCCTTCCCTGGTGTGTTCATCACACCACAGCAGAGAGAGTGCCAAAGGGAATTGTACTGGATACAGTGATAACTGTATCCAATACATTTCAAAGTAAAAAGAAAACACAAAACACATTTCCAATTGTAATAAAATGTTATTCTAAAACAAAACATAAATATGAATACTTACTGTTTTAAAATCTATCATACAAAAGAAGTATTTTAGAGATTTTATCATTCAGATTATACCTTTTCTTTTATTGTATTTCTGTTTTTTACATAAGTGTGTGTTTATTATTATAATCAGGATGTCTACTAGACCCTTGTACGGACATATTTTGGTAAGTTACAGGCCTACAACATAAAAAATTCCATTTTAGTCTATGGTGCACTTTTGGTACAGAAATCTGGACCTTGCAAGAGCGCTGGTAAGGTAACTGTGGACTAACCATAACAGATGTAGAATGTCCACATGCAATGTTTTCATTTCCCCAGCAGGAGACATCATTGTACTATATTCGCTTTACAGTATATAGGAGCAATACATGCTTGCCAACAGGACAAGGCTTAGATATAGGAATAACCTAAATAACTTTGGGTAATTTTGATGTATTTGCAAATGTTGTCCATTCTGAATGAGAGGTATAGGATATTTCAGGATGTCTCACATCCCAAGCCTTTAGAAGGGATCTGAGACATCCTGAAAACTTTCTCTTCAGTACTGAATTCAGTAATGCTAGCCATACACATGGCGACTTACCCCGACATCTGCCGCCGATATCTTTCCGGGAGGCTAACGTGATGACGTCATCACGTTTAGCCTCCCATTGCATTCTGGGGCCCTTCAATCGGCTGGGCACCCTTTGTGTGCCGGCCATAAGCTGCAATGAAGCCGCCGCTTCATTGTAGCTTATGGCATCGGCTCCCATCGGCTCGCGCCGGCCAGAGATTTTCCGACATGTCGGATCTCTGGCCGGCCGAGAAGTGGGGCGACTGGGATCTGTCGCCCCATGTGGGCACATGCCGATTAGCGGCCGATTTTTAACCTGACCGACGGCGAGAGCGCGCACGCCCGTCGGTCAGATTAAAATCCGGCCGTTTATCGGCATGTGTATGGCTAGCATTAGCCAATAAAGGGTGTCATTTGATTTCTAAATGTTCTGTATTCATCTATGACTACAGTACTGCACTCTACTATTGCATTGAATGAGAGATATAAAATATTGTACACAACACTGACACACCAGTACCTTTTTATCAAAGATTGTAATGATTTCCAAGTAAAGAACACAGCAAAAGTGCTTTCCTTTAGGTTGTTTCTGACTTTCAAATCACATTGAGAGATTACCTGAACACATGACCAGTAAAACATACAAAACCAATACCTGCATCTAATGCTGTTTTCAGAAGGTAATACCTTTTCTTCTTGTCAGTAGAACAAATGCTCCGGCAGCGCATACTTACAGTTTTGCGCTGTCCCAGTGTGCCCGATGTGACATGCTGCCAGTAGATCCTCCGTCTCTTCCCCCTCCCCCCCCCCCCTCCGAGTGACGTCACATCAGGGAGGCGGCGGGAAATTTGAATGTACAGTGCATGAAATCCGTTTTCTTTGTAGAAAACTGCTATCAATGTGCTTCTATGTACTAAATATCTGCCAAATAAAAAGTCTCTGGTGCCCCAGGTGTGCCCATTTGCAGTAACCATCTCTTCCCTGGTGTGACTTTATCACATCCATCACACCAGGTTAGAGAGGGTTAACTGCAAATGGGCACATCTGGGGTACCAGAGACTTTATTTGGTTTATTTGGGCGAGATTTAGTACAAAGCAGCATAGCTTTGTGCCCTGATTTTTGTGTTTTCTCATAAAATTTATTTTAAAAAAAATGATTTTACATAATTGAGTGTTTCAAACATTATTATATTCAGGATGTCTATTAGACCCGTGTACGGACATATTTTGTGAAGTTACAGGCCTACAACATAAAGAAAAATGTACTATTGAAGTCTATGGTGCACTCAGCAGTGCGCTAGGGAGGTTAAATTATAAGTTCTTTATTTATACAAATAGGATCAACATTGTAATCATATACTACTATATCATGAAAAAACATTTAAACTCATTAAGTTGTACAACTTGTCAGTAAGTATTCATACAGTGGCAGTGTTCTCCCCAGAGCAGATTGGCCGGGCGGCCCGCCCGGGAGATTTTAGTCCCCCGCCCGGCACACAAGTCCTCCGCGGCGAGCAGCCTGACAGGCGGCACCTCCCATTCTTCAGGAGCGCGCCACAGCCACTGAAAGACTCCGGCCCGCGGCACAATACCGGAGCCGCGGGCCGGAGTCTTTCAGTGGCTGCGGCGCGCTCCTGAAGAATGGGGAGGCGCCGCCTGTCAGAGGACTTGTGTGCTGCCGCTGGCCGGCAGCCTATCAGAGAGCCGGACCGGTGCAGGCGGCGCGATGACGTCATCGCGCCGCCCGGCTGAAAAAAAATTCTGGGGAGAACACTGAGTGGGGACAAAAAAGTATTTAGTCAGCCACCAAGACTTACAGAAAACGTTTGACCTCTGTCATTGCCAACACAGGGCATATAATAAAGTATTAAGATGAATTTTTCATATTGACCAAATATATATTTTCCACCATTATTGGCAAATAAATTCTTTAAAATTTAGAAATTTTCTGGATTCTTTCCCCCTATTCTGTCTCTCATAGTTGAGATGACCTATGATGAAAATGACAGGCCTCTCTCATCTTAATGAGTGGGAGAACTCCCACAATTTGTGGCTGACTAAATACTTTTTTTCCCCAAATTTTTTTCTTGATAAAGTATATGATTACAATATTGGTCCTATTTATTATAAATAAATACCTTTTAAATTTAATATAATTGAAACCCCAATTAGTTGTCTACGGGCAAAAGGGGCCAATTATTACCCCTTTTCTCCCTGTTAGGGAAATTTGTTCTATTTACTCTCAGGGGGCTGGCTATGACATATTATATAACATTTGTGTAGTCAATCTGCAATTTATATTTGACTTCTGTATTTTACATGGTAACTCGCTGTCTGTGGTATATTTTATTAATTTGCTCTTTTAAAAATTATGAACATGGTTAACAAGGTAAAACCATTCACCAGGGAGGGCATCAACTGTCTTTGGAAATCCTGGGGACAGGTAAATCACATATACTCTAAAGCCCCCCATACAACTTCAGATTCCTCCATACAACTTTCATGAGACCTACCAACAACTATGCAGTATAGTGACCTCCCTGATAGAATACATAGTGATTGGAAGGTGTAGAAAGGTCCTCCTATTACATGGTTTTGGTAGAAGAAAAGTTGGTTGTACAGAAGTTGCATGGTAATTGTATGTGGTGTATGGGGGGCTTAAGGGCCCTGTGGTTGGCACACTTATTGCCAAAGAGCCCACACCCCCTTTTCTTGAAGAGACACAAAGAATGTTAAATTAACATCCACAAGTAAGAATGGAAAATGTCCCACAACTATATGATTACTGGGGATAATGCATTGAATGCACAAGCATTTGATTTGTTTCCTTCCCTAGGTATCATGAAGGTGGAAGTAAGTAACAATAAGTTAAAAGTCAGAGGCCTAAAGCCCCCCATACACCTGCAGATTCCTCCATACAATTTTCATGAGACCTACCAACAACTATGTAGTATAGTGACCTCCCTGATAGAATGCATAGTGATTGGAAGGTGTAGAAAGGTCCTCCTATTACATGGTTTTGGTAGAAGAAAAGTTGGTTGTACAGAAGTTGCATGGTAATTGTATGTGGTGTATGGGGGGCTTAAGGAGTCATTGTCCTGCAGTACTAGTGAGTCCCTAATGCTAGAGAAAACCCCAATCAAAACTAAGCTCATTTTATTTTGAATTAAACCAGCCCCCTAGCCTGTTGCAGATGCATGTTTTCTTGTTTATTGAACCTTTTCCCAATAGACATCCAACCATGTTTCTACAACCCTTAATCTTCAAAACAGACCTGTCAGTCAGCATCCACCATCAGCATTTTTTTTACTTACTACTGCAAAAAATACAACGAGCAGCACACTTGAGGTCTTCAATACACTAACCCAAATTAGTTTGTTAAAATGGCCACAGTTAGTATAGCAAGCACTGCCGTGTGCTTACCTTGGGGAGTTTGTGCAGACTAGAAATGGCTTGAAATTAACTTCAAGTTAAAATGTGCTGCTGACGTAAGCAGTAACAGATATATGGTTCTTACACAACACCAAAAGAGATTCTCATCCCTCCTCTATGAAAAAAAAATCTGGTTGGATTAAATTGTTTTTTTTGGCGGCCACCAACCCAACCTCTGTACAGGGTCGCCATCAAAATTTTGTGGGCCCCATACTAGGTAATATATCTGTGCCCCCTACCACTAGCACGTTCTTAGGGCTACAAAGGATGCTTTCCAAATTCTGCCATTTATTGTGATTGAGGTTTAATCTTAACTCATTCTGCAATATAAATTTCAGCCACAAGATGTCACTAGTAATCACTTGCCTAAAATTCACCTGCTACTTTCACACACATCAGGGAGGAGTGGGGGAAGCTGCAGGTCTCTTGTACGCTAGTACGCCAAATGGGGAACACATGACTGGGCAGCGGACTTCCGTGCGGCCCCCCTAGATGAACAGCCCAGGACGGTAGTGCCCCCTGTCCATGCGGCCTTGCCTCTGTAGTTTTAAACACTTGCTAGTATTGCTAGTTTGAATAATTTAATAGTTCATAGCATACAGGAAGGTAAAAATTTAGCTTTTGTTCAGGGTAGCACCTTATTACCATATAAGGCTAAACAGGCATCTGTATGAGAAAGGATGGAGGGCTTGGAAACAGTAAGTGGGGGTAATTCGCAGGTGTTGTATGTATATGAGGGGGGGGGGGGGGGGTCAGCCAGTCCGCTAGGGGGAGCTCCAGGGGCCTGTAGTGGAGAAGAGCCTGAGAGTGGAGTCAAATGCAGGTGAGGCTAGTACAAGCCTCTGGCCTAAAAAGGAAAGAGTGTTGAGCGTGCTGGTGGCTCAGAGGCAGAACAGCCTGCAGAGTGTTGGAAAACCTCTATTCTGAGTGAGCACCAGATTATTGTCAGAGCTGCAGTTGCCCGCTGATCCCACAGATTGGGTTGGCCCATGGTTGCCGGTAAGATGTGGAGAGCTGGATTGGATACCCCGAAGTGCCTCTTGGAGATTAGGATTCCTCTGTGATAGAAACTGTTACCGACTGAAACTGCAAGAGTGATATTTACTACTGCTTTACAATGACTGGCTTCGGCCTAACAAAGTTATTTGTTTTCCTTTCACAGATGCAATGCAAATAAAAGTTAATTCAATACTGGTGTCTGAGTCCTAGTTCACTACCCCCGGCCCTGTTCCTGTACACATGTTAAAGCAACAAGGTCAAAAGCATACTGAAGAGAGAGAGAGAAAGCCAAATCAGAAATTTACTCCTCATTGTCCTAGTCCTACTTTCACTGTTTTTCACATGCTGATGACTGCAGGACAACCTTGGCTTAAAGTCAATGGGTGAGTGGCGCTTGTCATCAGATATCACATGGTAGAAGAGGTACTACACAGGGAAATCTAAACGTAAGGCGATTGTTGCTGTTTTAATATCAGTTTCATATGAAAGTCTGCAAGGTTTTAGAGAGATACTGAGTATGGATCAAAGGGTAGAAACCTAAATCCTTGCAGTGTTTTTCTATAACTTATGAAGTATAGAGGTCATAGACACAAACCCTGATGTCCCCAGTGGCGGCTCATAATAATTATGTATATGTTAAGTATATTTAACATTATAGAAGGCTTTTAGGGACTCCAGACATATTATAGGACAAGCTCACACTCCATTCTTCGACTTAAAAATATTAATGTTTATATTGAATAACTAAAGAAATTATTAAAGAATATTAAGTACAGAGGTTTACCTCACCTCTTAACCATTCCTAAAGGGTTATAAAAATAGATAAATTAAATTTAAAAAAGATACTAAAATAAAATAGTAAATGAATTAATGAAATAAAATAAAGAACATTCTTACAACCAATGTTCCCCCTGTAATCCTTTCTGTGCTGATGCCCCTTCTGCTCAGCCCTGTCTGAGTACCTGTATGTAAGAAATAAACATGGCCTTAAGTAACCTGTTGGACATGCGCCTTAGTGTGGGAAATTTATTCACACTACTGCGCTTGTCTTTGGATGCCACCTCCTCTCTTCTGGTTTTAAACTGAAATTCTGCCAGGATGATCGAAATTTCACGGTAGAAACTCATTTCAACTATTGGGGTCCGAGGGTCACATAACATAGCAAATGTTAGCACCACATATGACCCTTGGTCTGCAGGTTGGGTACCAGTGCTACAGTTCCCACCATATGCATATGTGGACATGCTAAATTATTATTTCAAATACAAGACTATGGAAAGACTACCTATAGCTCATCAAAAATGTGTGCAGCAATGCATTATGTGATAACACACGCTTAACGCATTGCATATGAATGAATAGTAGAACAGGAGTCCTAAGGAAGCCAGTCTACCATGCACAGCACATGGTGTGAATGATACCTTAATGCAGTGGTTCCCAAACTTTCCTTGCAGGGCCCCCCTTTTCTATTAAGAAACATTATCGAGTCCACATTCAAATACAGGTTCAGAATGAGGGCCAGAGCCC
>CM070036.1:30832720-30842747 GCA_036250615.1 Ptychadena robeensis | reverse complement strand
CCCCCCCCCCCCCAGTTAGGAAACCATTGCCATAAAGTCAATATCAAATTATTACATTTTGCGTTGCTTTTAGTCAAATTTGAAAACTAAGCAAATATTTTTAACTTATTCAGGTTTAGACTACAAGAGTCATTTCATTACATGATATAAAGTGATTACTTTTACACTATTGTCACTTTTATCTTATTTTGATGTTTGAAAATAATGGAAACAAGGCGATTATCTTCTAAAGAATCATCACATGCCTGGAAATAATCAGAACATTTTATGTACGGAAGAGGTCAATGATGAAATGCCTTTCTTCTAGGAGCCAATCGGTTTTTAGCTTGCTTCATTTCAGGACAGTGAAGCATGAATTCTGATTTGGACATTCAGGGATACTACCCTTTGCTCATATTGTTTATAATGAAGATAATAAAGCCAGGCATACATGGCTTGATTATTCGTTTGATCGATAATTCAGGAATCTAACACAGCCCACCTTGAGCTATCAATGCCACTCCTACTGATGAGCAGCATAGGCAATGTTTGAATTCACCTTAGTTCTCGAATGTTTCTACAAATATTCCAAATAAATTTGCTAATTTGATGAGATGATTTGAATGAGATCTCCTGTCCATTATAGCGACATTTGTAATGGGATTTATTACAAAAGCAATGTGTGTGTCATGGCCACATCTAGTGGCAGAGTGTAAAATTGCTGCTGAGGTGTAATCTTATTAAACATCACTTAGAAGTCATTTGTGAATTCTTTGCGAAAATCGGGCATTTGTACAAGGCATGATACGTTCTCCAGAATCTCGAATATTTGAGACTACGGAGATATAGCACTATATTCGAGATCTCTGCAAATTCTCGAAATGCCAATATTCGCAATAAAAATATGCAATTCGAATATCGCGCTTAACACTTGCTTCTCCAAGGAAATATTGTTTGAACAGGCATCTGACATGTCTGTATTTTTCACTGTTCGATTACTTTGGATGAGGGGAATCAAGCCGTGTATGGAAGGCTGATTACTTCCACCATTTTTCTTCCAGCACCATTCACATTTGGGGTCATTTCCATAACAGGAGGGGTTGTTGTGGCTGTAGAGTCTGTTTCTAATGCAAGTTTGCCGTTGTCTTTTGGAGAAATAATGTGGTGTGCACACAATCCTAATGACAAGAGCTCAGTGGGATTTATCAGTTTTTTATTGCATTATAATAGCATGATGTAATGAATGCAGCCAAGTCCTCAATGTTGTCTATAGACATTTAACTGATCCTGTGGTGTCTCACCATCCAACAACCTCGAGTTCCTCACATTTCAGGCCCCATGCATCTGTAATTGGTATTAACTGAGCTCTCAGTTTCTTTATACAAAAGGATCCTTAGTATCCTCTGTGTTATTTGTTATTCTGACCATTATGATGAACCTTTTAAATTCTTTTCCCTTTAATAGTCCCTTCTGGTCCCTTTGTATGATTGAATATCCACTGTTTTCCTTTTTAGGTGAACATTAACAGTTTTCAGGGTGAAAAACAAACAGTTATTTTAAGTATGACCAACACAGAATTTCTACTGCTACAGAAGCATTCATTGGAATTGACTGACCTGGCTGAAGCACAATGTGACCATCTACAACCATTATGGGTCCTGATGACCTGCACAGTACCAGTAATAAATATAGGCAGATTGTCAACATTACAGGACCCTGCCATGGCTTGAGTTTCCTGGTGCGCACTGGCTCCTGCTTTCCTTCCATTGCCGCTGTGCAGTCCGCTACACCAGGTGATCCATTTCACCTATTGCATAACTAGTAGTAGTAGTAAGAAGTGCGTCAAAAATTGTGGGATTGACGTCTGGGCTGCATTAACTCAGGGCCAGGTCTTTACACAGAAAGTTATTAAACTTCTGATTGCTTCTAATCCATTGCTGAAAGATCAGCTGTGTAGAAACTAAGGCTAAAGCAGGGAACACACAGCTCAATATATGAGCCATTCGAGATTCCTGGCAGCAGGGTGATGACGTCTTTTGAACAGGAACCCAAGGCACATAAACAGAATAGGCCTGATCCATGTCTAAGCTTATATAGAGAAATAAACAGTGGCTGACATGGTTGTCATTCTGACCACTTTGAGTCACTAGTGCAAAACAAGGATGCTCATAAGCAATTTCTTCTAATTTCCAACAGTATTAACCTCCCTGGCGTACCTGTTAAAACCCAGGCTGCCCAGTGCTGACCTGTTAGAAATGCACTGGGACGAGCTGGGTTTGTCTGGCAGAGATCAGAGCCCCGGCACTGCAAACGCACTGATCCGTGCAGCTCCAGTAGCTCCGATCTACTGAAGAGGCTGCTGGAGAATGGAAGCCCTTCCCCAGTGGAGTGACGACGTCACATCGATGTGATAACATCACATCAGGGCGGCAATTTGAAAGTAAATTGCACTAAAACTGTTTTCTATGGAGAAAACAGTTTTCAGTGTAATTCCCCAGATGTGCCCATTTTGAAGTTAACTCTCTCTCCCCTGGTGTGATGTCATCAGGTCCAACACACCAGGGTGATAACTGTATCCAATACATTTCAAAGTAGAAAAAAAACACAAAACACATTTCCAATTAAATAAAAATGTTTATTATAAACAAAAAACAAATATAAATACATACTGTTTTGAAATCTATCATACAAAATAAGTATTTAAAAAAATTTATCATTCAAATAATACCTGTTATTAATTTTTTTAAACATATTTTTTTACATAATTGTTTGTTTTAAACATTATTATATTCAGGATATCTACTAGACCCTTGTCTAAGTTTATGGTGCGCTTTTGGTACAGAAATCTGTACCTCGCTAGGGAGGTAAAAGCTTTTTTTCTTACCTTTCTCCAATGAATTTACCTACATTGTATCTGTTACCCTCTTCCATTCATAAAGTAACCTGAAAAATATGAACAGCACATATCACCCTGTTATGATACTGATAAGGACTACCCCTAACAGTATACAAGCAGATGGCTCTGAATGAAATGCTTGTTTGTGAAATCCCTTTCCACCTCATTGACTGCCCCACACCAAAGAATAAAACCTAGCGGGCTGTGCAGTCACTTTGAAGGAGTTTCCAAGCTTAATCTTTCAAACAACAAACTAAGCGTTCTGTCATGTGTTTCATGTAAAAATAGTGTTAAGTTATACTCATATCCCTAAAGCACCAAAACCTTTTTTACATGTTGTTGGGAGACAAGTACAATCCAGTAAACACTTTAAATTTTGGGTCCTTGAGATCGATCATTATTGTACACACAGCACTCGTTCTGTTCTATTGAAAGGGGAGGAGGATGAGCGAACAGCACCCTGCAATCCCCCCCCCCCCCCCCCCCCCCCCCCAAGAATACTAGTGTTGGGAAGGAGAGTCGTTTATAGATCAATCCTGAACATTCAGTGGAGGACCTCACCCAACATTTAAGCCTCCCATAGACAGGTCAATACACGTTTGATCAACCTGCGATTAATCAAAGTTTGGTGATGTCACCATGCTGCACTCAATCGCAGGTTGATCAAACGGCGAATTGATGTGCACTGGCCCTGTGTACACTTGATGTTGTGAGATACTTTCCTACCTGTGATACTAAATATATACATATATATATATATATATATATATATATATATATATATATAAATATCAAGGGGTAGGAATATTTCCAGGACCCATAATGTCTGGCCAAATCAACAGTTATTGTCTCTTTATAATCAATATTTGGACTTTTTTAAAGGAAGAAAGGGTGGTATTACTGTGGTTGCAGTTGAAAGAAAAATGTTTGTGTTGATCTTGGGAATAAAATCATTCATACATGGTTGGGTATGAGTAGCTATTAAGTGTTATCCTGGGCCCTAGTTACACCCATCCTGGATTTATAATGTATACACACATATTGAAATCCCTGTTTTCTCTGACCTTAGTTTATAGATCTGAGAGTACTGTATATATCAAATACAAAAAATCTAATTTTCTTTAGAAGGATTAGTATTTCTGTTTCAAAGCAGCTGGATGGTGAGTTCAGATAGCAGGTCTTTGAAATAAAATAAGACCAGGCAATCAGACAATGACTTTTATTAACTCCCTGACCAACAGCCATTACATCAAGTATCTGATGTCTTATTTAGTCATTCCCCAAAGAGCCACTTATAGCAGCAATTCGGTCAATGACAAATTGATCAGTATAAAGTTCTGTGTTCCAGTCACTGGCTGAACGTCATGAAAAATAGCTACAAGAATCCCGGCTGTCCTTAATCCATCCCAATTAAAGAAAGTTAATATGCACGGCAAACTTCCCAAACCTACACCAAAGTCATCTTTATCATTGAGAGTCACACATTCATTAGTTTCATCCTGTCAGGCTTGTGGGATATAAATATTCAGTTTGTATTAGCACTGACTTGTATTCAGTTTGATTATCTGTAACAATGATGATAATGAAAATTGTAAATATATTCAAAATATGTTACATACCTGTCAAGTTTCCCGTTTGGCCAGGAAAACCACAATTTTTATGTGACCTTCCCAGCCAAATCCTGATCTCAATAAAACCCAGATTTCTCCTAGGATTTTGAAATCAGGTTTACTTAGGAGGGATGGGGCATTACTCTTCCTTCTAAGTTCCCACCTTGCACATCATCTGCACAAGCGGGGTGGGGACTTAGAAGGGAAAGTTACACCTCCTCCATCCTAAGTTAGCCTGCTACTAAATAGGAGGGAGGGGAGGTAAACCTCCTGATACCGGAGGTGGCATCACAGATGTGGAATGCGCAAGTATAACTTCACCCCAGTACTTCCTTGTTCTGACTACAGTGATGTCAGTGACTTAACCTCCTTGGCAGTCTGCCTAAGTTTGTTAAGAAAACAAACTCTACTCTAATCGTTATCGGGCACACTCACTCTGTGAGAAGCCTGGCGATTGTCATCGGTGATACCAAAGAGGTGGGGGTGTGAAGTACAGATACGGCCGAACTGCCAGCGGGGTTAATCAGTAGGGGAAAACTTAACAGGTATGATATGTATATATATATATATATATATATATATATAGAATATTATTGTTTCATGTACATCTAAAGATTCTAATATTTTGAAAATTTTTATCTAGAAAGGTGAAGACTCAGGCAGAAAGGTAATAGACTGTTATTAAACTAATTACAACTGACATAGAGCATACCAAATATCACATAATAATATAAAGAAAAAGTAATCCGTATAAAATATAATCCATACTTGTATTACCCAATTGAACAAGATCTTGTTGTGAGTAATATTATGTAATAATAACGTATGGATTATATTTATATCTGATTACGTTTTCTTTATATTATTGTGTGATATATGGTGTGTTGTATATCAGTTATAATTTATAGCGACCATCTGATAACAAAAGAATGTTTTTCTTGTTTGCTACAATATTCATGGTATATTTTATTTTTGTACAGTAAAAAATCCCAAAAAAACATGTCTCAAAATACATGATCATCTATTACAACATCAACTGTAAATATACTGACCTGAGACAAAACTCACATGGTCAACCGTGGTCTATCACTCTCCAGTGTATATGTTTTAAAACCATGTATTGATTTTGGTTTTATGCTGTTTATTATGGTCCAATTGTGTATGAATAAAGACCTTTTATTAATATTAAGCGTTTGGTAGAACTTGTATAGTTATATGCCTGTGCTTAGTAGTTTGGTTGTAATGGTCTAAGGCCCTTACTAGGGAATTCAAGTATTCCTAGGCTACATAGTTGGAAAAAAAAGGGGGAAGTTACCAAGGCTGAAACAAGGCACTGCTTGGTTATCTACAAGTTTTCAATTGTACTTGAAAACCTAGGTATTCAGAGTGAGTAGAGCAGTGATGGCGAACCTACGGCATGCATGCCAGCGGTGGCATTTGGAGCCTTCCCTGTGAGCACGCGAGCTGTCAGCCAGCACAGAGAAAAGAACTGCAGCCTATTGGCTCACAATGCTGTCAGTTCTCTTCCCCTGTCTTTTTATAGCATGCAGTGCCCCATACCCTCTCCTATTCTTATAAGTTGAGTTGTGTGTTTACATGTTTTGTGTGTGTAAATGAGTTGTGTAATTTAGATAATATTGCCATGCTGGCACTTTGAGATAAATACTTGGGTTTGGGATTCAGTTTGGACACTTGTTCTCTAAAAGGTTTCCCATCACTCGACTAGAGTATTATTGTTGTTGTAACCAAAAAAAAGGAAAAAAACCATGCCCATGTTCCCTTTAAATGCAATTGTTCTGAACGGTGCATAGAGACCTCTGCTGTGAAAGATGTGTTTCAGATAATTTTATTCTGTGTGAATTGTATCAATAAAGATAGAGAAGGAGGTTAGAGGGTGGAATAACGATGAATAATACATGACTGCCAGCTCAAGACCACATTCGAGTCAAGGTTAATAAACATTTTCCCAAAGGGCAGACTCATTGACAAAAAATACTTCAGCGGCGGTTTGGTGAGTCAAATGCTCTGACAGTCAAGGTCAAGGATGAGAAGAGGATGAGAGAGGGAACCAGAAGTCCAACAGACTTTGAAATGTCATTTTTATAAAAATAAAAAAAATCAGACAATAATAATTAGTTGATTTCTTGAATTCTTTATTTATTTTTTAACTTCTCTACCTTTATCTACAGCTAACACCACTAAGACTTCCCGTATTTTTATCCACAGATCTCTTGCCTTTATTTTTACAGGATTTACAGCTCTTATATTACAAATCCACCAACCTCCAGTTCTCAGCCTCTAGCCCAGGGATGGGCAAAACTTTTTTAATTGTGGTCCGTTAAAAAAAATTGGACAAAGGGGCCAGGCCAAGAGCCTGTAAAGTGATCAATAGCTAGTCCTGAACAGGCAGGATTCTTAAACTGAACCACCCATCTACAGTCTCAATACTATATTATGAGTGCCCAGGTCATCACATTTACCACTTACCATTTGCCAAATTAAAAATACAACTGAAAATAGAAGTTGGCAAACCAAAACCAACCAAAAGAGGTGGCTAGCTTCTGAGACTTTAGCAGCACAGGTTTAAATCAACATAGGTAAGTTAAAAAGCATTTATTTCATACAAAATTCGTCCAATTCATATAAAAAACATCTACAGTTCTCAACCTCTAGCCCCTTCTTCCTTCAGCCACAGCTCTCATCACTGAACCATTAATCTACAGTTCTTAGCCGCCTCTAGTCCCTCAACCTCCAGCTAAAGCTCTCATTTATAAACCACCCATCTACAGTTCCCAGCCTCTAGCCTCTCTACCTCCAGCCAAAGCTATCTACAGCCTCTAGTCCAGCAGTTCTCAACCAGTGGGTCGGGACCCCCTTGGGGTTCAAACGGCCATTTCACAGGGGTTTCCACATTCACTGAAAGCATTAGAGCTGATGCCCACTGGCAGGATGGAAAGTTAGAAGGGAGAGTAATGCCCCCTTCCTTCTAACTTAGGAGGGAAGGAGCATTACTCTCCCTCTTAACTTCCCACCCCGCGCATCACTTGCACAAGTGGGGTGGGATAATAGGAAGAAGGGGACATTACAATTGATCATGCTGAATGTGATGTCATGGAGTGTCACTTCCGGTATTTGGAATGCCGAAGTCATACTCCACACCAGCACTTTAGCGTTCCAAATACAGGAAGTGACATCAATTCCATGACATCCCTTCCAGGTTCTAAATACAGGAAGTGACAATACATCCATGACATCACTTCCAGGTTTGCGGATCTAAAAATGTTGAGAACCACTGCTCTAGTCCCTCTTACTCTAGCCACAGCTCACATATCTAAACCAACCAGTCCTGAAATCTACCCCTTACAGCCACAGTTTCCACCTCTGTTCCTCCTTCATCCACAGTTCCCTCTCCCAATCAACAGCTTTCATCTTAACCCATTGCGTTCACAGCTCTCATCCCTGAATTCCTCTCACTAGTTTTCACCCAGGAGCCACAAGCAATTCACATCTTTCATTTTTCGTACTCGCTTTTACAACTCCCAACTCATTGCTGATTGTCTTATAGCTGTCCAGCTATCTATTTGCTGCCCATTTCTTTTAATGGACAGCAATGGTAAAATGAAAAAACCATGGCAGGCAGCCAAGGAACTAGAGGCACTAGTAATGTCTGGGTGAAGGGTGTTCATATTAACTGGTTGCGAGCTGGACAGTCTTGCTTTAAATGATGTGATAAGGTAATGCTGATGTGTCCTAGTGATTTATTAGATATATTAATGTTAAGGATAGCTTTAAGGAGTCAACAAACACTCCCATTACAGCATTCATTCTTTTGGGTTGACCGAATATATACAATATAAAAATATAGTCTTATTCAATTCTGGCCATGTCAACCATTTGACTTGTCCGCTATGGCATAATGTCATTTGGAACATGTCAAAAGAGAAAACCTTCTTGAGCACAGTACTTTAACACATACATTACCTCTGATTCAGAACCTGCACTATTATATAAAATTGGAGAATGTTTTATTCCTTACAGCATGACCCGTATGTAACCAGTGTAGGACATATGGGGGGCATTAATCACTTTGACTTGGTAAACAGTCTTTGTAAAGATTTTCACTGATCATCCTCTTCGACTTTAGTGGCAGAGAAGAAGGATTAGAGGCAGCGGCTTGTGTGCATAGCTAATGGCCATAAATAGGCAGCAGTTACCCAAGTGCTGGGTATATAGAAAGCCCATGGAGGAAAAGACATTGTACTAACAAAGATGCACCAAGAGTCAACAAGACAACATGAAAACCATCTGAGCACCAATGCCCGGTGCAAGGCCAATTCTCCAGCTACCATATAAGCATTGTATAATGATCCTTTCCTAGCAAACAAAACCAGATGTAACAAACAATTAGAACACGACTGGGAGCTGGGAGTCATTACTTGTCACTGTAAAATGTCTATATTATATACATTAATGTTTCAAATAGTAGTGTGATTAATGTCTGCATCATTTTTGTATTATCCTTGAGTTGTAGAACTTATGTATAGAGTTAAAGGTAAATGGTGTTACCAATGGTCCTCCAGTGAACAACCTGTACTCACATTGAAAAGCCAATCAGGGGGATTTAGAAAGAAAACTGGAAAATTCTCCTTAGGCTTAGTACACACCAACATTTTCTAATCCTTCTTTTCTGCCACTAAAGGCGAAGAGGATGATCAATGAGAACCTTTAAAAGACTGTTTACTGAGGTAAAGTGATTAATGCCACCCACGTATGTCCACTTTAATATTTAAAAATTCCTTTGTATCCTTACCATTGGACAGGGATGTTCGTTGTATTTCTTTAGTCATTTTTAAACTCTTCTCCCTACACCAGAAATGTGCTTCTCTCTTTTGTGACTATGTATACATCATTCATTATATAATGACTGAAGGATACCAGTGTGACACCAGAGAGAGCAGACCTTGCACTCACAGCAAGTCCTCAGTCTTGTGCAAAGCAGTACTGTAATGGACAAACTAAAGGTCATTTTTTGTTAACCATATATATAAAGTCAGGAATCAGATCTGAAATATATGACTTGACTTGACACGATTCTTTCTGACAAATGAAAAGTGATGAGCAGCATAGGCGATATTCGTATTCACAAAATACTACACATTTTTCACCTTATATGTGTAATAAATTTGTAAATAGGAGAATTTTTGATCTCCAGTCATTACTACCTTCATTGCGCAAACTAAACTTGTACATGTAAAAAATCTTTAAAAGTTGCGATTACGAAGACATAGCACTATATTCGCTAATTGTCGAAGTGCTGATATTCGCAATAAAAGTTCACAATTAGGATATTCGCACTCAACACTACAAATGAAGCAGAAAGAACTTTGTGATTGGAGTAGTGCTAGTTATGTGGCCTTTCAAATAGGAATGTGCTCAGTAAACACATATTTATGAATGAGCTGGCCAATGATGTGTGTAGGGACACATACAGGGAGTGCAGAATTATTAGTCAAATGAGTATTTTGACCACATCATCCTCTTT
>CM070036.1:30789449-30828590 GCA_036250615.1 Ptychadena robeensis | reverse complement strand
GGGGGCTTTAGAATCGAAGCCTGTATAGCCAGCTCAAGAGTGATTAAACAAAGAGGAGAGAGCATTGTGTATTAAATAAATTAGAAGGTAGCAGC
Source organism: Ptychadena robeensis (assembly GCA_036250615.1). Classification (NCBI taxonomy): domain Eukaryota; kingdom Metazoa; phylum Chordata; class Amphibia; order Anura; family Ptychadenidae; genus Ptychadena; species Ptychadena robeensis. Next base: position 30,828,495 of record CM070036.1, on the reverse strand, counting down.
ACCAAAGAGTTTGGAACATGTGACATGCACTTGGCACCCATTCCTGTCAATGGCTACCCCAAGGGAGTAATGATGTCACAGTCAGCTAGGCACACAGCAATGGTCAGCTCCTCAGGACTGCTCACAACCCTTTTCATAGAAGCAAATTGCAATTTAATTACATCATTGTTTTAACACTCCTGGGTACACATCAAAGGTCATTAGCCCAATTTCCCTCATATATTACAACACTGATCAGAGCAATCATCCAACTAATAAGCCACCCTGGGCATTACTTGTTGTGTTTGAATTATTTGTTGGTGTTTGACAGAATTAGACCAAAGTGGCCTCTATCAGGTGTTATTTTGTCAAGGTGTGACAAACATGTCAACTACTCCTGAAAAAAACTCTTCAATGTGAGCTTTTAATAAGGGAACTCTCCCTTTGGTGGCTACACAATGATATATACAACTACTTAAATGAGCACAAACTGAAGTTGATATGTCACAACACATCTTTCAAGAACTAGACCAAAACATATATCTATTACACAATCCCTCTGGGGTCTTTACAAAGATTTCTCAGTGGAGATTGCGTAAGGTGTTAGGAAAAGGAGGAAATACATTTCTGACATAATTGACCCCTTAGATTGGCCCAAGTTAAATTTATGGACAATGAAAATAATAATTTAGGGACCATTTTATGTGTAGCAACAAGTGTAGTTCATGAACATGTACACATATACAAACCATAAAAGAATATTTAAATGGGTGTTAAATCATAAACAAATCTTGTCATTATCCAAACATGTGTATCATATTTTTGGGGTAAGACCAAAATCTACCATCTATTGTGTATTCGTGTCCTAGGAAATTAGACAAAATCTTGATGTGTCGCGATAGTCCCCTAGGGACATGGGTAACCAATAGAGGGTAGGTCTTGGTCCAGTTCCAAAAATATACTTACCATATTTTTAAAGCAGTGGCTTTGAACAATTTCTACAATCAAAGTTGTAGTAGCCATCAGGCAGGAGTTCTGTGGAGAAGTGCAGATCTATATGACACAACTACCATGGTGGACTTCACAATGAGGAAGGAAGGAGGGGTGATGAATTCAGCTGGAAGGGGGCTGCAAGTGAAGGCAAAGCCAGGCAAAAGAGTACCAGCCAGGGGGTCATTGAGCCATGTACAGTGTGTGTAGTCCACATGGACTACATGTTTTTACCATGTTAAACTTGGGTGGAACAGGACCTTTTATGGAACAAACATGTCAAAAATGTTTCAGAAAAACAATGGAGGCATTGTTGGCACATCCAATGCTTATTCAATGGATGTGTTAACATGCAAAGTGGCTTTCTGCATTGACAAAGGCGCAACTCTGATGTGCCGCAAAGTGATGCTATTTCACTTTTGTATTCGTGTCCATTGCTTACCATGTTGTTGGCCCTATTTTTAATTTATTTATTTCAAATTGACACCCCTGTTTACAGTAAAAGTATAGTCGGCATAGCTGGTAACTAGGAGTTTTGCTATGTGTAACATCAAAGCTACTGCATTGGTTTTCAGATGTGGTTAGGACCCTGAGTGGTTTTACAGATGAAGAGCATACGGGGTATATCTAGCAGGTACAAGGTGAGTACATTGTTGGAGATAACGCTATGATCTAATGAACACATCAGTATAATCCATCTGCCAGTGTAAACTGAGGAGGGTCCAGAGAAAGAGTATTTCAGCACCTCACTCCTTTACATTGCATTTGTGGAGATTTCATTTCATCCAACTGTCTCTTCCCGTCTGGATCCAACACAGGTGGAAGAAATGGCAGATGTGCTTGTAACACGGCCCTTCCTTTGCTAACGCATGCTTTGAGTTTAACCCATTTGTTGTCAGATCGGGTTAATGAAACCCACCCCCAAACAGAAAGGTCAGGAACGGCTTTGTCTTCTCTGCTTGTTGTTAGTAAAGAAAGGAGAAATTGTCCTTTGTGGAAACTTCTCCATTGTTGTGAGGTCAACTCTTACTGCCGGGTTAAACCTTTTAAACAGCTATCTACAGTTTTACTCAATCCGCTCAACTGGCTCTCTCCATCTATAATATGATCTGGAATGGGGCTCTCTGGAGACATTTTAGGCAGTAAATGAAATCTCGAGACACCACTTCATTCCTCTGATTCATCATATAATGTTTTCCGATGCATCAAATTGAAAACTATTTCTGAGAAATATTGCTGACGAGTTTGCCAACATCAAGGACTATTCCTCCATGGACATAAAAAACACAACATAAAAACATTATGTAAAATGTAAGTAAAAAAAACAAGAAAATGATTGATGCAATGCAGTAACAAAACTAGCAAAGTGCTAATATAAATAAAGCCCTAATGGAGAAGGTACCCTGGTGGATTAAAAATATCTACCTAAGGGCTTGTTTCCACTAGAAGCGGAAGCCCGCGGCGCGGCTGCATCTGCGCCCATTCACTTCAATGGCGCTGGTCCCCTCGGTCGACCGCTGGTCCCCTCGGTCGACCGAGTTTTTAGGCGGCCGTCTGCGCAATTCCGCGGCCGCCCAGCACTGACCGCGGCCATAGGGATGAATGGCCGCCGCTAGAAACTGCATGAGATGCGGTTCTTAGCGGTGGCGGTCCTTAGCGGCGGCAGCCGCGCCGCGGGCTTCCGCTCAAGTGGAAACTCAGCCTAAAGGTCTCCATACACCTTACAATCTTAACATACAATTTCTGTACAATCAAATTTTCTTCTACCAAAACCATGTTATATGAGGACCTTCCTAAACCTTCCAACCACTATGAATTCTATCAGGGATGACCCAACACTACATAGTTGTTGTAGATCTAAAGGAAATTGTATGGCGTCATTGAAAGGTGTATGGAGGGCTTAAGGAGCTCTAATAAGCTACTTTCTTTTTAGCTTTTTTTCAGTACAACTCTACTTTGATGTATATTTTCAAATGTTTCATATTTAGAGCAAACAGAAAATTATTGCTTCATATTTATGAAATATCAGGAAATGTATGAAGTATAAAATAATGGTTTTCATAACAATCTAGCTCTGACACATGGAACACAATTTCAGTTGAAGCGGTTTCAGTTACTTGGAAAACCTCTGCAGTTAACATTGCAGCTATGACCACCTATAAAGCTTGTGATCCTACCAGTGTCTATCAGGCAACTTGGCTCGGAATGCCAATGGGCGCTGTAATTGGCAGGATTAACATATATTAATGGGAGTTTGGGAGATGACTGAAAGAAGAAGAGTGAATGTGGACATATAGTTAGGGCTACAAGACCTTTAATTCTACCACTACCTTTAGTTCTACCTCAAATTCGTTTATAGTTATGAAAAGGCTGGAATATTTCTGTTTGATGTTAGTAATTATATACAATGCATCTGTAAAGTATTCACAGCACATCACGTTTTCTACATTTTGGTATGTTATAGCCTTATTCCATAATTGATGAAATCATTTTTTCCTTAGAATTCTACACACAACACCCCATAATAACACAGGGTTACTTGAAGTTTTGACAAATCTATAAAAAAAACGGAGAAATCTTTGTTGATGCACCTTTGGCAGCAATTACAGCCTCAAATCTTTTTGAATATGATGCCACAAGCCTGGCACACCCGGGCCCGGACAGCTAGGGGGGCCCGATGGTAAGCACACAGGGGCCCGACGTGCTGCCTGATCGGCAGTGCTCTGCACACAGCACCCTCTGCTCACTGTGTCCCCGGACTGCCACTGTGTACTACAGGTGTCTTGTCTTGGGGCCTGGACATTTTGATGTACCGGGCCCCATGACGGCTGCCCTGGGCCCACCTATCCTTGGCCAGTTTAGCCTATCCTTCTTTGCAGCACCTCTCAAGCTCCATCAGGTTGGATTCATTTATGAATGGATAAAAGCTTCATTCTTTACATGCCTCATTGAACTCTGTCTGCAACATGAATCTAGTCTCTAGCATGTTTGTAATCATAATTTTCCCTAGTCTGTCTGGCTGTTTCTGACAGTCATCTCTTTTGTTATATATACTGTAATTTATCTGTTTAGCTTTGGTGGTCAAGGTTAGTCATGGTTGAGGCTTCTTATATTCAGCAAATATTCCATATTTTTATTGACATGCAGATGACCTCAAGAGGCAGAATCCACAAAAATGACAAAAAAAAAGTAGATTCACATATAAACGATATTTTACTGAACTTTACCATTATTATTCTTACTGAGAAGTGTTCTACTTTACCTTTTAGCTATATCATAGTGTGTGGAAGCAAAAGACTCTCAGTGGTGCTAGTCAGGGTGGGTCAGACAGATAATAGGTAAAATTAGTCAGGGTCAGACAGCTAGGTCACAACCAGTCAGGCAGTTAAGTACAAGCAAATACTCACAGTCAGAGAGAAGGCAGTGAGCAGGACCAGCCAGGACTCACAAATAGGTCATCAATCTCCCAGTAGGCAGCAAAGCTCTGGTTTTCTCCTATGGAGTCCAGCTGAAATCTGTTGCATGTTCAAGATAATAAAGTTATAACCATTCAAAAATGGTTTCATATTCACATTGCTAGAGAAAAGGCAATCAATTTCCATGTATGAGAAGATGAGATGGCATTGTATAGAATGGAATGATTGCAATCTATCTGAGTCACTTTGAAAGATGATTTATGTGTGCAACCAGATCATTAACTGGCAGATAGAGCGCATACATGATCAAGCCAATTCTTGGAATGGGCCATGTTGCATTTTACATAGTATAACATCACCAAACCTGCTGGAGATGTAGTGAAGAGTTGTAGGTACATTTGTAACAAAAAAAATATTGATCTAGCTCATGTAGTAAATTAGGTTTAAAGTCAAGTCACATTTTTTGAGGGTTGACTTAACTTTGAACTCTTCTTTATAATGTTCCCCCAACCTTTTTTCCAAGAACTCCAGCAATTTTGGTGAGGATACCATCTTTTGGGTCTTTGCCATTTACTCACAAATTGGCTATTCCGGGTCTCCTGGAGGGCAAAAAAAAAAGCATGCCACGTGCAAAACCACCCAGGAGGTTAATGCAGTCAACACATCAATTTATGACACATACAGTGCTGCACTCAGTGTATGTTATGGCGCCAATGGGTCCTAAATGTTAGCTTTTAAAAGTGCCTACATGCAGTTAAGCTGTCCATGTCTGTCTTGTTATATTTATATTAACCAAGTAGTGTATGAAGACATATACATGTATGACATATGGATGATAGCTTTGCATTACAATGAGATTTAAAACGTTTTTCTTAGCAAGAAATGTTTTTGCTCTTAAGTTAAAAGACTGGAAGCTGTAATTGCAGCAAAAGGTGGTTCTACAAAGTATTGACTCAGGGACCTAAATAATCACACACACCCCACTTTGCAGTTATTTATTTTTATTTAAAAAAATTTTGGAATCATGTATGATTTTCGTTCCACTTCTCACGTGTACACCACTTTGTATTGGTCTTTCGCGTGGAATTCCAATAAAATTGGTTCATGTTTGAGGCTGTAATGTGACAAAATGTGAATACTTTTGCAAGCCGCTGTATATCAATCATTGTCTTACCCTTAAATGCATTTTTATTATTACACTTACTCATTACTCTCATTGAAATCTCACATCCTTTCCCTTAGCCCTAACGCTACAGAATGGAGTAATTTAGACTTTAATATTCCATATATGAGAAAAAGAGTCAAAAGTACAGCTTTCTAAAACCTAAATTGTTGTTATTCCCTCAAGTGATGTTCAACAATTAAGATTCCAAAGCTTCTATTTGTTCCCATACTTCCATTAGAAACATACTTAAATGATAAGAGCCCTGTAATAACAATTGTTACAAAGATGAAAAAAAAAACTTTTGTCCATTACCGGTATTTGTAAACCATGAAAACCAACACCCTTTCTGAGGCAATTAACTCATTTTCTTAGTTTTTTTCTCCCAGAGGAATGCATGTGATAGGAGCTGCATTCAGAGTCAGAGGTTTGAGTTTTTCTACAATAATTAGTATAGTGTTGTATTGTGGAGTGTAATATGGGCTACTTGTTTAAGGGAAAAGTAGAAAGCTCATAATGACAAAGTCACACTTTGAAAACACCTTCCTGGTTTGGATTCTAATGCAAGAAGGCCATTGTAAATAGTGACCCTACAATGTCAGGCATGATCTAAATGCTAAAGGTTACAACAACGTGAAAGAAAACATCAAAAATAGAAGAGATTTAAAAAAATGTATGTTGACTCCCTAAAAATGCTAGTTAACCCAAGAGCAAGTGAGCCTCCATTTCTGTTTCTCAACTCTGAATGTAAAAAGCATCTTTAGAATGAGAGATTGGCATTTACAGCCTATATACAGTGGTTACAAAGTCTAAACATCCCTGGTAAAATGAAAGGTTCCTGTGCGGTTCAAAAATGAGAATCTTTTAGGTAGAGGGTGAACAAGATATAAAAATAAAATGCACTTGCATAAGTGTGCAAACTAATACTTTGTTAAAGCACCTTTTGAGATGATAACAAAACTCAGTGATTTGGGTATGGGGCATGGCACATTTTGACTTGGCTTGTGAGGGCATCTCCTATGCACAGCCCTCTTCAGATCACCCCACAGGTTTTCAATCGGATTCAGGTCTGGGCTCTGGCTGGGCCATTTTAAAACTTTAATCTTTTTCTGGTGCAGCAATTGCTTTGTTGATTTGGATGTATGCTTTGGGTCATTGTCATCCTGAAAGATGAAGTTCCTCTTCATGTTCAGCTTTCTTGCAGACACTTGAAGGTTTTGTGCCAATATTGACTGGTATTTGGAACTGTTCATAATTCCCTCATACCTTTCATTGTGTGTATGGTGTTTTTTTGGTGATGTCCAGTATTGTTTTTCCGCCAAATATATCTTTTGGCCAAATTATGGCCAAAAAGTTTAATCTTGGTTTCAATCAGACCATTACACCTTTTCCCACATGCTTTTGGGAGACTTCAGATGTGTTTTTGCAACATGTAGCCTGGCTTGGATGTTTTTGTTCGTTAGTAAAGGCTTTTGTCTTGCCACTATACTATACAATACTTCACATCACCAAAAGAATATATATGCACTGTATTTTGGTGATAGTTTACTATAATCACATGTATGTATTAAGCCAACCTCATCTATTCAAACAATATCAGATCCCAGGATTTGATTATTATAAAAGACTTAAGCAGGGTACAGACCTGAAGATATGGGCCAGATCGATGGCCGCTTTCACGGCAATCTATCTGGCCCATAAAATATGCGCCCATCACTGTTTTCGAGCGGGACAAATCAATCCCGCTCGAAAACAGCCATATTGGACATGACCGTAAATACGCCCGATGTCCGATGCTTTGCCTAGAGACTGCTGGTCTGGTGCCAAATTTGTGGCATCATATTAAAAAAGACTCCTGTCTTTCTGAGGAAAATAAATAATTAATATATTTTCTGGCGTATAAGACGACCCCCAACTTTTTCAGTTAAAATATAGAGTTTGGGATATTCTCGCCGTATAAGGCTACCTCTCTTCAAACGCACACCAAATAAAAAATGTTATGTCTACTCTGACTTTCAACCCCCAGAAATCTAAAAATGAAATATAGTTAAATACAGTTGTGTATGAAGTAAAGTTTTTGTACAGCTATGTAATGCACAATGTCGCTAGAGAGCACACTTGTCGCCAGTAGCAGCCAGCTGCTTTCACAGACATAGAGAAGGAGGGGGCGAGGGGGATTCTGAAGATCTCAGGGCTCCCCTAGATGGTCAGCCCGGGACAGGAGAGCCCCCAGATGGTACGCCGGAAAATACGGTACATCTATTTTGGAATAAGGCTCTGACATAACAAAATATGGGAAAAGTGATGCACAATACTTTTCAGGTATACTGTATATAAAATAAATAAAATAAAAATGCCTGTTTTAAATCATTAACATAGTGTGCCATCATCCCAACATATTTATTGTATTTTTGAGGATAGACCTCAAAATCTAACCAAATATATGTAAATGTGTCTGCTTAATTTATTATAATTGATTCTAGAGACAATCATACCTACTTAAAAACAATAGCATGCTCTCATATATATGAAAATAGCAACCGCGTTCCACAATTTGGCTTTCTTACTTTGGTTGGGACCCTTTGTCCTTGGCAATCGATCGAGCTTTCTTCGAGCGGGATAGATAGATCCCACTCAAAGAAAGTTGGCTGCAATCGATTTGAGAGCAAGATAAAAAAAATTGGAGAGCAAGCCTTAAAGTTGTCTCTCTTTCTCTTAGAAATCATTACCAGTTGCATTTTCTGACTTTGCTACCCCAACTTTATACTATTCATGCCACTAGTTAGGGGAAAGATCCCAATACTCACAATGATCAGCAGTCTCCTTCCAAATTTATCTCCAAAGCAAACTTGAGCCTACCACTCTGAGATGATGACCTGCAACTTTCAGGCTGCACCTTGCTCTGCACCTCTAATATAATCAATGAAAAAATGTACACCTAGGGTTGGCTAGACAAAGTTTTATGCAGTGCAGATGTAGCCATTTGTTTCCTATGGGCTATAATGTGCCTGTCTGTGCATCATAGGCCACGACGTGCTACTAACAACGAGAGGCTTCGTTTCATTGTTGCGATGCTGGGCATGACACCTCAACTGTCTATTGAAAATGAGTGGATGCATCATTGTGATGTCTACAAAACCATCAGGCCTGTTTTGCCCACTAGATTTATAAGGCAGTGTTGACGTGACATAACAACTATGTGGTGCTTAACGCACCCTTAACACTGCCAAATCGTGCACATAGACAGGGTTGGGCGCCATGGACGTGTAGTGCAGACGTCTGCAAAAAAACATAGTGAAACCTCAGCCTTATATAGCTTTTTTGGTATTCTTCTCCGTTATATTTGTGAATGAATGAGAACAAACAGTGAGAAATAAATCCTAATTAATGCTCAGGCTCTGTAGATTCATGAGAGCATTATTAGTGAGTTATTATGTCCCTTAATGGTTTTGTATTTCTGATAAATATTAGTGGGTTTCTCACTGAATTTTTAAACCAGTTCTTAGCTTATTTTTCTGTACATCATTATAACAGTCAGCTTTAAAAGGAGGAAATAATTAGCCACACTTCAAATTTTTCAGTTTTCTTGACAAATTAGATATAATGACCAATAAAGTAAAATACATTGATGTACTGGTGTCCTGCAGTTTACAAAAGAAAAAGATGCCTGGAGAAGTCAATGCTTTAAGGTGACCATACACGTGCTGATTTTCCGGCCGTTTTTAGCCCTCCCGACCGATCCGGTCGGGTAGGTCGGGAGGGAGGGATTCAGAGCTGTTTTAAAATCGGCTGAAAAGTCGGTCGGGTCCCGACCGCGGATGCCCGATTTTTCGGGAAAACGGCAGCTTGTATATGTCATGTACAAGCTGCCGTCATGTACAAGCTGCCGTCTTCCCGAAAAATCGGGCATCCGCGGGCGGGACCCGACCGACTTTTCAGCCGATTTTAAAACAGTTCTGAATCCCTCCCGACCGACCTACCGGATCGGTCGGGAGGGCTAAAAACGGCCGAAAAATCTGCACGTGTATGGTCACCTTTAGACAGTGCTTTAATATACCATATATATGTTTGTTTTCCATTTCAAACATATTGCACCTCTTAATATTCCAATTCCATTTCAGATGTGTATTTATTATGTGTTTGATGTATTCATAATAGATAATACAGGTGATTTGTGAAAAATTAGAATATCATCCAAAAGTTCCTGTATTTCAGTAATTCAACTTAAAACTTGAAACTAATATATGAAATAGCCAAATTACATGCAAAGCAAGATATTTCAAGCCTTTTTTTGTTATAATTTTGATGATTATGACCTATAGCTTATGTAAACCCTGAAATCAGAATCTCATAAAATTAGAATATTACATGAAAATAAATAAAAACAAGATTTTAATGAATGATTTGAAAAATATAATCATGCATATGTACTCAGTACTTGGTTTGGGCCCTTTATGCATCAATTATTGCCTCAATGCGGCGTGGCATGGGTGCAATCAGTCTGTGCACTGCTGAGGTGTTATGGAAGACCAGGATGCTTCAATAGCGGTCTTCAACCCTTCTGCATTGTTTCCTCTCATGTCGCTCATCTATCTCTGCAGTTATCTCATTGAACCAGGTTTTGGTACTTTTGGCTGTGTGGGCAGATGCCAAGTAGTGTTGAGCTTGAATATTCGATTTTTGAGTATTTAGCTTGAAAATCGGCATTTCGCTAATATTTGCAAACATATGTCGCGATCCATGTCCACAAACGTGCATATTCGAGATTACGAATATCAAATGTAATATCATTTTGCTAATTCGAATATCACCTAGTCGCTCATCATGAGTACCAAGTGTAGCTAGAAAATGAAGTCAGCATCTCCATAAAGATCTGTGTCTGCGGCAGGAAGCATGAAGAGCTCCAAGATCTCGTGGTAGATGGCTGAGTTGACTCTGCACTTAATGAAGCACAGTGGTACAACACCAGCAGATGACATTGCTGCCCAAATCAGTAGATAAGAGCAAATTTTGCATCTCATTTGGAAACCAAGGAGCCAGAGTCTGGAGGAAGAATGGAAAGGCACATAATCCAAGATGCACAGAGGTGATTTGGGGAGCCATGTCATCATCATAGGCTGATGGCATCCACACCGCATTGAGACAGCAATTGCTGCGAAAGGGGTCCATACCAAGTACATATACATGATTATATTTTAGTCATTGGTTTTTCATGTTATATTCTAATTTCTGAGATTTAGATTTTGGGGTTTTTATAAGCTGTAAACCATTATTACAAATAAAGACTTGAAATATCTCGTTTGCATGTAATTAGTCTATTTCATTAATTAGTTTCTCCTTTTAAGTTACATTACTGAAATACAGAACTATATTCACATTTTTCTTAAATCACCTGTATATAAAAAGTGTGGGTGACAACCTTTTAAAATGACTCTAATTACAACTCTCATAAGGGCCTTGCACTATGTTGATTTTTTGGTATCTGATTGTTTAAAATTTCCAGAGGTTAATAAAATAAAAACTGCTGAAAAACTCCGTCAACCCATAATGACCGGATTGAAGTGAATGGTTATTTCATTGTTTCCATTGGTTGCTGTTCTTTATACTCCCCCCTTGCCCTCTGCATTATCTTAATTATTAGAACCATTAGACTATAGTTCTTTAACTAACCATTTCCCACCTTCTATCCTACAGAATAGCGCAAGCAATGAATAGGAGCCACCTTCTTTCTCTTCCTCTAAGCCCCTGTTACTGTATTCCATTCTCTCCTTCTAATTATCTTTTTCATGGCCAGAGAGTTCTGATGACTTGATTAAACTGTGCACAGCAGTTCCAGTCCCTACTCATCAGATTAATTAGCCCAAACCTTATTAACTTCCCAACCAAGATCAATGGAGCACTGATGCTGAAAACGATGCAAGGACAGTGCTGCTAGATCATTTCTAACCAGCAAATGACTGTGCTGCTATCTCATTCCTCAGACATTGAAGGCCTTTCTGAAAAGTTTCTCAAGATACAATGAATTTTCTCCTAATTATATCATAACTAAATAGCTAATGAACCGCGTTCATTGGAGTGGTGATATATGGTGCCATTATATGGGATGAGGGACACTGTTGGTTGCTTGCCATCAATGATAAAGTAAACTAAGATCTGCTGAACTTTTATTGGCCTTTTACTTTATCTTCTGTCAAGTTCTTTGACCTCCAGTCAGAAGATGTGTCAACTAGGAATAAGAAGGGGTACTTTTTGAAACAGAGAGCACATGTGGTAAAATTAACAGTATAGTATACCTATCATGTAGCACTCCAAATAAGAATCAGCAACTATAAAGTTGTGTGGCATAGACTCTATCTAGAGTCTTAAGTCTTGCCCAAGTCAGGATAAGGCAATGCCTCATCTTGCACTCCTTGTCATCAAAATGTTATGTTTCCTACCTTCCACTCAGGGTTCCTGCATTTGATAGTTGAAAAGTAAGAGTAAGGCCACTAACAGGAGGGTGTCAATCTAATTTAGTTAGAGGACAAGGCCCCATGTACAGCCTGGATGGGAGTTTCCATAGGGATACAGGAATTGATTTGATGACTCATACCTTATAGGAGTCACATGGAGCCTGCACTTTAGCACTGTTAACCTTCTAGACATATCTTAAACCAGGTGTGTTTTTTAAGATTGTTACATTCTACAGCTAACTTTAACCTCCTTAGCGATATGCCCGAACCCAGTTCGGGCAAAGGGACGCTGCAATTAGCGATACGCCCGAACATAGCGTGGGAGCTCACCTGGTTCGGCCGCCATCGCGATCTTCTTTTTTTTTTTTTTTTTATCTTTTTTTTTTACTTTTGGACTGGATTATAGAAATGTCTTTCTATAATCCAGTTCAAAAGTGGCTCCCGCTGAGCGTTTCTGTTAGTGGGATCTGTCTCCGGCTGCACCCGAGCCGAGACTGAAAATAGACGATGTCTCCGGCTATTTCCGTAATCGGCACTCGGGTCCTGATGACGTCACGCGCCGGGCGGGAGATTTAAAGGTACAGAAAAAAAAAATTTCTTAGATTTTATTTTGATTGGATTGGATAAATGTTTTATAAATGTTTTATCCAATCCAAATTAAAAGAAAAGAAAACAAGTGTAAACTTAAAAAAAAAAAAAAATTTCTGTACCTCTAAAGCCGGCCATAGCACTTCAATCTGTGGCCGATTTAGCGAATGATCACCATGCACATTCGGGGTGATCGCTTGGTGATCAATTGCAAAATGAACGTGTTCGTTCGTACTCGCACAAAACTTTGATCAGCCAGAAAACAAACGTTTTTCTCTGGTCGATCGCCAGTACTTTGAATGGGGACAAGGGTCCCCATTCAAAGTATTAGTTGTCAAATCGTAAATGGTGTATTTCGACCATGGCATGATGATGTCGCCCGAAGCAAGTACTGGCGCAATCTGATCGTAAATCAAACTGCGCCCGTGCCGGAATCAGGCGCAACCGCTGGCTCTCTGTGTGCCTGCAGCATTTCTACAGAGCTGCAGACAAACAGAGCCTTCGTAGTCATCGGTGACGCCGATGGGGGCAGAAAGGCAAAACACTGTATCACTTTTGGTACAGAAATCTGGACCTCAGTGAACCGCCAGGGAGGTTAACATGATCAAGGGACATGGGTAAAGCTGGCCATTGACGTTACGATTTAGCGGTCGATTTTTGCATGATCGATCACCGTGTGCATTTTGAGGCAATCAATCCTGCAGGAATCGAAGCTGCCCACATGGATTGATCCTAATGGTTAAAAAAAGCAGTTGAACCAATTCCTTATTTCTAAATTTGATTGAGAAAAAGTTATTGAAATTAAAAGATCCATAAACAGTCAAGTTTTTTAGATTCAATCCATTTATATTTCATTCAAATGTACAAACAGACACTCTTATCTTTGGTAATATGATTATCGGAGTAATCATCAAGTTATTATTAAATTTAGCAGAATAATTAATCAATATTGCATTTGGTTCACTGTAAAAGCATTGCAGTGTGGTAGAGATTGATTAACTTTTGATCGCTGAAGGTGATCAAATTGAAAATGAGTCTAGATAGAGCTGATGTGTGTATGGTTAGGTCAGTGGCTCCCAAACTTTCCCTGCAGAGCCCCCCTTTTCTATTTGGAAACAAAATTGAGCTCCCCCTCTCTATTCAAACACAGATTAAGAATGAGGGCCTGCGCCCCCCTAAAATACCTTCCCCCCCAGTTTGGGAACCACTGGGTTATGTTAAAGTGACCCAGCAGAGATCAGATATGATGGCTAGTGATGAGTGGTATAGGAAATTTTCGCTATATTTCGCAGATAATTCTACTAATATTCGATTCGATATTCATAAATTCGAATTAGTAAATTCGCGGTATGACCATGTATTGCGAAAATGATTTTCGCATTGCAAAAAAAAACATAGCATGTGACCATTCATTTTGAAGCAATGCGAATACATGGCCATATTCAAAATTGCTAGCATATTCGAGACATTCACAAATTCTCAAATTGCTAATATTCGGGAAATATATTCGACACTCGAGCGGAACACTAATGATGGCATCTTCCCCCAACACCATTTGATCATAAAGACTGTGTTTTTCAACGTAAAAAATTGTAACTTAACCTATTTTATTTATTGCTGAAATTTACCTTCTGGACGGTTAGCCCGAGTTAGTTTGCGGTCAGTTTGCTTACTAGCAATACTCACCTCTAATTAACATATACTCACCTGCATTGGTGTCCCTGACGATCTTTCCAGGTCTGCCTCATGGGGGCTTGTTTTTCTTCAGCACATCCCAGATATCTTTGGTGCCATCCCCGGGGATGTAAATGGTGGAGGAGGGAGGGTAGAGAATTGCGGCAGATTTCTTGTACCACGGGTGAAACACCCAGAGGGTTAATAAAAAAACGACATGTGCTAGAGTAATAATTTTTTTTTGTAATGTTCCCACAACCTTTCTCTACTTTTTTAGCAATTGCGGTGATAATAATGTTCAGGAACCTGGCTACTCCCTGAAAAGTCAAAACCTTTTTTTAAAAGTCATGTCAAATGTTTTAAAAAATGGACAATCTTTTTGCTCGAAAATATTTTATTACTGTGACCCTAAAAAATAATTGGTGATTAAAGATATATAATGCTATCTTTAGAATTTGCATTCTAACATGATTGAGAATACTTGCTAATTATAGGGCTATACACAAGTGAACTGTCTTGCCAACAACCAATTACTTTTTTCAGTATTGCCATTGGTTGTTACAAAAGTAAGTGTACAACTGATTGCTTGTTGTGACTGCTTGTCATAAACAATTCACATATCATCCAATAGCATTTCCTTCTCATTCTTCCCCAAATCCATGCAAGAGTTAAACAGCTTCACCAAGTGACCTGCCTATGTATTAAGAACCATTAGCTTAGTAGCAGCTAAGTAGAGAAAGGGCCGACAGACGTCTCTGCTTAGCTGCACTTCTTACTGGTAAGAGCTGAAGCAGAAACATGCTTATGTAGTGATAGATGTCAGCAATATATAAGAGCTTGGAATAAGCTACCATATATTCTACACCATCATTAGCTTCCTGCACTTAGGCATATGCATGTGTCTTCATTGATTATATACAGACATGGTTGTCCTGTTCAGAGTAGATCATAAAATGTTGAAGATATCACCTGGAAATGTAATCAAAACCATTACTGGCTTGTCATTCCTGAATGATACTGACACACCATCACATACTATGGATTTTTATTTGTTTGCTGTCAGTGCAGTTTTTACAAATACAAATAAAATAAATGACCACAAAGGGATTTGTTAAAGAATTCGTACCAGCATATACATAAACATATACTATTTAATATATGGTTTTACATTAATGTTATAGAATACATTTTGGAAAACATCATAAATGTAAGAACATTACAGGTGACTATGGCAGATCAAATCAGCTGATCGACCCCACGTGAAGACATCATCATGCACGGCCGGTCGTGCCGAGAATCGGCTGCGCATCCTTTGGGTGCCGGCATTTAGTTTGGATGGGGATTCTGGTCAATCTGCGGCAAAATCTGCCACAAATTTAGCCATCTATGGCCACCTTAAGAAATCAGTACCTATACCTAGATTTGCATATAGACTGACGTTGAGTCAATCAAATTCTGCAGCTGCTGTTCTTGATTAGCTCCACTTGCAATTTAAGGTCTCATACATAAACCTCATTTAAGGTCTCTACATAAAATAAGTGGGCATATCTAGCATACACAAGTATCATCTTTAAAACCATCCACCACCTTTAAAATTAAAGTTTATTTCTGTATAGAAAGTTGCTGGACTAGGTGGTGTGTATGCAATGGTCACAACTCTTCAATACATGGCATTGGAGTGCAGGTCCCAAAAGGTGGCCTTCAGCAGGGGGTCGGGGTCATAAATCTATGCTCAAATTGTACTTTTGCTGCTGCTGATTTGCTGGTCAAAACTAGTGTTGAGCTTGAATATTAGAATAGCGTAAATTTCTTGCGAATATCTAGAATATCTCGATTATGGTGGTGAATATTTGCGAGTTTTTTTTCCAAAGATCATGATCCTGAATGTATGGCCATGCATCGTGATAATAATATTTGCAATGTGGTACTAAATATCATATGCAACCTTCATTTTGATAATAATTACAATGCATGGCCATACATGCGAATTTTGTATTTACAAGTATCCAATCAAATATTTGTACAATTATTTACAAAATATCGCAAATTCGAAAATTGCCTTTGCCGCTCATCACTAGTCATAACATCAGGATGTTTACAGTACCCTGACCATATTACTGGGGACAGCTGTGGGAGGTTGAAGATTTCATCAGACTTGTGCAGGTTAAATGTAGTGTATAATGGTTAGGTAGGGCATATGAGTTGTAAATCCTTAGTTCATTGGTGGTGCAGGTGTATGCTCCCACACTATATACTAATTAAGAGGAAGGATACAAGTTAGCATAGAGAGAAATTGCTTGTTCTGGGTCATAACCAGAGCGTCCAATCATAACATACGATAAGTAATATAAGATAAGTGGCAATCCATAAAAATGCCTGTGTAATGTTATAAATTAATTAATGAAATTAATGTAATATTTTCCATTATTGTATATATATATATATGTCGAAACTTATATTTTTATATTTTGTTTCTATTGCTTTAAATTATATGACCGTTAAAGTCCTCTAGCCTTTGACTTTGTCAGAGGACATCTTTCGCACCTGCCCTGTTGTCTGCCAGATTATCCTGTCGTTCACAGGCCCAGGTACATATTTTTGCTATATATATATGTTAATAGATGGGCTGGTATATCTCTTAATAGTTTAGGTCCTTAGTTCTAAAATTAAATAATATATCAATTTACATTAAAACAATTAGCAGTTTGGGTTTCTAGAATGCCTACTAGAATCTTGGCAGTAGCTCTATATCTTGATATACAATCTGTATTTGGAAGACAGTTGTGTTTCACTATATAATGGACTTTGCTTTGTAGTCTACTCATGGTGTGTACTGCTTTATCATTTTACTAATGCTGCTAATTCAGCTTTGTGGTGGGAAGCCTTGGATGGGTGCACTCCATCCAAGGCCGCCCACCAACCATGTTGGCCTTCCGAGCCATGTGACAGTGGGAATATATACATATTCTAAGATTCCGTATTTTGTGATATCACTTGTCACTGCTGAGGAACATGTGGTATTTTATGTGATTACCAAAAAGCAGATGATGATGTCATAAGGCTGCTGTATCTGTGACCTATATACCTTTTATATTAATAATTCATCAGGTTGATGTTATCCTTAAAAACAGAGTAAGATAATTAGTTGTATGCATACTACCTTGCCAAAAATAAAGCAAGTGACTTTTACAATCCATCACCTCTAGCATGCAGGTTTTCCTACAAATGGATGTTGGTGCCTGGAGGATAGTAAAACCCCTTTATCTAGTGTCTCTCTGGGGAATGGCCTGTACTGTAGCACATACCGTAGAACATTAATGGATGCTTCCTAATAGAGGCCTGGTTTATCAAACCAATGACAAGTCGAGGTCACACTCTTTAAAGTAAGACATATTCAATATAATGACTAAGAGTCATGTGTGCCATTCCCAGGCTCTGTGCTGATTGTCAGTCACTTAAGGTGCATTTTCACGTCATCAATACAGGGGGAGGGGGGCGGCATTTATGCTAAAAGGCATTAAAAAATCAAGAAATCAATTCGAAGAGGGAAGAAACAAGCATGATAAGGTAAATGATTGCATGACATATTTTGCTTACATATGATTCTGGAAATGGCAAAAAGAAATAATAATTGTGTATTGACAGAAGAATCTACCGGCAGCAAAGAGAAATGTAAACACAGTAAGAAAGAGCTTTACCCACCCATGGGACCATTCCTGATCTTCTTTCCAAAGTCTTCATAAAACAGCAAAGCCAATGGATTTCAGGAAAAAATTTGTAGATTAAGCATAATCTAAATGAAATTACATTCCAAAGTAAAAAATTCAGGATAGGTCTTTCAGTATTAAAATAAAAAATAAAATTACACAGCTTTGAAATTACTACATTTATTTATTAAGCTTAGTGAACATGCAGGTTCCAAATAAGAAGTACCCACCCAACTCTCTTTACATTTATTTACCCTGTTCCTCCGAAAATAAGGCACCCTTCCATTTTTGCCTCACGCTGAAATTTAAGGCCTCTCCCCGAAAACAAGGCACCCCTGAAGATACAGTACTGTAACTCTGGGGGGATCAGGGGGATCAGAGGGGGCAAGCAAAATGACACAGGGGGATCAGAAGGGGTTACTAAAATGACAATCCCCCCTCTGAGTTACCTGCCATTTTAATTCGCCCCCCTGTGTCATTTTAAATGATCCCTTCACCCTGATACCCCAGTGCCGTATGCTACTTCATGGAAAAATAAGACATCCCCGAAAATAATATATATATAATCTGTAGTGTATGGTAGTTTGTGATGACCCTCTGCTTGTGATTCACAATGAGATTTCTTACACAAGGTCACACACAGACAACCCTGTGTTTCACACTCTGGTGTCTTAACCACGCAGCCTCTATTGCTCCTTTTACTGGAGGACAAGTGCTTAAAATGTGCTATTTAAACTTAGATGCATCCCGTAGTGCATTAGACCGAGCAGGAGAGAGGTTAGTGCACATACAGGAAATGAGATCTAATAAAACGTCATCAATGTTTAAAGGTAAATTTTGTCATTTCTCTATCCTTCATCTTATCCACGTCATGTCAATACATTAAAGTTGAATATAGTATCAGCAGGTTTCCAACCAAAATCTCTACTTGATTTCTCGAATTGGAACATTGTCTCATTCTATATATTGTTTATTCATTTGTTTGCATGCTCTATGTAGCTGATCTCCTTAATAACTATTTTACCAATCAATTAGGCTTCATCAGACCTGTCCACATTATAAACTCCAACTTTACAGAAAATTATTTCTTTCAGTTTAGAATAGAATGTTGGCAAGTTGAAACCCTGGCAAATTTTTATTGACCACCTTTGTCTGCTGTGACGGAGAAAAATATAAAAATGAAACAATACAATTTTTTTACAACAAAACAAACAATGAGGGAGAATGGTTGGTTGAAATTCTGAAGAAAAAAGTGTTTTCCCCTCCCCCTTCCTCCTCCTAATAAAGCCTACTGTCCTCCTCCCTATCCTACCTTTCCATCCAAACTTTTCCCCAGTCAAGGTGCCCTCCCACCTATCTTTCAGCCTTGTGGATGACTTAAGCTAGCCATACATGCATTGATTCCAGAACGATTGTTGTATGATCGATCACAGCTAGCTTGCTCCAAAATCGACCTCAATGAATTGATGCGCACCACTTTGGACGATAGAGAGCTGGTCAATACTTTACCAAACTTTCCCCAATCCTTACCTACCACGTCATCCCCTAGTCCCCACTAGTTAAGATGCCATCCCACCTTTTTTCAGCCAGTTCTGGGCAGGCCATCTGCGGCCACACTATGTTGATGTATGAGGGCCGACAGACGAGCAACGGAGTGCAGCGTTTACATCATGCTGCACCCCTTCGCTCAGAGTATCGGAGGGTGCCCATTCAAACCAATGGCATTGGCCAGAGATTTATGGACATTTCCGCTCCTTGGCCAACCGAGCTTTGGGGTGACGGATCTGTCGCCTCATGTGGGTACCCGTGGCCGATTTGGCGGCTTACTACGTGTATGGGGGACTTTAGTGAGTGGAAGCTTTAAAATCTAATAGAAATCCACTTAAAGATTTACAGAAATAAATAAACTTGATATAAACAAAAAACAATATAGCTTATATATACTTGAGATTATATTGTTTTCTAAAATTATCTAGGTGGCCTCTCCGTTGCTTCACAGGAATTCCTTTTACATAAGTTGTGGTCATCTGTTGGATATTTCACAGTATTTTTGAATAACAAGCCCGTCCCTTAATGATATCCATGACAGGTGCGCAGGTGAATGAGGGAATTAGAGTAACTGGCTGAGTAGGTAATTATTCCACTTGTGCTTATACAGGAAAATCCTTCAAAATGGTCATTCATTAATGGTCATTTGAGGATACCTGCGGGGATGATTGGGAAATTATAAGATAAAACAAAGTAGGAGAAGCATATTAAGCGGCTGTAATGAGTGCTGAAATAGTAACTGTTAAACTGATTGCAGACTAAATCTCTGTCCCGCTGTTCCTCAGACTAGATCTGTTTTTGAATGATACCCAAGCTACATTTTAGCAAAGTTACCACAGTAATTGTATTATGATGTCATAATGCAAGAATAAGATCTGCAATCTATCTACATGAAATTGATTACAGATAACAGATTTTAAATCTAATTGTTTATATAATGCCCAGTTTTGAGTTTAACCAGTCAATAGATTGATCCTGAACTCCAATTGGTCAATGTATGAGGTCTGCCGTATAGAAATCATTGCCAAAAATGTTTGTTACTGGAGTGCCAAAACTGACTCATGTGCATATTGTGATTGGCAGCCTAAACTTTATTTCTTTATCGGCAAGCTGTTATGAGTTATTTTTAAGATGGCTGTACTACTACTTTGGCTGTAGTTTTTTGCAAACTTTGGTCCCTTAGCAAACTCATCTTCTCCATTGGCCTAAAGTACCATGCAACCTCCAGATTTCCTTGCTCCTCCATCCTGAGTGAACTTGTCAGGTACTGTGGATAACAAGTATGTTACGCTTAACCTTGGTAACATATTCCCCCAATCTGCCTCAACCTGCAATTTTGCCATACATTGTTCGTTTTCCTGTTGGATTGACTTACAAAAATCATTTTTACCTGAATCCATCAACCAAAAGTAAAATTGAACAGAAAATCGAACAATGATCACATAAGTTGCTATATTTTAGTCAATGGTACAAGTATCTGATGGGTTTTGTTGGTATTTCGATTGATTTTTTTATCCAATGGTATTAACACTCACAGCCAAGGCACTAGGCACACGGGTGCCTGACTGGGGTAAGTTGCCAGGAATAATGGGCGTCAAAAGACATTTACAAATTAATTTATATTCATTACATGATATAACATTCATATCCTCTTACTTAATCTCATGTACCTTTTAACAAAATAAATAAATAAAATTACATGACTTAAGGCTGGGATACACGGCTCGATTTTTGAGCCGACAGAGAGAGCTCGGCAGTAGGGTGATGACGTCATCACGCTACTGCTTAGCTTCCCCGATATCGAGAGCCAGCTGTCAGCCGGTGTATACTTTGAATAAGGAACCGCGGTTTTCTATTCAAAGTATAGGCTATCGAACAAGGTTTACCAACCAATGGCATACACGGGTAATTTCTTTCCCAGATTTCTGCACAGTACAGTGCCGTGAGCGCACACGGCGCTTGGCTGTGCAGAAATCTGGGAAAAATCAACCTGTGTATTCCTACCTTTACTTAAAGCTGCCATACACGCACCGAGCGGCGGCCGATTTTGCCGCCGACCGATGGGCTTGCGCGCTCGCGGCCGTCGGGGGTGCCCACATGTGGCGACAGATCCCTGTTGCCCCACAGCTGGCCCGGCCTGAGAACTTCAATAATCTATCATGAGTTCTAGCAGCTAGACTATGGGCTCATTTACCTGGTTGGTAGGGAACACAATATTTCCACCATCCAATATCAAAATTCGACGCTCCCTGGTCAGTTTTCAGGTGGCTGCCCTTTTTTACTACAGGACTGTAGTTTTCAGTATTTGGCAACGACCCAAGGGCCTGCACACTGTGTACAACCACTGTCAGCAGCCCTTACAGTGATCATGAATTGAGCCTTATCTACTATTTAAGCCTAATCTACTATTTGTTATCTGCTGCACCTCTCATGGTTTATGTCTGCAGAAGATAACCAGTATATTTTGCACCTTTTTAAGTTAAATTAAGCTAGATTTACATGGTTGCTTCCCTGCCACGAGCACCTGCAAAATTGTGCAGGCGCTCCCGGGTCCTTTTGACAAGACAGGTCTGTCGGGCAAAAGCCTCAAAACCAAACAGCGGATGCCTCATTTTGGGTCTGCCTAGTCAGTTGCGCTTATTGCTCGTTTACCAGGCATTAAAACCCTTAAGACATGTCCCTAAAAACCGTCTGAACATTGGATGTTATTTTGTATTTTGCACCCATTGGTTTCAGGACTCCTTGAAGCCTGATAAAAAAGAGGGGAGAAGAACCCAGTGATCTTACTGGTGTTAATCATATTCTGTACAAATAACAAAGGTCTCTCTTCTGCTTCAAGCAGAAAGAACTCTGTTGCAGTCTTCCATTACTGACCAGTAACGAAATAGTTCAATTCACAGTATGGACAACCCAAGTAATTTGTATTTAATAACAGATAGTCATATCCATTCTTTATTATGACTTTGTTTCCTTTTTGAGATCTAAAAATATAGAAACTATGGGGAATAAAAAGCCTTTTAATGGTGTGCTAGTGAAGAGTAATACAGATAGTCACTCTCAGTTATAAACAAGCCCTTAAGTCGTTTCAATAGCTCCCACCTCCAAATATATTTATTTCACCACACAGAAGGCATTGCCTGCATTCTTTCTATGCATCCTATCGGCCTTATATTGAGACCAACTTCTGTTACACAGAAATGATCTTCATCTGAGTTTTATTCATGTCGGCTAAGCTGGTTAAGGTCAAAGGTGACTGACCTTCACTGCCACAAAAACATATAAAACATTTTAACAAGGCAGCAGTAGGCTGGCACAAGAATACTGAGTGTCTCTTTAAAGACCTAAGCTGTATCTAAAGAGCTGCCTATTATCACAGTCATTGTCATGATTAACCTTCAATCTACTCCATCACATTCCAGGCATCTATCAGGAAAGACCTCAGGTCTGATTAGAGCCGGCAAGGTGCCAAGAAGAGGAGGAGGGAGAGCAGAAGAGGCCAGCCTCCGATAAATTAACCCTGCGTCTGGCAGAATTTCCATCGGCTTTGTTAATTTTGAATGACATTTATTGATAAGACAGGTTTTACCACCCTTTCTCATCAATCAGTGGGACAACATCTATTCACAGGCCTTTCTGTCTCTGGCAGTGGTTTGCTCTATACAAGCTCTTATCATATTATTGGTCATGAGGGATTTCATTATTAGCCCGGAGCCTCTGAAGAAGGCCATCGCCGATAACCCAACTAATGTGTTATTGTGTATCGCCTAATCCTTGTAAATCCACTGCACTGCTCTCATACATCAGAAGGCAGTGATATCATTTGACGACTCTCTAGAATAAAGTGTGCATTTCAACCCGTGATGTTCCAAATGTTCAAATTCTTTATGGACCAAGAGTGAAACAAAGGGCCATTTAAACAAACCATTTGAAATGGGCATATGTCCTTATTATGATCAGTATTTTAAAAAAACATTTTATATAGTTTACCTCTTTATGTCAAGATGTAAATACTTTTCTAACTGATTACAATATTTAGGTATATCTAACTAACTACAGTACTTCACCTTCTCTATAGGAGGGCAATGATGCTACTTAAGGTTTGCTATATTAGACCTTTATAGATAGAACAAAATGACTGTTTAGCTTTAAGACAAAATAATAATCAAAAATGAACACCATAGTGTACTGGTCAATCACAATATTTTTTTTACATTTTGCTATATTGTGAACAGACTTGTTGTTGGTGTGATCTTTATACGTGTGCTAAATGATTGTCTTATTTATAATGCACAAACATATTACACAGCACTGCACATTAAATAATAGTTGTAGGATAATACAAGGTAAGGTACAAACTATTACTCAAGAGGAGACGAGGGCCCTTCCCATTGGAGCTTACAGTCTAAAGACCCCCATATACATACACCTTACAACCTTAAGCAGGGAACACACAGCTTGATATTGGAGCCGTTCAAGGTTTCCTGCAGCAGTGTGATTATTTCATCACGCTGCTGCCTGATATCAGAGGAGCTAGAGACAAAGCACTGCTGTGTCTACAGCTCATCCAATGCTTTCCATGGAGACCCCGGACCCAGCAACGGACATCGACTGTGGTTTATGGTCATGTATCCCTGTTTTCGAGCAGGATTGATTGGTCCCGCTCGAAAACAGGGATGACCGCATATGATATGGGCCAGATAGATATTTACATATGGCCCATAACTACATGTGTGTTCCCAGCTTTAACCTTACTGTACAATTTCCATACAATCAACTTTTGTTCTACCATGTAATATGAGGGCCTTTCTTAACTTCCAATCACTATGTATTCTATCAGGGAGGCCATTATACTACATAGTTGTTGGTAGATCTAAAGGAAATAGTTCAGATTCATTGAAAAGTGTGTGGTGGGCTTAAGAGGTTGAACAAGTATATGATGGCATGGAGAATGGAAGTAGCTTGGTGGTGATGTTATGGATCAGAAGAAGATAGATAGGCCAGGCCTAGACCAGGTGGGTTAGCCGGGATAGGCTAAATGTACTTTTCCCACATTTTATAAAACCATAATATTACCATAATAGACCCATATTGTCTTGCCTGTACCCACTTACTTTGTGTTAGCAAGTCAACACAACCATCGCAAAAAAGACAAAAGAAGCCCCATACAAATAACAATACAACCCAAGAACACTGACGTTTCTTAAGCTACAAACAACTGTTCGTACAGTGTAGGATTATAATGTCCATGGACAATAGAATAGATTAGAATTCATAAAGGCCACATTATCATACATGTTAGAGGGCTGCTTTGGGCACAAATTCCAGAAAACAATCATTGGAAAAGACAAAAACAACCAAAAATATAGCTGCAGAACATGATAAATGACCTATACAATAGTCTGTTATATAGAGAGCATTCTAACATGTAACTGGAATGTCAGGCTAGACACTTGCAGTTGTTTTGCTCCCATCTATATGTTAAGTGACCCTAAGGAGTCTGTTTGCATAATGGCGGTGTTAATTGTGTTATATCTCAATGGAGCAGAGTGCCTGAGAAGTGCAGCACATGAGCTCTCTTGAAAACGTCCACGTCCTTCCAATTCCATGACCATTGACTTGCCATTAGTCAAGAAACCTGATGAAATTAGTCAGAATAAGTCTGAGCAAGGATTCCTAAAAGCAAAGTGGTCCTCACAACTATTTCCTGGTATCTAGAGGGAAAAACTTGAAGTGATCCTGGAAGACAAGGTTGAAGACTTTCAGCAAATTTGGGACTCCTGGATAATCCATTACTTGCCTGCAGCAGTGATCACCCCCTGCTAACCATTTGATTGCCACATTAGTACCTAAGTTGTTTGGGTAGCTTAATGCTAGTTAAAAGGCACACTTCATACTTCCCCCTTTTCCTCCTGCCCCCTCTTCCAAGTGTACTCAGCCTCTTTTTAATCACCTCCCTTCTTCTATTATTCTTCCTTATTGTTTATGAACGACTCTGGAACATCTTGGATATAGTAACATTTTATGTTCTTCAGTGTTAACATTGTTCTTTGCATAGCTGTTTTTTATTTGATATATTAATTATTTATTGTTATTATTATCGATTGAAAGTGCAAATGACAATTCACAAGGCCTTATTAATGTTTTTTTCGGGAAAACACATAATGTACTGGCATGATTTTACAAAATATAAAAGCCAATATATGACTGAGCTATTGCTTTCCTATTCTGTACAGGGTACCGCATTCTTTACTACAAGAGAAGAGATAAGATGGCACATTTACCTGGTATTGCTTTTTTGCATATATTTAAGTCCAAGCT
Source organism: Ptychadena robeensis (assembly GCA_036250615.1). Taxonomy (NCBI): domain Eukaryota; kingdom Metazoa; phylum Chordata; class Amphibia; order Anura; family Ptychadenidae; genus Ptychadena; species Ptychadena robeensis. The sequence goes on along the minus strand of CM070036.1, from coordinate 30,802,661 downwards.
TATGTTTTTTTTATATATTTACTTCTCTTCTGTACATCTCCAGCAATTCTGGCTGATTATACCTTTATTTATAGATTTTGTAATTAACTCATAAAGTCATTTTACAATTTTCATCTCTAGGTTTGTGTAGAAGTCTCCATATACACTGCCTGGCCCCCAAAAAAGTTGCCACCTGGATTTAACTAAGCACATAAGTAGGTTTAGGTTCAGCAACAGTATGTGCTCCAAGAATGAGGTCAGCTGACTACCTGAATATACTGAATGACCAGGTTATTCCATCAATGGACTTTTTCTTCCCTGATGGCACATTTATATTCCTAGATGAGCAAAAATTGGGGATGGCATAAGCCACCCACCCAGAAGTTCCCTCTTGGGTAAGCAAGGGCAGGGGGACTTTATAGGCCACTTAATGTATAAAAGCAATACATTTAATAAACAGAATACAACAGTATAACAGTAACCATCATAACACTTAACCTAAACGTAATGTTTCAGGTGTACACATATGTACATATGCAGTTGGAAGTTTAAAAGAAACATCCAAATCCAAGTATCCAAATGGCACAGATTTCACCCCTAGGTCTAGGTTCAGCAACAGTATGTGCTCCAAGAATGAGGTCAGCTGACTACCTGAATATACTGAATGACCAGGTTATTCCATTAATGGAATTTTTGTTCCCTGATGGAACAGCATATTCCAAGATGACAATGCCAGGATTCATCGGGCTCAAGTTGTGAAAGAGGGAGCATGAGACATTATTTTCACACATGGATTGGCCACCACACTCCAGAGTCCAGTCCTTAACCCCATTGAGAATCTGTTGGATGTGCTGGAGAAGGCTTTCCCTGTGGTCAGACTCTACCATCATCACTGCAACATCTTGGTGAAAAATTAATGCAATACTGGATGGAAATAAATCGTGTGACATTCCAGAAGCTTATCAAAACAATGCCACAGCGAATGCATGCCGTAATCAAAGCTAAAGGCGATCCAATGAAATATTAGAGTGTGTGTATTAGAGGGTGTGACCTTTTTTTTGGTGGCAACTTTTTTTTGTGCTGTCTGTACTGATATAGATCATTCATCAACAGATATCAAATGCCTACAAATGTGTTCTTCCTGTAAAGCGACAGGCAGATGCATAACCAATTGCAGTGTTTAATTGTTTTACTGTAGAATCATGAATATTTCAGCTGATCCCCTGGACACTCACTGGCCCCAAGGCATCTACCTAGGGTTGGCTTGATTATGACCCCCCTCCGGTCAGAACTATAGATTACTAAGGCTGTATTGCTTAGTGCCCATGGTCTAAAAATTTTATTGTTATTCACACCTGCCCTTTAATTGCAGCATACAGGGCTCATTTACACAGATGTTTTTTAACCATTCGGTAAGTACTGGTAAGTGCAGTTGCACAGCAAATGCGACTTGCGACATGCATCTGGTGGTTTTAGTGCTTTCGCAAGATAGACCAGTCATGTGTTATCTAAATCTGTGTTATATAAATGCCCCCAAGCGCTTGCACAATTTTGCAGGCGCTTACAGACAGGTACACCCGTGTAAATGTACTATTAAGGTACCCATACACAGGTTGATTTTTCATTAGATTCCTGAACAATCGCTCGATCGATCCTGCTCAATAATAGTATATAATGATCGTAATAATATCAATAATAATCAATAATAGTATATAATGATCGTCAATAATAGTAATGTTGATCAAACAGGGAACCAACATGTTGGTAAATTCCTGTTCATCTGCCATTACTTTAGATAAGTACCAGGCTCCCCATTCAAAGTATCGACCGGGAATTGATTGCCGAGCGATTCAATGATCGTTCAATGACCATTTGTACCATCACGCCGCAAAGAAAACCCCTGACTAGCTCCTTAATCCATTGTGCATCATTCCTATGGGACAGCCTCTCTTCATTGGACTACCTAACACTTCCATGAGCACCATCATCTTAAGCTGGCCATACACCTTCAGATTTCTCTGTCAGATTTCCTTCAGATCAGATTTTGTTTTACTAAAACCATGTAATATGAGGACCTTTCTACACCTTCCAATCACTATGTATTCTATCAGGGAGGACACTATACTACATCGTTGTTGGTAGATCTGATCTGATCTGAAGGAAATCTGACAGAGAAATCTGAAGGTGTATGGCCAGCTTTATTGTAATAAATTGGCTCATGAATCAGACGTTAAGTGTGATGAGAATCTGTCCAAAGCCTTCTTTGTCAAAGTCCTCTCCAGGCAGCATTGTTCAATGTTCTGATGGACAGGAATCAATGTACAAAAAAAACATTTCTACTCAAAATCTTTTTGTTGTTGACATTATATTTTTGGCGTTTTTACCTTCATAAACTGTAGCTGATAAAAAAAGAATTGTATAATATGTTTTCTTTACCAGAAACACCAATCATTTTCCTGGTGTTCTCACCAAAAAATTAACTGAGCCTAGCCTAACAGAAACAAAAATTTATAATCACCATTCAAGGAGATATCTTTGGTGTTCAGGAAGAGAGAATGAAATGGAAAATGGTTATTGGTTAGAAGGAGAGTACCCTTCCATAAGAACATCAGGAATCTGGTTCTCTAGTGTCATTCCTCTCCTTGGAAGAATCTGTAGACGTTTGTAGATTGGTGAGATGGTCCATTATGACATGCTGGACTGGAGATCGGTCACATGATCACCACTCTAATTTCTTCACAATATCAATTATCTTTCATTACCTTTTCTTTTTTTCTAGATATGTTGGGGTCATTTTGATGCACTCTCCTAAATCCAGTCCTCAAACATGCATATCCAGGTTCATAGTTCAGCTAACAAATGCTTTTCTGGCATTGCAGGTCTTTGTTTACAACTGCGAAAGTGGTAACATGTATTGGCTTTTGACGCAATTTAGGTTGTAACTCAAGACTATTGAGTTACAACTTAAATTTTGGTTGTAACTCAAGGGTTCACTGTATTTTTTAAGTGATGTCAATGAGACATGGAAAAACTTTCTAATCTGTAAACAAATCGGGCTGTGGATGCCTTTCTTCAAAAACAGGTCTGTTGAGCAGGTAATGGACATGTCCGTAATTCCTGCTTAAAAGTCATTGCTATGGTAACGTCGAACGGGTCATCTGTCAATCACCAGTTTGAACGTGTAGGGACCTTAAAGTGTGTACACAATTTACCATTGAAACACTTTTTTTAGTTTTTTTTTTTAAAAGAGCATTTTATCAATGGATGGAAATGAAAATGCTGAGCAGCATGGAAAGGGCACTTGACCTAATCCTGGTCAACTTTAGGTCTAATCTGATAAGAGATTTTCAAGGTGTGTTGAAGAAGAAAACATACTGGAGTAATTGAATTTGTCAGTGTATGTGAGCCATATGTTTTTATTCTCCTCCTTGACCTGGAAATCTCATTCTATATTGCCAGTAATTGTCTTTCGCTAAACCAGATATGCCACCTGATGCTTGCTGCCATGTGTGTGTTATACAGATTTCCTGCACACGTATCTCCTGATCTACTCTGTAGGTACTGAGCTTTGGGCTGTTATGTTTTAGACCCTGTGTTATATTATGTGTATGCTGTGTCAGGGATTCTCAAGTAACTATAAACACAATTTAAATATTTTCAGGATCTATAATGGATAGTGATGAGATCCAACTAATAGCAGGAAGCTCTAGCTAGCTATATACACATCAACTTTTCAATTGAACAACTTGTACAATATAAATATAAACTGACAACATAGATGGTGCTACCACACAGGGTAATCAATAAAAAAAAGATTTGTTATGCCGGTTATGCCCTCTTTCTTAGTATATTTAGGTAATTATTGTTACCCACTCTGGTTAGGGTAAAATTAGGTAGCCTGCCTTGAATCAGGGGGGGGGGGGGGGGGGGGGGGGGGACTAGGAAGGGTAAAGATCTATGATTTTGATTTTGTTTGTTTTTTTCTCTGTCTATGTTGTGTGTTTTGTAATGTGTTATGTTGTAGCTTGTATTTATGTATAAAATTGTAATAAACATCCGGAAAAGTAAAATGAAAGATGCTTAACCAGAAATAATAAGCAATAAGCATACAGTTATGAATATAAAGACCTGTGCATATACTCTAAAATCCGGATAAATATCTAGAAAATCCATACTTGTAAATCATCTGAGATTTTCTAACCTCACTGCTCTTTGCATTTTCTACTCCACTTCCATCACTTTTGGCCAACTAAATTCAGAAGAAAGAAAAAAGTTTTCAAACAATCCAACTGAACAATCGGTTTTACAGGTAAATGTACCTTTGTATGGGCCCCTTAAGTCTAAAGCCTCCCCAGGGCAGCCGTCAGAAATCATGGGGCCCCGTACAGAAAAAATGTCCGGGCCCCATGACAGGACATGTGCCGGGTCCTCCCTGATAGAATACATAGTGATTGGAAGTTATATATCACTGCTATGTAGTGCCGGGTCCTCCCTGATACAATACATAGTGATTGGAAGGTATATATTACTGCTATGTAGTGCTGGGTCCTCCCTGATAGAATACATAGTGATTGGAAGGTATATATCACTGCTATGTAGTGTCGGGTCCTCCCTGATAGAATACATAGTAATTGGGAGGTATATATCACTGCTATGTAGTGTCGGGTCCTTCCTGAGAGAATACATAGTGATTAGAAGGTATATATGACTGTTATGTAGTGCCAGGTCCTCCCTGATAGAATACATAGAACTCACTGGTGCTGGATAGAGGCCACCTCTGTTCATATCTCATAAAGCTATTGATGTTGTATAAGTATATCACTTAATACATTTCTTCAATCATGAATCAATGCACCACTCAGGGTGAATGACCAGTAAGAACCATTTGCAATGCTAACCAACCACCCACAGCAATTAAACCTTATGAATTAAACAAGGTAGATGTGGTACATGTATGGGGGGGGGTGACACGTGATTACGTTAATCATATACACACAGTATAGACCTCTATAGACGCATTTCATGGTGGTCGACCAGGCTAATTACAAAGAGGCTTAGAAAATGTTTAGCTTTCTTACGAAGCAGAAGTGAATAAGTAGCCAGTGAGATTGACTCCACTGGGACGTGCATCAAGGCAGAATTTAATCAAGAGGAGGAGAAGGAGAAGAAGTAACATCTGCCAGTACAAGGAAGTCATCTGCTCAGGATCCCCTCAACTGGCACGTGGACAGACCTACTCTAGACGCCACTGATTAAGACAAAGGCTCCTTTCTGTTTTACAAAAGAATAATTGCCTACACCAGAGACAATGATGCAAATCATTCATGAGCACCGATTTTACTGCAGAGGAAATTGAAGGCATAAGGCCATGCAGTGGTGGTGACCGAAGTGAAGTAACCCAAAGCAACCAAGCAGGAATTTTCCAACATGAAATAGACATATTTGTTTTGAGTTAGCCCATTCGTTCTTGTATGTCCAAGATCTACTCATAGCAAAATCTAGTCATAATTCCTGACCACCTGTTGATCCTGACAGTAGAGGGCAGGTATGGGGCCAGGTAGTTATAAATGGGAATTTTAGGTACGCGAACAGACTAATTCTTTCTTAAGCTGCCCATACATTTTAATATGATCCCCTGTAGATGTCATGGTAAGCCCTGTGCAGATAAAAAAAAATTGAATTATTAAATGTTTTGGTGACTTTCATCCACAAATACGCTGATTGGTGGATGAAAGGTGGGCACCGTGATATTGACCCCTCCATGCATCCATTAACCAACTATACCAATTAAACTCTCCAGCCGATCAGAGAGCTCTGACACAGGGACATATTACTGTGGGGAGAACTCCAACTGAATTAAGGTAATTAAGGAGTGCTCTTTGCTGATTATTGTCATTTGTAAGAATAGCTATTCCCAATCAATGTTCCATATAAATATTGGTCAAGATTTATTGTTATTATAAAATCTAATGTTCAGTCAAATAAAAACATTGTAGATTGCACATTTACACTATTGAAACTATTTTAAAGCAACAATTTACTTCTCTTTAAATGAAATAAAAGCTGACAAAGTCAAACACCCCGGCAGTGTTATATATAGTTAATGAATGAGATGCAAGGTTTAGCTTTTGCATGCAGATTTGGATGACTTTAAAAAGCCAACCAAATCAATGGCTTACATTATGTCTTTGCAATCTTCATGATCTCATTGATCATCTTTTGATATATGAATTATTCCAAAAATATAAATAAATGTATAGAAAATGAAGTATGGGATACAAACGATATTATGAATGCAATATCAGGTATTTACCACATTACCAGATAACAAAATTTTTACTATTCTAGCCTCTTATAGACTCCTGTAAAATATATTACTATTGCCATGTTAGGCTGCATACCTGTATTGTTGGATGTCATGGACATCCTAGTTAGATTTCCAGCACTCATTGTTCTCAGTATGCAGCATATTCCAGCATAAAAGAAACGCTGGCCAATTCCCTGACAGAAACCCTGCATCAAGTTCATTGTTCCCACCAGATCTTTACACCATCCCATTAGGGGCAATCTGGAATATTGAATGTCTGGATAGGGCATGTTGGTATCCACCATCTCTGACAAATTGAAGCCCTTGTCCCCATCCTTGTCCCCCCTTGTCCAAGTAATAGCGATTGACCCGGATTTATGTACATATTTGTTCGTTTCCTTCAAAATGGCCTGCGATCGATCACCAAGAAAGTGCAAAGTGATTGATTGTTAGGGGGCTTAAGAGTAGCCCCCCCCCAAATAATAATAATAACATATATGTATATACATATATATATGTAGATATAATATAATATAAAAATATGTATATAGTAAACAGATTACTCTGTAAGCATATTCTTGTAGCTGCATTAAGGAAAAGTCAGACACCATTAATGTACCTCTACAAATGTAACTAAATCCATATATAATGTTGTTTTATGCTTTTTTTCATGCAATGGGCCAATTTGTATATACGAGATATATATATATATATATATATATATATATATATATACAGTATATCTTTTATATCTCTTGTTTCCTCTCTTTGTTTCCTCTGTTAGAGGTTTAGCTTTCTTAAGCTAGCCATACACCTATCGATATCGATTCTGTGGTTGATTCTCGAACAATCAATAGGTGTTTGCGTCGATCGTTCGTTGAGAGATTGTGCGTGAATCAAATGCTCCCACCCAATCAAAAAAAAGGTCGAATTTAGATCGGAAAAAGCGGATTGAACAGGGATCTGTCAAGTCTGTGTTTTCCTGTTCGATCCCCATTACACCTCTTGTTCAAAAGTATCCATAGCCAGGGATCGATTCGTGACGTAACCACAAAGGGGACTCTATAAGTGTATGGCTAGCTTTAACATTTAAAAACACAAAATATATAAAATGCCTTAAAATACATATTGAAGCTGCTTAGATAGACCACATGATTTCTTGTGATTTTACTGGATCTGATTTGGTGTCAGACATAATTATACAAGAGTACCAATGTTGACATTAAATGCCTAGCTTATTACTAAACTGGGCTTTACAGATGCATGAAAATAATTGGATGCTACACTAAGGATTTTATGGCAGCTACACAGATAAACACGTTTGCTGGAAGGGTTGGGGACGTTGGACCACTTACTTTAGAGATGGATGCTATTGAACAGAGAGCTTTTTAATGGTGTGTTTATGATCCTAGTCAGCTAAGATGTTGGAGCGTGTATTAGTAGAGTCCTTTCCACCTTGGCAGCTGTTAGATAATCAATGCAGGTAAAAGGTCAGCAAGTGCACTGGTCAGCACTATGGATAGCAATGGAAGCTACAGCTTTATGGCTGAAACACAGTCAGGTAAGCTCTGTCCTGGGCACACAAGATGAATGAACATTCATGTTAATCCATTGGTGCTATTGGAAATCATGGAATTAGGACTCCATAAGACAGGGAAGGGGGAAATTTTTGACTTGTGGGCCACAATGGGTTTTTAAATGTGACATAGGGGCCAGACCAAGAGCCTGCAAGGGCCGCACAGCATAGGGGTCCTAAGTGCTTGTAGCTAGGAGAGGATATTTAAAAAAAGAAAAAAAAGTGTTAACAAAATTAATAATTAGAAGCTTTTGATAGAGAAGCTTAAACATTCAATTGAAGGCAAACTACAACCTCTAGAAAACAATCCAAACAATTATCCTCTAGGTGTTATCTTCACTTATTGTAGGGAATGGGGCCAAGGTGACAAATGGCCAAGTTTAAAGGGCCAGTTTTGGCCCCTGGGCCTTATTTTGCCCACATCTTTCATGAGATACTAATCTTTCACTCTCACCTCAATCAGTCTAGTGTGTCTTGAGAAAACATTTGTTTTTTTTCAATATTTATGTCCTTGTAACTTTTTGTGTATAAATGTGAGCTTCTAAAACCAGAATTGTATTAGCCTGAAGAAGGGATCTGCGATATACCGAAAGCTTGCTTCTCTAATTACTTCAGTCAGCCAATAAACAGTATCACTTGAACTCCAAACACTCTATATTTATCGATGGCTAACACGGTACAACACTCTACTATTTTTAAGATATAAAACTGAAATCATAAACATATTCCACTTATATTTATAGAGGCTGAATTCAAATTCCCAATGCTCTAGTAAACTAGAATATTATTAAACCTCCTGAGCGTTGCGCACCTGGCTTAGCTTTAAAATAAACAATTATTTTATCAAGTCCTCAAACACCATATTTATCAAACACCATTTGTTATCAAGCCCCCAAACATCATATTTCATACTATGAATGGAGAAGAAGCACGAAGGTCCAAAAGGTTGTACTGTACTGCTAGGAGATGCAAAAATATTTTTCAAAAAGTGCCTATTAGCACCACCAAGTAATATTGCCAATATCCCTACAATAACATGTATATAAAGCACCACACAAGGTCATATCCTGTGCGTCGTGGCACCATTTACAGGACCAATTAAGGTGAGTGTATTGTTGGTGTATGGTGCATACTTAATTGGCCAGTGTATATTCATACCTACACCATACAATTGGGGAGTGGCTCCGGCATAGGAGTCCTGTGCTCCCCATTCCCCGGAAAAGACCCTGGGTCCCCGCCTCCTGCCCTTGGGTGCCCCCTGCCTCATCTCCTCTGCTACGTACTGGAGGGCAGCCCTGGCTGCAGGTGTATTACCTAACTTAAAGGTATTTGCAGACTAATCCAATTTATACTTAAAGCATATGTATTCCATAATTTAGACATGAATATGGTATATATGTGAATGTACAAAATATTACAAACTTGGCTGACTTGGTTATTTCCATACCCTTTGATTCCATACCTATAGATACCGTCAATATTTTTCCTGAAGAAGCGGCTAAAAACGCAAAATGCATGAAGAATTTGATATTGATGTACAAAGTTTGATATTGATGTACAGAACCTGTAATGTCAACTGTTTCCTTTTTTCTGTTACTTAGTAATCTCTGATTACATACGCATTTTTACTTTGAGGTTGAAAAATAAATTGTTAACCTTAACATTTTGTGCCGTTTATAAAGTCCCATTTATGTGTACCAGTTACCCAAACGGGTTAAAGTATTTACTCTATATAAAGTATTTACTCTATTTGTCTTGATGTCTGCTCCTTCCCCATGGTCATACGGCATAAATATGATCTAATAAACTGCTATGTAAACGCCATATTAGTGAGAATTATCAGACAATAAATGCATCTTTGTCTCTATCAGCTAGATACATGGTTGAAATGTAAATAATACGTAGAGGAGTGGGGCAGAATACAATTTTATGAAGATTTCAGTTAGTAATCTGCTTATCAGCATATAGACTACAACAGAATAGAATTCAAAACAGCAGAACAGGAAAGCTGGTGAATTGCATTTGCTATAATAATCTTCTTCTATACTTAATGTAAAACTGTGTACAATTCAATTCCTATAGACATTTTGTAGCCATGGTAGTGGTGTAATAATTGTTTACTCTTGGCCCTGTCCAGTACACCCCAAGACCTGAGTGAGTGAAGCCACATTTCACAGCAATCAAATGTTTTACAAAGATGAAGAAGTTTGGAAGTGATGTCACAAATAAGAACATTTGGTAAGATGACAGAATCAATCAAAGAGTAGCAGATGTCACCAAGACAGCCTTTGTTTTAGGACTTGTCGGTGTAGGACTTAGGTCCATCTCATTATTTCATCCCATTGTCATTAATGGTGTGTCTTTACAGGTTCTCCTCCCTAGATCTTGCAACTTGATCAGTCCCCAAACTGCTCCAACTAAGCACGGATGGAGGTCTAGCCCACAGAATGTCTATGCAGATTTGTACTGTAAAACACACAGCTAGAGGTGGTTAAATATTATATAGCACACCACAGTCCACAGATGGGGCACTCACTGGGGTGTTGATTTTAGAAAACCTAAGAATATCCAGTAGAGAATAGTTAGAACGGGTTAGAACTGTGCTGTGGTAGAATTTAAGTCTCTGTATCAATCAAGGTTTTTCAATGTTCTAATATGTTAGTTGATTTCTGAGGTGTATATTCTTGGTATGATGAAAGATGAACATATACTAGCAAATATAAATAGAGATTAGATAACATTAAATCATATATATATATATATATATATATATATATATATATATATATATATCTTTTAATTACGAACATTCTCAATCAATCTATCATGGATTAATCATTGAGAATATGTTTTGAATAAAGAGATAATAAAATTGGGACCTCAAAGTCTTCACTGTGCCTAACTTATACATAAAGTTAGGCACAGTCACTTGGGGACTCCAGCGGTAAAATATTTCTATGTTGCTTGCCACACTTTTCCCATTTACTCTTCTGTCTTTGGGTATTCTACGTAAAAAAAAATTACAGGGGAAAAAAAAGTACTGGGAGTACCCAGTGGTGCAACACTTGGGGTGGCAATTTATGAATAGGATCACCGATAAATCGCCCCCCTTGTCTGTGGCAGCGGCCCTACTTCATGGAGGGTTCAGTTCTAATGATGCGGATGAGGAGGATATCCCACAAACCAAGGGGGAACATAACTGAATTCTGGGGATGAAACAAAAAGTTATCCTGACCAGTATTATGCTCATGGAGCAGCTTTATGCCCATAGGAAAGATAAACATTCTGTAGACCTGTTTTTCACCTGGAGGTGATACCTAGTGTCTGAAATGTCACTGGACCAGCTGAAAGCTATTATGCATATGTTTAGGGCTTCCGCATGGCACGCTGGTGCACAATTGAGGAGTACCCTCAATTGGGTCCTTTGGATGTTCTTTAAACCCACAAGCCTGTATAGTAGTTTTTGGTACCAATTTCCTTAGTGCCCTGACTTATTCTTATAAATGTTATTATTATCTCTGTGTTGCCATAATACCTTCTAATTTTTAAGATTTCTTGGTGGGGGGGGGGGGTAGTTGACCCAGTTTGAAGGGTTGGATTCGTTTTTCTTGCAGTATTGAGTATGCCTGGAATCTTGAGCACCTCTGGATGACTAGGAACAGTGTTGTTCTATAATTTTGTGCCTTTTGCCTATGGCCTGGTTGGGGGTTCTTGAGATTCATATGATTCTATGCCTATTGGTGTATTTATAATGCTGTATCCTTACGCATGTATTGTGTACTGTATTGAGCGTCTGTTGCTCTTGTTTGTACTGTATTTTATTGAAACATTTAATAAACAATTTACAAAAAATAATAAAAGAGTAGGGAGGACACAATGTTTAAAAAATAAATGGATAGGGATAGGCCCCTTGCACTGGAATGGACACACTAGAATTCATGAGCGCAACACCTTGGTCTTGTGCAGTGGTGGGCAACTGAGTTGATATTGAGGGCCACAAGTGCGGCCCTCGACATCACTAAAGGTATCATATCACTAAGTATTTTTTAATGAAGAAGAGGACAGTCATATTTTTTGTTTTTAAATAAAAAAAATTGTTTACTTCAAGCATTAGGGAACCCTGTAGTATGGTAATGCACATTTTGTGTCATATATATCATCAAAGGTTATGTGCCACAATATATATTATACAATCATTGTTGGTGGAATAGTGGAAACATAGGCACTCACCTGTCTGCTCCAACTAAACCCGCTGATTGGCGTATGTGAAAGCCAAGTCCCTCTCCTCCTCTTCCCGCAGTAAGAAGATTGCGGACGAAGACTTGACAGCAGAGGGGTCGTCAGACAGGTAAGTTCCTATGCCCTATGCATAGGAAGGTTTTGGGGGCCGCAAATAAAGGACTGAGGGGGCCACTGAAGAACACCCAAAGGGCTGCATGCAGCCCCCGGGCCACAGGTTGGGCACCTGGGGTCTAGTGTTTCCCTGCTATTAAGCAAGTGCAGTTGGTCACTTCAACCAATGGTTATATCAAAGTTGCGATAATCAAGGGGAACTAACAATATGACATAAATGAGTTAGGGCTTGTCACCACTTTGTGACATGTCATGTTAAGTGTTTGATGCATTAAATGTTGCTTTTCTCTAACATGGTGTTAACACAACCATTTGACTTATAGAAAAAGCGCATCAAAAATTTACCCAAAAAGTGTCAATTGCTTTTCAATGGGCTTGTTCCAGGTCAGGAACCCACATTGCTTTTCACTTGTTAGCAGGTGTAATGGCTCAAAGGAAGATTTGGTAAGCCCCAATACAATTGCATTGTTGTTCTTGGATGAGAAACATGATATTAAATGTTCCAGGATACATTTACAAAATGAAACAAGCCAGGGGTAAAAAGCCAGGGGTTAAAAAGGTCTTCATCTTTATAATGCAACACTGCTTGTTTTTGGTTTGTAACTTTTACTGATTTCCTTTTATAGTTCTTGGAGTTGTACTTCTGTATAGTGCTAATTATTGTAATGTATATGTAGGTGAGAGTTGTGTTCCTTCATTTGATGTGTTTTCCTAATGCTTATTATGCAGGGGGACTGGTTTCCATGTACTTCAGACTATTCTTAAGCCCCCCATTCACCTTAAGATCACCCCATACAACTTCCTTTAGATCTACCAACAACTATGTAGTGCCGGGTCCTCTCAGATAGAATACATAGTGATTGCAAGGTTTGAAAAAATGTCCTTATATTACATGGTTTTGTAGAAAAAAAGTTGACTGTACATAATTGTATAGTAAGAGTGTAAAGCAGCCCATACACAGGTCAGATTTTCAATCAATCGACTTAAAACGATCAAT
>CM070036.1:30738101-30789349 GCA_036250615.1 Ptychadena robeensis | reverse complement strand
AAAAATTGATTGTTTTAAGTTGATTGATTGAAAATCTGACATGTGTATGGGCTGCTTAAGGTATATGGGGGCATTAAGGTCCCCACACACATGACAAGTGGGGACCTACAGATGAGCTGTGGAGAGCAACATGATGACCTCATAATGCTCTCCATCACTCACAGTATCAGTGGGTACCGTTTGTGTGCCGGCCCTTAGTTTGAACGGGGATGCCAGTCCGTTCTCTGGCCAACCGAGCTTTGGGGAGACAGGGATCTGTCACCCTATGTGTGGGCAACCGCGATCCGTGACCGATTTTGACACCGACGGCTGCAAGCGCGCATGCACATCGGTCGACGGCAAAAACCACGTCCGCAGCTCTTTAGGTGTGTGGGGACCCTTAGGCTTTACATAACCTGTTTTCTTTGATCCAGCAGATCCCTCAATTGCAAAAGCCATTGTTTGACAATAATGTCCATCATCTTGAGCCATTGAGAGGTTCCTGACAAAAAACTTCCCTTTACAGATGGACAGTACACAGTATAAACATTTCTACACCAGACTGTCACCCAAACCTGAGCTGAGCAAAGCTTGTTAGTTAAAGCTAAACCAACAGCTGGGCAAAATCCCCTCAGGAGCAGAGCAATCAATATTTTACAGTAATGTACATGAATATTCCTCCTCTATTCAGAAGAGAGAACCTCTGCCCCCAGTGACCATACAAATTTACAGGAAACCTTCTGGGAGGGTACCAGATTAAAGTTCTAAGAACCCTCCCTGCTGCCCAAAACAAACCAAATCCTATTGACTGACAAGACCAACAGGTCTGTTACTCTATTCAATAGCCCAGAAGGCTGTGAGATCAGAGAAGAGGATACAATACCTAACAATAGGTAACTGTGGACTGTATACTGCCCTATTTCTCTATAAGTTATTTTTCGGGGCTTTCTTTCTACCGCTGACGATCCTGGCTTTAATACACTTTCAGTTTTAGGATAACTATGTCATCACACTATACTATATCTACACATGACAACGTGTAGCCAATTAACACCATTCCTTCTGCACCTTATGTATAACTCCCATTATTTGGAAAATAATATGCCTGTGTCCTCCCACAAAGGTATTCCAGGGGGGTGCTGACCCTCATTCTTAACCTGTGTTTGAACAGGAAGGGCTCGATAATGTTCCTAAATAGAAAAGGGGGGCCCTGCAAGGAAAGTTTGGGAACCACTGTTCTATACTATTAAACACTGTAAAAATATACAGTCATGTGCATACACTTACATCTCTATTACTTTTATTTACTTTCTTACTGCATCCAGTCTTTTATAAAAAAAATCTGCCTTTATATGTTCACTAGGTGCTTCCTGTGTTGTGGTGGCTATCTAAGCTATTGGCATACACTCACATGGTTGCTCTTATGACATGTAGTCCGGGGAAGGAGACCTTGTATAGATAAGAGGGTACACTCCCCAAACAGCAAGTTTGGGGCATGGCTGGCACAGAAAGACAAATGATAGAACATAGAATAATATTAATAGAGTGGTCTATGAAGTATTTCTTATATCATAGTTGTTCCAATGGTTCATGTCTGTTCAGCTATGACTTGAGAAAGAGGATGATGAGCTCACAGCCATACACCATACACATGAACCTAATGTTTTGAGCCTTTCACCTGACCTTTAGAGGCATAAATAGGAAATAGCAAAGGTAGAAAAATAAAATCGCCCTTGCAAAATAAAGGTTCCCATAGAATATAGGTCTTTCTGCTCCAAAAAGAAATTTTACAGAAAAAAGGATGCTCTAAAACGTTATATGACAGTGCCTCCAGGTAAACTGACACTCTAAAACATTATACGGCAGTGCCTGAAGTTGAGCTGATGCTCTAAAACTTTACATCACAGTGCATGCTGTTGAACTGACACTCTAAAACATAAGAAGGCAGTGTCTGCAGGTGAGCTGACACTCTAAAACATTAGATAACGGTGCACTCATATCTAATGTAAATCATTATATGTGAGTGCACCCTATAAAAAAAATTACGTTGCGGGCCTGCACTTGAGCTAAGCAGGGAAAATATACACTCTGGATGAGAAGAAAAAAGAGTCAACCACATACTCTCAAGTCCATTAAAAAGAGATATTTTCAAATTGCATTTATCAGCTCAGCTCTCCTCTGCTGGAGTGGAGAAATCGGGAGCAATCCAGGCCTTGTTCAGCATTGCCAGTGGACAAGCGAATACGCTTTTCTGTTATAATGCCACCAGCAGCACTGAATACACGCTCAAATATATTGCTTGTTGCAGGCCAGCACTTCCAAGGAGTAGAGCGCAAGTTTTGCAGAGTACCAACAGGCAAGATGTCAAAGTCGACATCTGAATGGCTCTCCATCTCCTCCTTCTCTTCCCATCCACATGGAATTACAGTTAGATGGGTACTGCTACTCTCTGTAGCAGAGACAACAGTCTCCAGCAGCTCCTTCTCTTCATGCTCCAAGTCGCACTGTCCCCCATGCAGATCAGTTTCCACACGGCCTGTTGGCGCTGCCCCACAGCAGTGCTACACTGCTTCCAGTTAGTGAGTGACAGCGTACTGGTGTTTGAGGTGAAAGTGGAGGAGAAGGTGGCGGAGGAGAAGTGAATGTTGGAGCCAGTATCATAGCTGCTGGTGGAGATCCTGATGGACGTAGGACCCGCAATCCTGGGCTTGGGTAGCACCTGTGCTGTCCCAGGGTACAACTCATTTCCAGCCTCCACAACATACACCCAATGTGCCGTGAGGGAAATGTACCGTCCCTGGCCACCAACACATATCCATGTGTCCATGGGAAGGTGGACCTTCCCAGTTACTGCGTTGGTCAGGGCACGGGATATGTTCAGGGACACATACTAGTGTAAAGCTGGCACAGCACACCAGAAAAAAATGTGGTGGCTGGGGACTGTGTACCTAGGAATGTCTGCCAACATCAAGCTGCGGAAGGCCTCAGTCTCCACAAGCCCAAATGGCAACATTTCAAGGGCCAGCAATTTTGAAACTCTTTTATTGGCATTTGGGCGCTGTGCTGGGACAGGGGATTGGGCAGCAGTGTGCAAAACAAGGGTGGAGGAGGCAGTGGTGTGACAGGCAGACTGTGGACCCAGGTGTTCAGCCCACCTTTTTGTCCGCATGGCATGGTGATGGTTGCAGGCCCTAATTGCCAAACCACTGCCTCTTCCAGTCTGTTGCAGTGCTGTAGACCCCTCCCCCTCTGTACTGCTGTCCTTGCAAGGCTTGTCACCTTCCCATATTGGGTCAGTGACCTCATCGAGCACCATCTCCTATTCCGCTTCCTCAATCGGATCATCCTCCTGACTTGATGTAAACATAATTAGCTACTGTGTCTCATCCTCATAGACTTTGGGATGGTGATTGCCGATCACCATCGTCATCTTTTTGGGACTATGTAGAAATGTCACCAAAAGTGGACCTGGTATACTGTCCCTATTATTGTAACTGGTGTAGAAATGTCACCAATACACAAAGTGGACCTGGTATACTGCCCCTATTAATGGAACTAGATGTAAGAAAGAGCACAGGTAGTCCTTAAAAGGACTTTTGGGTATAAATGGATGATTACGCAAAGTAAGCAGAAAGTTGAAAAACAGCAAACTGTCCCTGCCTAACCGCCTCCTGTCCCTCAATCTGCCCTGTCTATACAAGGATTTTATTTAATTCAATAACTAGAGAGAGAGACACTGTCTAGTTTAGTTTTGGATTAGAATGGTAAAAGTAAAAAGTGAAAATTGTTTGTAAAAATGGTTCTGGTATAAATTTAGACTCGCTATCTCAACAAGTAAGCCCGGAGTTGGGGAGAAACGCATCAGGGAGGAGGATACATCCAGGGGAGTCAATGGTATGCTATGATGGAGTGCGGAGGTCCTTACATTTTGTTTATGGTTCCTAATATTGTGCTGGTCCTTCCTCTTCTACCAAAACAGTTCTGCCACCAAGACTTTTAATATTAAGTCAGCACCTCATACCCATTGTTTTGATCCTCATTACTAACCACTGTTTTCAGTGACACAATATCCTGTCCTAGGCAAGGTGATATCCATCTACGCGAGTTTTTGAAGTAGACTGATGCAGATGACTAAATCTGGATATGGTGCTACAACTTTAGAACTGCTACACATTCAGCTGCTACTTAAATGGACAAGTACAATGTTTAAGTCTAATTGTTCTTGCGGTGAAAAAAATAATGTCCAGACATGTGGTTAATATTTTATGCATTATATTTAATGTCATGTCATTTTGCATTTACAAATAATATCCAGACTTTTTATTACATCAAAATATACGGCAGAGATATCCAATATTACGTCTCAAGACAGAAGATCAATGATCATCAAAGTGCTAAAGCTTATATTATATTAAAAGACACATAAGTATAATATAGTATCTCAGAGAACTTGAAAACAAGGTCTAAGAAGCATTTATGATGACTTCTCACTTCAATGAGAGTGGCTAAAAGCAGACAGTCAAAAACAATTACCCTGGACCCTCTCAGCAAATTATCCATGTATGGCTCACAACCACCCTTTAAAGCCAGTAGATTTCCCTTCAGCTTTAATATTAAGATCTAAAAATATTTGTGGCCCTCACGCATCTGACTTGTCGGCTGAATCATACGTATTTAGCAAGTGCACCCATATCTGTCAAACTTGGCCAATGTCAACTGGTGTGCCTGCAGCCAAGGAAAGAGCAATGTTTGGTCCTTGTTTGGTGTGTGTGCCACCAGCACTTGTTTCTAAGAATTTCAGGTCATGAATCAGGACATGTATGCTCAGTTTTATTAAGCTTCTGATCTGTTCAACTCTCACCAGTTTCTGTATTTCACTGTCACCGTCAATTAACAATTCTCATCAGAAGACTAGACATAGACACTGAAGTCTGCCCTATAGCCACACATGGAGTGTTTTGTGCAACTTCTGAACCATTGTACAACAAGCAGCTGCTGGATGCTCCAAATAAAAATTACTAAAAGATCCCAAATGTTAACAAGTGTTTTCCTGCTCTGTTCCACTAACACTTCCTGCCAACACCAAATCAAACTCCACCCTGCAAAATTCAGCAACATTTGTAACAGCCAAGCATTTTTGATGTGACTGCTGATATTGCCAATGGGTCATGGCTTTCAGACAGACATTCTGGTCCAAATATACTGTGTTATTCTTTGGACCCTTTACTTGATTAGGATTTGCAGTGGATATGAACTTGCTCATAACCACCACCATTAAACAATATAGCTAGATGTACTGTCTAAAGCCATACACCTTTAGATCTCTCTGTCAGATATATTTTAGATCTACCAACAATTATGTAGTGCCGGGTCCTCTGCGATTGAACACAGGTAGACTTAAGGGCTTAGAAAGTCCCTCATATTACATGATTTTGGTAAAACAAAAGGAGATCTTAAGCAAATCTGACAGAGAAATCTATTGGTGTATGGGGACCTTAAGGCAACTTGGCTATGATGCTGGGCTTCTGGCAATAAGACATGTAGATAGCATCTAACTGTACTTTTGCCGTGTTTTCCCAATAAACATGCAGGCCATATTCCAGGAATTCATGACGAGGAAGGGAACACTTACAAGATCACAGAATGCAGAATAGACAGTTGTGATGAACCATAAAAATGTAAACTGGTCAGTCAACCATCCACCATGTCTATCTGAGACCTGCTAGTAGTATACAGTTACATTCAACAATCAGGCCAATAAACATGTTACATCTATGGGAACCTTTACAGTCATCATAGTTTAGCCTATAAAGTATTTTTAATTCCTACAAATGGAATAAACTTGACAAGAAAAGCAGAATCCCTATATTTACAGCATTTTACATTTTTTTAAGCGAATGTGCCTACCAAAAGAACATTATATCTCCTGTTCCCCTTGCATGGTCCCTATAAAGCACAGTACCAGAAAATTCTGCATATATTTTGAACAGAAAAATATGTAAAAGACACTGTCATCGAATAAATTAAAACATAAATAAATTAATCTGAATGGAATAATCCAAAAGAAAGTAATTGTTTCTGTGTTTACATATATTATTGACTATGAAATAAAATAAAGACATAAATAAATAAAATAAAATAAATAGTTGGCACAGTGCAAACAAGACAGACAGGAAGGTAGCAGCGGTGGGTGGGGGAGGGATGGTTATAGAGCAGAGTGGATCTGCATGTGATATCGGAATTCCTCAGGTTCTAGGAAGTTCTGTCCACACAGGGTACAGCTGTATCCCTTCTCCTTGGTGTGAGTGCGGCGCACGTGGCTGTCATGCGCAGCATGAGAGGCGAAGGCTTTGCCACAGTGTTTGCACTTGAAGGGCTTCTCACCAGAATGTTGCCGGATATGAGTGCGAAGGATACTGGATGCTGTGAATGCCTGCAAGAAGGAGAACATGTAAACATTACTTCATGTACAAGAATATATATAAACCTATATAGAAATACAGATCTACTGCAAAGATGATAAAATGTTATATAAAGTAAGAAATAGTGTTGAATAAATAAAGCACCTTGTTTACTTTCTTCCAAAAGTCTTGGAGATTTATACTCCCTCTCTTCCTAACACAACAGGTAGAATGGAATTTTTCTTCTCTATAACTTCTCTGGTTGTAAATTCTGCACCAAATTCTGCATCAATATTTAAAAGCATTCTTTTATTGATAATCAATTCATAGAAAATCCAATAAATACACAAAATACAAAAAATACAAGATATACACCACTACCATTCACCAATACATAGTAAATAGTACCATTGTGGTCTCCATAAATACAATGTATAGATATAAAGGCCTGGCAAGGTTGAAACGCATAGAACGGCCACTTTATATCTATGCATTGTATATATGGGGACAACATTGCTACTTACTATGTTTTGGCGGATGGTAATTGTGTGTATCCTCCATTTTGAAATTTTGTGTATTTATTGGATTTTTCTATGAATTGATCATCAATAAAAGATTGTTATAAACATTGTTGTCAAATTTGTACCAAAATATCCTAGTAGATGAGGCTTATTTGAGCGTTGGTTTAGTATATTTCTAAGACTCCATTTTTGGAGCAGGGGTATGGTACTCACTTAATGAAATTAGATATGCACTAAGTCAGACCCACATGATGTTTAGTTTGTTATAAACTTAAAATCTCTAACCATCATTTCCAAACTCTATAATTAACCATGTAACTGAGGCTCAACTTGGAGAGGAAAAGGGAAAATGAATCTAATAAGTCATCAGATGGAACCGATGAACATCCAAAGTGATTAGCATATAAGACTATAGGAGCATGCTGCAGTGTGTGTGGGAGCGGATAGCTGGTTAGCAGAGACATTAACAATCCGTTTGGCTAAACCCATAAAGGGTAAAGTGTGGTAAACAGTATGGCATACTATGTGTATAAAGGGTAATTGCAGGTTCATTCAATCACAATAGCCTGGGGCAGGACAAGCTCTAGATCCACCATGGAGCATATGCATTTTAATGGTATGACTTCTAGCCATCATTAGCAGTTTCCATAGAAGAAGCTAATGTAGAGCTGAAGCTTGCTGTAGGTAAAGGATCACCCTTTGTAGCAGGTAATTGTAACAGACATATTTTACTAAATAATGTTAATCGTAATGGGGGCTTGCAGACTGTAATGAAAATGGGAACATTGCCCAACTTGCAATGGGGGGGGGAGTTACCTTAAAACCAAAGGATTGGAGCATGTTCACTTAATTTAGGTTTAGGATAAGAAGCACTAACATTTTGTCTGTTATATTTGAAAATCGTAAAGATGCAACTCTTTATAAATATATAAATGAATATGTAATATAAAAGCTTAAAGTGGGATTGTTCCTGGATTCCCGCAGACAAAGTATGTACAACAGGGCTCTGATGGGCACAATCAGCTCTAGCTCCAGGTGTGGACAGAGATTAAATACATCATTTGATTTTCTGTACAATTCATTTAAGGTTAATTAGTACCTATGTAGCGCAAGGGTTTTTCTAAAAAATGGATTACATTTAATAATATCAGGTGGGAAGGACATAATGGTAGATGACTAACAATCTGGGCATTGTACACTGAGATGGAGGGAATATATGCCAGTTTGGCCCCCAGCTCCACCTTACTGTGATTCTCCAGTCCACAGACTATTTAGAGAAGAATTATTCTACTATGAACATGAATAGTAAAAAGATTTGATAAACATAAACCTTTTGTGAAAATTTCAATTTTAACAAAGTACACAAAAGTGCCAGTTCTTGATAACATTACTTTTTCCTCCAGAAACCAGAGAGAATAGAGGTCTATTAGATTGTAAGCCCAATTGGGTAGGGTCCTCTACTCCTCCTGTGTCATAACCTGTACCTGTGTGTACTATCCTGTGTTGTATCTCCACTCTATTTGTTTTGTACAGCGCTGCATAATATGTTGGCGCTATATAAATAAATTATAGTAATAATAATAATGAAATAATTATAATAAATATAATAAATAAAAAATGAGTTCATGAAATTTCCAGTTACCGTACCTTGTTGCAGTAGACACATTTATAAGGCCTCTCCCCAGAATGGACCCTCATGTGCTTGTTCAGGCTGGAGGACTGCGAGAAACTTTTCCCACACACCGTACACTAAAATCAAATGAAAAAAGACAAGAACATGACCAAAGTTGGACCCGACCCAGATGTCATCAAGATTACCAAAGTTCTCTAGTAAACCCAACCAGGACTTATCACCATATAGGGACATGGGCCTAGAGCTGCATTGATTGGGGGAGGGGATGATTGTTTTTCAATAACTGTGTTTATGTTTCCACTTGAATTATATTATTTGTTTTGGCTAGAATAAACATTTTTGTCACAACTAAATGTATGGCATATTGGCTTGGCTTTATTGTGATTAAAATTCAAAATGTTTTAGAATTTAGGGAAACTGGAAACATACAAATTAAATATATTTTTTACAGCAGAAAATATGACCTCACTCAGATATACTATAATATAATAATAAAATTATTACACAGTAAAAGGCCATGCCCACCATCCATGTGGTACATGATATACCGTACAGAAATGCCATAGTCACTCTAATTACACATCAGGGTTTGAACACTTTACATTATGTATCTAGCTTAGTTATTGCTTCGTGTCACATGATACCAAGTATATGGAATGGAAATAGTCAGTACTGGGGGTCCTTGTGCCTGGTGATGGGATATGCTACCAAGATTCAGTATCCACCTTGGTTGAGGGTCTGACAAAAAAGAGAACCTGTATATTGATTCTAAACGCATCTCTAATATTACATACACTGCATTAGCCCCAAATATGTGTACAACACTCAAGAAAATTATCTCAGCCAACTGAACTGTTAAATAATGTAAGCCGGCCAGTGAAATGGAAATGCGTCTCATTGCCAGACCTGGATCTATTTCAGTTTACAAGCCTTTCAGGTCTAAATATGGGGCCTGCAGCCAAACCCTGCTGAGATAATGGCAGCCACCCGTGACACGGCTTAACTCTTTCAGCTCAGGAAACCTTCAGCCACAAGTTACTTGCTAATTACTTGTTTTTTAAAGCTGGATGAAGACTTTAATAAGCAGAAAGAAAAGGAACAAAGGTCCATGACGGTTAGATCATATATAGTAAAAATATCTTATGCTGCCTTTATACCAATTATGCAACTAAAGTACATGTAGATTGTAGCACACCACCAGGGTATACTGGAGTGTGCCAGGTCTATTACAAAGCCAAAAGCCCTAAGCTATGTCTATTATCATGAAAGGACATATTAATTGTGATGTGTGGGGGTAACCAATTGTCCTGGTTAGCTCTTCTAGTTCAATGTATTTATAGGCCATTAATGATCTCGACAAATGTACCCCAGTATATTACTTTATAAAACACCACCAATGCCAGTGCTTTTTGGAAAGCAGTCAAAGGTTCTGATCCAGATCACTGCAGTCAATAGGCACACCAGCTCTGGCACCAAAGAAAGAAGCTCCTGCTTGGATTACTTTTGATACAAAGGTCTGTACTGTTTATTGGTCTGAAGAGTGGGCTTATACCCTTTAACAAGGCCCCTGTCCTATCATTTTTTATTATTATTATTCATAACAGGGAAACCCAAGCAGCCAATGACAATTGAAAATAAAATAAGTTCATGAAATAAAGCTCACCTTGTGTGGTCTGTGCTTTTCATGCACATGTAAAATATGAATCCTCAGTCTGTCCCTCTTCTCGAATGACCTTTGACAGAGATGGCAAGGAAACTTTCTGTCCCCCTGGTCCACACAGCGGGTGTATTTCAGGTGCTTGTCACGGTAATATTTATAGGCAAAGACTTTGCCACATCTCTCACATTTGTATCCCTCTCCAGACTCTGTAAGACACAGTCAGAATATATTTTATGTAGATATAGACGACCCCCTTTAATGTAACCCCAACCCCTTCTACTGTGTTCTTCTGAGAAATTCATTACTAGAAATCAGCCATAGCATACATAAGAGCCTCCTATGTTTCCAAATATTTTTAATGACCTTATCTCAATGAAATACAAGGAGCAGTACAATAACACTATGGTGAAACAATTGTAGCAAAAGTCTGCATTGTACTACACTGAGTAGAAAACACTGAATAGGTGGGCATACACATGCAAATGATGCCCTGTGGTCACCTATATACACAGAATGATTTGTGTACAGAACAGAAATAGGCTAAACAATCTATTCCACTTATATGTAGATGTTAAAAAACAAAAATCACTTGTTATTTCAAAATAATACAATATAGTTATTGCAACATTGTAAGCATAATTAAATCTAAGCCTAGATCACAGGAAAAGTTTTGTCTCATTAAAAAAAAAGTTAGATACTTATCAGATAGTTTGTGTATTGTATATTTATTTTAGATTTTTGCAGTGATGTGTGATCTTAAGAGGGGCGTATTTATTTATTTTAGGAGTTTTTATTCTGGTAAGAGCCCAGTAAAGGCAAATCACCCCCCTCCCAGGTAAATCCATAAATTGAAGAATAACATGGCTTGTATATTCCGATAACTATTAGCTTAAATCATTGCAAGATAATTACTTAGCAGATAATCCTGATCTGATTCTTCTCCTGTCAATAACAATTACACGGGCTCCTTTAGATGGCTTTACTGAGCAGCTAAGCGTTATATTTCCCTTCAGCAGAGATTTAAATAAAGACTTCTTTACTTATCATCCATAGAAGTCCTCCACAGCCTATGTCTGCGCCATTTTACTGTAAAGCAGGCATTTCATCAGCTTACCTTCTGATTGTTGGAAAGAGACTCTGCCATCATCCATGCCCTTCAGACTGACAGGTATGCCCAGGAATTGGAGGTAGCAATCTCCATACCAGACCAGCAGCTCCTGACTGGGAAGGATCTCCTTACAGGTCTCATAGTAGATCTCCCCATCACTCTGCACTGCGATCAGGTTCTGCTCTTCAGGGAAGCGGGCACAGTTCACCAATGCCATCCAATGTCCAGATGCCCCTTTCCCATCTATGAAGTGACTGAGTCTTCCATCCTCAAAAATCTGCCACAGGAAAGAAAAGGAATATTTTTATGTTGGTCAGGTGACGAGGAATATCTGCCACGATGAAAAAATTTTAATATATGTATATATATATATATATATATATATATATATATATACAGACACACGTTTTCACATCCGTATATACATATATATCATCATCTCAGCATTCCAGGACTACGAAATATCCATAGAAAGTAGAAATTAAAGTTTCTGCTTCTCCATTATATAGGATGAATGATGGCATTGCCTATACACAGCTTCTTCACTATTAATCATTAGAATAATTTACTTTATATTTAATTTTATTTAAAGTTATATACTTTATTTATATCTATAGTTTTTAGTTATGTATATTTTAGTTTTTAGTATCAGTCTTATCTTTAGTTGTATTTAGTAGTATATTAGTATACAGTATTTATTACCAATTAAAGTTTTATTATGAGGTAATTTCCAAACTCACAGAGGTTCGAATGTCATATCTGTCACCTATACACCCGAAAATGTTAAAATAATTGTGTGTCCTGTGCCTAAAAAAACGCTTTTCATACAGGACATCAGAATGTCGCTTTTAATTCAAAACTTTCATCAAATAAATAAATAAATAAATAATAAGTAATTGTAATCGTTATAATAACGGATGTAGTCATTTACGTTTTAATAACACTATCATTTGATAATAATGCGAATACTGCTGTTGAATACACTTTCAATACAATAATTTACGTATTAAAATTATTTTAAATGATTTAATTTTAAGGTTATTTCGTTCATTTCGTTTTTCGTTTTGATTAAGTCGGGACCCTTCAGCATCAGCATCTTTTTTCTTCTGGTCCTTTATCAGGTGACCAATAAAGTAACAAAATCACACAAAATGACATGAAATTGGTAACATATAATCTCCCAGTTTGTATTCTAGTTATATTGTGACACTTTAGACTAAAAAGAAATATTCTAGTTATTACATGGGATAAAATTGTTACATTTGTGTGATTGTTTAGGGATGATGATGATGATGATATTGTTTTTTGCTGTGATTAGTACAATAATTGGGGTTTGTACTCACCTCCCACATCAGTGAGTTGTCATCGTAGGTTTTTATTTCGCTGGTATTAACAACCTTCCCCTGAAATGGACCGAATTTCAGCCCTTTAGGGATGATGTTTGTGCTGAACACTCCGGCTTTGGTGATATCTCCATACTTTGTCTTCATGACGACCAAACCTGAGAGAAAACATTAGAGAATTCATGGGGGGAATGACACGATCAGGATCGTCCAATATTCGGATCGTACACACTCCTTTACTATAACCCTGTGCTTACCTTCTGGGAGTTGTAGTGATTCTCTGTCTAATATCTGGGAATCCAGTCCTGCAAAATGTACAAATAAACATTTTATTTTAGGTCTATAAAAATCAGACTGGATGTATACTGATGATATTTCAAGAACATAAATAAATACATATTATAAATAATAATAATAATAATAGTATACTAACTTCCAGAAAACAATGTATATTTTAGCTTCAAGTATCCAATTATTTACTTCAGATGCTAAATGTTCTCTGTGGATAGTCAGTCATGTTCAGATTTATATATTAAAGGGGAGATTCTGTACTCTAAGTACATCTGCACAACTTTTAATTATAACCACACACTATATATATATATATATATATATATATATATATATATATATATATATATATATATATATATATATATATATATATATATATATATATATATATATATACAGACTTCTCCATATATTGAAGATAGGTATAGTTAGGAATGTCTGATATAATGTCTAGCTCTCATGATTTGGACCAAGAATTGAATTGGAAGGATCTGACAAAGGTTTATTATAAAATATAATATAGGAATTAAATTTTTTTTTTTACTTCTGTCTTGAGTTTACAGCTCTTGCACTGGATCATTTTTAATACTACTAAAGCCCAATTTAAAATACAAATAATTTGTTGGGTGTCTGAGAGAATTTGGGGTGCGGTGACCTGTACTGACCTGAGAAGTTAGCTGGTATCCTGAGCCCAGAGATGGCATGTGTGGCGCTATGTTGGGCACGCTTGGCCTCGGTGCCACAGGTGTACCCATAGAGCACAGTGTTCAGATCGTCTTCTGTGAAATGGTAAGTCCTGCTCGGTGCCCCCTCCAAACTGGCCATACTCAGAGACACCCCCTTACATTTTCTGTTAAATGTGTGTGTTCTGGGGCTCTCTGGGGGGCTGGATGACATTAGGGGGGCCCCTGATTGTCCATTAGTTTTCGTGTCTTCTTTATTGCACAGTCCTGGCTGGACTTTCCCAAAGATGGGGTACTGAGTGGGCAGAGGGCTGAAGTTGGTCTGACTAGGGGGGGAGCTCTGGGTGAAGATAGAGGGGTGTTCTCTGAAATTGAAGGCTCCTAATGGGGAAGATTTGCTAACCAGTCTGCCCAGAGACTTCAGAGGATTGAACATGTCATGAGGATTTGCCAGGATGCCCAAATAGTGACCATGGGGCAGCAATGAGGGGAAATAAGAGCCTATGGTGGGGGGGCTGATAGGAAGCCTGTCCATGGGGAAGCTTCTGTCCACGGGGTTGGCAAGGGTGCTGGGTATGGACAATGCCATCCTTTGAAGATCCAATCCGTGCCTACCTGCAAGTGACAAACATGGGGATCAGTAATGACATATATGGCACCTCCTGCCTAGATTACTGTTAGTCATTTATAAGTCTTTATATGAAAAAAATATTTTTGTATACAAACGATTTTATAGCTTTACTGAGACATCGATGGTTATAAAAAATTGAGTTTAAAAAGTAAACGCTTAAGGTCATTTAAATATGATGTCGTTTTGGGAGTAAATTTTCAAAAAACAGAACGAAAAATTAGACAAATTCAAAGACTAAAATATATTTCCCGTCAAATATAATACACACAATCCAATGACCCAGAATTCTAAAACTAAAATTATTAACTGGAACTGGAAGAGTATAATATGTACAACACAGACAATAACAAAAGAATAAAAAAGATCGCTATTTCGCATTGTTATTGTGGTTGTAACAACATTGAAGGGGACCTACTCTGATATAAGTATTTCAGTTCTGCTAAGTTGAATTATATCATCTTAATATTCATTGTTTCTGTCAAGGAATTGGCTTGGTCCCTCGGAGGATAATCCATCTAATAGCAGAATTAGGAGATTATATGTAATTATATATTGTTTACAAAATGTAAACAGATAAAACAGACACAAACCTCTCATCATTCACTTAACACAACTAAAAGACACAAACCTCTCATTAGAATAAATAAAACCTAAAGAGGTTCTGGGCGAGCTGGAGGGGCATTTCAATGATCTCCCAGTGTTGCGGTATTATAAGGACAGGTAACGTTCGGTAAGGAGCGAATGACATCCTTATTTCTATGTATACGATAATGTATGGGGAGATCTTATATCATATACAATCTACACAAACTGCATCTAATCAGACACAATTCTGAGGGGCAGAAGTAAGGAGGGGGAAACATTTTAAGGCATTATCACTATTTAACTAAACAAATTAGTAAAGAGATCTCTAAAGAATAACTTTTTTTATATATTCACTTCTAGAATTTAACATTTACAAAGTTTATTCTTTTAAACCCTTAACAATGATGACTGAACAGTAATGTAACTGATTTAACGAAACCATTACTAAAGAATTTTCTACAGAGTATAACATCTGAAATAGTAAAGGAACTGTTATTTCCGACTTTGTCTGAGATCACTAAAAAAATAATTACCGTTATAATTGAACTAAGATTAATACTCAATATATTTTTTAAGGAAATAAGATGCAGATTATATATTTTTTTTACAGATCTAAGGAAATCGTTGGATTCCCTCGTTTTCTTACGTCTGGGGAAGTCAGAAGATTTAGAATTCAGCGGATCCAAGCAGACAAATATCTGTAAACAGGCGACTTAACCAGTCTGTGTGTTTCCGCTTAAAATAACCTTTTTCTAATGATCAATAGAGAATGTGAAGAAGAGGAGGAAACCTTCACGAATCCCATCTAATGGTCCTGATCAATGGCAGCCAATACAAGAAACAAAACGGGGTCGTGACACACACATGGCAGAACATGAGGTCAGGGGAGAGGTCACCAATAATGAACACATCTCTCCACATTAAAAACAAAGCATTGACACCCTGGACCTGGGGGCTCTGATGGAGGCTCAGGGTGGGCTGACACTCACAGAAACTTTATCAGATCAGCCTGACATTTATATGAGATCTATAGGTATTTGGTACTTACTGTGATTTAAATATTCCAGAATTGAGAGCTCTAGAGAGTGCTGTCTTCTTAAATCCCACTTCAATCCTGGTATCAGTGGTTTTAATCACATCTCATGGCTGATGTTGTCCCATCTCAGGAGGGTGATGATACTGGGTGATGCTGGCTGTGTGGGTTCTTGCTTGTGTTTGAAGGCAAAACAAGGCAGATGGGTTAAAAGGGAAGTCAAAGTAGAGGATGGGAGGAGGAGAGAGGGGGCTACAGTGGACCACAAGTCCATCCTCAATCACAGCAGCATCTGTCCCCTCCCACCCACCTACAGGCCAGCAGCCATTGGCCAATCAGACTTCTTGTAAGTGTGGCCCCTGGAGATTCCTCTGATTGTTTTACAATAAATTTTCTGCCCCTAAGACATATCAATCATTTCAATGACAAATAATATTCACATCTGTTGGTACCTTTTGTAATAGTAATATAAACATGATTATATCTATATATACATATACTGTACCTAATCTGTACACATTTATGTGTGCATTTTGTAAAAAAAATTTTGTGTTAGGCATCTCATACACTTTGTGCATGTACAATACCATCCCTGCTGTCCTCCGAAAGATGATTACACGGATACAACACCTTACCTGACAATAAACCTTTACCATGTGAAAAGATCCTCAATTAAAATGTATTGATCTCTGAGCTGATTAGTTCAATTAAAGTGACGACTCGATAATATTTACACCGCTCCAGAAATCCATCAATGAATAATATTTCCCTGATTGTCAGATAGAAGCTCCGATCTCTGATCGATGGGTTGTGTAGAGTCCTCTGAGGAGAGGGTACTGAAGACAGATCACAGCTCAGCACCCCATCTTCCATGGGATCTCCTTCATTACAAAGGATACAAGAAATACCACAATTCTGCTGCATACTTGTATAATATTACTGTCAGGAAGCTGCAAGGTATATTTTACAAATGATTGTTTTACACTTCTTGACAGGAACAATTTCATATAAACCTTTATCTATCTATCTATCTATCTATCTATCTATCTATCTATCTATCTATCTATCTATCTATCTATCTATCTATCTATCTATCTATCTATCTATCTATCTATCTATATTATGTTTTAATGTACAGTTAAAAAAACCACAAAACAACTGCATTATATTAATAACATTCTGTATTTGAAACTGTTTTTTTGTAGTTAAATATTTGAAAAGAAAACAAAATCAATATTAAAAAAATAAACTAAGGGAATGAAGAACATTTTATACACAGTGATTAATAGGGATTAAACGTTATAATTTGTCAGACTGCTGGGTCAATCATTTATGGCAGATTATAAATTGTAATAACATGCACATGATGGAGAACAAGGGGTGTGTGTTATGTAAACATTGATCAATTATATTACCCAATTAAAATAATTGAATTTTCTATTATTTTTTTATTTTTGTTTTGTATAATTAAATGCAGAATTATCACTTATTACATGTGTGTTTGTTTGTTTTTTTTTTGTGTTTTAGAGCTTTCACTATACTTATGAGATGTTATGTTGTATTATGTGGTAAAGGGCTCTCTCTATACTTATTATTGCATTTTTGTGTTGTATTGTGTGGTGTGGGTCTCTCTCTCTCTCTCTCTCTCTCTCTCTCTCTCTCTCTATACTAATTATGACATGTTTATATTGCATTGTGTGGTATAGTGTTCTTTCTATACTTATTACATGTTAGTGTTGTATTTTGTGGTGTATTCTTAATATTACATGTTTGTGTTGT
Organism: Ptychadena robeensis; assembly: GCA_036250615.1. Lineage (NCBI taxonomy): Eukaryota > Metazoa > Chordata > Amphibia > Anura > Ptychadenidae > Ptychadena > Ptychadena robeensis. The sequence goes on along the minus strand of CM070036.1, from coordinate 30,771,699 downwards.
GTTGTATTGTGTGGTGTTGGGGTTTATCTATACTTATTATATGTTTATGTTGTATTGTGTGGTGTGGGGTTCTCACTATTTTTATTATTACATGTTTCTGTTGTGTTTTATTGTGTGGTGTGGGGCTCTCTCTTTATACTTATTATGACATATTTATGTTGTACTGTGTGGTGTTGGGCTCTCTTTTTACTTAGTACATGTTTGTGATGTATTGTATTGTGTGGTGTGGTGTGGGGCTCACTCTATACTTATTACATGTTTGTGTTGTATTGTGTGGTGTGGGGTTCTCACTATTTTTATTATTATTTTTATGTTTGTGTTGTGTTGTATTGTGTGGTGTAGGGCTCTCTCTTAATACTTATTATGACAAATTTATGTTGTATTGTGTGGTGTTAGGCTCTCTTTTTACTTAGTACATGTTTGTGTTGTATTGTATTGTGTGGTGCAGGGCTCTCTCTATACTTACAACATGTTATGTTTTATTGTATTGTGTGGTGTAGGGCTCTCTCTTTTATGGCATGTTTGTATTGTATAACATAGTGCAGGACTCTCTTTGTACTTATGACATGTTTGTATTGTATTGTATAATATGGTGTGGGACTTTTTCTATACTTATGACATGTTTGGGTTGTATTGTGTGGTGCAGGACTCTCTCTATACTTACAACATGTTATGTTTTATTGTATTGTGTGGTATAGGGCTCTCTCTTTTATGGCATGTTTGTATTGTATAATATGGTGCAGGTCTCTCTCTATACTTATGACATGTTTGTGTTGTATTGTGTGATGCAGGGCTCTCTCTATAATGACAAGTTTGTATTGTATAATATGGTGTAGAGCTCTCTCTATACAAGTTATGACATGTTTGTGTTGTATTGTGTGATGCAGGGCTCTCTCTATAATGACAAGTTTGTATTGTATAATATGGTGTAGAGCTCTCTCTATACTTATGACATGTTTGTGTTGTGCAGGGCTCTCTCTTATGACATGTTTGTGTTGTATTGTATAATATGGTTCAGGGCTCTCTCTATACTTAGCCCCTTTGTGTTGCATCTTGTGGCATTTCATTAATGTAACCAGTTTCATTAATGTAAGCTGTGTGGGGTAGAAGTGTGCAGGTCACTAATCATAAGAATGGATGTACAGAGCCTGAAATATCCCATTGTTATGTTTATAGATAGATTTAGCTGCAGGTAGATCCCCACCCTGCTTCCAGCATCTCTGATCAGCAGGGTGCATTGCTGACCCATAGCAAACACTAGAATGACAAGGCTACCTGATTACTGTACACACTGCACAGATGACCAGCTCCCATCACTCCAATTACCATATTCAGGGAAGGAGGGCAAGACCATTCACAGGTCATAAACCTGACATCACAAAGTGCTGTACCCTATTACTGTACATAGAGCACAGCTTAGTCCTCACCATTTAGCATATATAGGGCAGCAGGGCAGGGTTGGGACCATACAAGTCATAAACATAGAGCACTTACTGGGGAAGACAACTTCTCTGACCAGTTAGAGGAAGAGTTAGATTTTTCCTTAGCAGTGTATTATGGTATTTGTAATACGACAACAACCAGAGAGCTTTCCAAAGTTTATCCCTAAAAATGTTGAATATAAAGTACTAGATATTTGTGTATTTAAATAAATACTGTAATTACTTATTTCCATACACCTTACAATCTTACCATACAATTTCTGTACAATTCACTTTTTTCTACCAAAACTATGTAATATGAGGAGCTTTCTAAACCTTCCAATCACTATGTATTCTATCAGGGAGGACCAGGCACTACATAGCAGTGATATATACCTTCCAATCACTATGTATTCTATCAGGGAGGACCCGGCACTACATAGCAGTGATATATACCTTCCAATCACTATGTATTCTATCAGGGAGGACCCGGCACTACATAGTTGTTGGTAGATCTCAATTAAAGGAATTTGTATGGAGTGATATAAAGGTGTATGGGGGGGGGGGGGGGGGGGGGGCTTGTGTTTATATAGGGGCAGCTATTTTTATTTCACAAAGGTGGGAAGTTTTACTACAAAACCTAAAGTACATGATGGTGCACTGATGGCTGTACCCCCTGGGTACCCTTTTGCCTTTAGTGGTGCAAGTGCATTTTAATCTAGGAAACTCTTAATATGGGGCACGTGGTCAGAGTAAAATACACCAAAGCAGCATAATTTGATTGCTTAATGTGTCCAGCAAAGAAAAACCTTATCTTATAAACTCAACATTAGTGTACAATTTGATAGACAGGTTTAGAGGTAGCGTGCACTCATTTAAACTACACAGTTTTAGATTGAGGGCCATTTCCCAGTTGCCGTGTTTGCTCAGCAGTATTGAACTAGTGTTAAATGACCCTCAAACTTTATTTAACCTCCTTAGTGTTCATCACGAGCCCATCTCGTCCAGAGTTTGTGTGAAGAACAAACTCTGGATGACCTGGGCTCTCATGAAAGCCGCATATCCCCGGAAAGCTACGGGGCTCTGCGGCTTCACTGATCGCGTCTGAAGCGGAAGGGGGCGAGGGTGAGCAGTGCCATAGACCTCCATGTTAATGGAGGGGCTTCACACAGCCAGTGTCATGAATGACACTGGCTGTGTGAAGAGGGGAGGGAGGAAATGGCAGGCAGTGTACCTTGTACACTGCTGCCATTGCCTGTACCACACTGTTAAAAACGGTGCTGTACAGGCGGTGCGCTAGGGAGGTTAAAATACAACTTTATTTGGTTTTCACACAAATAATGCAGAGACATTCATCATTCAGAGACAGACACACACACACACTACACTCATGCAGAGACATTCATCATTCACATAAAAACGTACACAGACACACATACAGAGAAACACAAAGACGCACAAATTAATTATAATTATAAAGGTTGCCTCAAAAAAAGTTTGAAAAGTGCAGGAAAATGCTTCAATTATATTCTCAAAATGTACAATGTCAATCAATAGGTGCAAAGACAAGTAATGTACTACTGGCAAACTCCGCCTTAAGGCCCCCATACACCTTACAATCTTTCCATACAATTTCTGTACAATCAAATTTTGTTCTACCAAAACCCTGTAATATGAGGATCTTTCTAAACCTTCCAATCACTATGTATTCTATCAGGGAGGCCGCTATACTACACAGTTGTTGGTAGATCTAATGGAGATTGTATGGATCGATCTTAAGGTGTATGGGGGGCTTAAGCCAGAGAAATATCATTTATCACTCCACTGCCCACCACTACCCATGACAATCTGCTTTACACTATAAAGCAGGGAACACACGCATAGATATGGGCTAGATCGATGGCTGCTTCGAGCGCTGTGCGTGCTCACGCCTATGGTCGATGTCCACCACGAAACCCCATGCAAAGCATCGTCGGAGCCGCGTGTTCCCTGCTTTACTCGTATAACACTTTAATTGTACTTGGTGATATAGGGCTTATATTCAGCTTCTCCACAATGAAAAACCTTTCATGAAGCTCCAGGTACAAAGTATTTGTATATTCTCAATACATCTATTCAAAGGACCACCTTTGAAGACCACTCTAACAGGGTTTTTGTTAGCACCTCATGTAACAAGATACAGCATAATATATAGTTAAAAGGTCTTTATTTACAAAATGTAACAATGGACCATCAACTTAATATAAGAAATGAGTAAATGGCTGCACATATATCTATATATTTTGTCACATCTTTAGAAGACCATATGTTCATATAACATAGGAGTGTGTTCATATATTTTTAATCCTCCAAAATGTTTCGCCACCTTGGGCTTCCTCAAGGAATATAATACAAAATGCACATGTTTGTGTTGTGTTGTATCGTGTAAAGCTGGCCATACACCTTTTGATTTTACTGTCAGATATCCTTTAGATCTACCAACAACTATGTAGTGCCGGGTCCTCTGTGATTGAACACAGGTAGACTTGATTGTTTAAAAAAGTCCCTCATATTACATGGTTTTGGTAAAACAAAAGGAGAAATTTAAAGGTGTATGACCAGCTTTACACAATACAACACAACAGGCTCTCTTTTTACTTAGTACATGGTTGTGTTGTATGGTGTTGTATGGTATTGTGCAGGGCTCTCACTATACATGTAATAAGTATAGTGAGAGCCCTACTTACTGCATTCATTCTTGTATAAAAAGCATCTTTCAAGCGTGGACCAGGCCACATTAGGACTCCATGATGCCTCTTAATCATTACAACTCTATGGAGCCACTTCTGTGTATGAACCCCGCATCATGTGTGCACGTGCAGCAAGCATTTCACACACTGCTTTTGGGACATGTAGTCATGGGGAATATTGGCACAGCACTGGCATAGGAAGACAGAGGAAGGAACATAGGGTAATTGTAATAAAGGGGGGAAAGCTGTTTTGGGAAAAGAAATGCTTTTCATATTTAAGGTATAACTGGTACATTGGAATTGTTATTTTTAGTTATTCATTTAGACCACCAAAAGTGATTTCCAATTATCTATGGATGTATAAATGTTGGCTGGCAGATCCAATGGCTTGTGCGTCTCTTGGGAACCCAAGTAAAGGCTCCTATACACGGGACGATTTTGCACTTGATTTTTGACCGATCGATCACCGCCCGGGCTCACGGTGATCGATCGGCTGTCAATCGAGTTCTGCCCACCCTGAACGATCGCTGAACCCTGATGAATCGACTAAAAATCGGATTAGACATTGATTTAACATGTCGTTTTTTTTTTAAGTATGTTGGTGGACCCATAGCTCCCTATGCAGCAGCCTTTCCGATCAATGAATTTTGTGGAATTGGCCATTTTGGAGATCGGCTCATGTACAAATCAGCCACAAATCAGCTTCCCAAGGTGGTGTTCCATCGATTCCAAAATGACCAGTCGCAGATTCCACGATCGCCGGGAATGATTAGATTGAGAATCGATTGATGACAAATCAAGGCATCTATGGCTACCTTAACAAGAGCTTAACCATCGTTACTGCTTTTGTCTGACATTAAATATAATATAAATGTTATGGTGGACTCACCCGATAATACGGTCCTATATATAAAAGGACAAATGACAAAAACCTAAATGTTTAGAACACTTTGGTGATGGAACAGCATTAGATGTCAACCAAAGGCACATACATTGACAAATGTGTCTGTTGTATGACTAGCAGGACATTGAAGGAAGCCACAGCAGGACATTTACACAGTCATAATGCTGATTCTCTAAAATATGCTACTCCAGCAGATTTGTAAGGCCATGCTGTGCGCTGCTTGTGCTCTGAATTCATTCCAGTGAATGTGTCCAAGGACCCAAACCAGTTGATGTGAGAACTTTTCTCTCCTATTCGTGTAGATTAGAACACATAGAAGCACATTTTCAGTTCAGGATAAATAAATGAGAGAATCCAGGCATACTGTGTAGTATTTCCAGCCATGTCCCTTGGTATCTAGAGTGGACACTGTCCTCCTTTGTAACTGAGACCCCCAGACTGATGATTTAAAGAATGTGAACCCATCAGCTGGCAACAAATGGAACCTCTAAGGACCAAACTTTTATAGCAGTAATTTGTGGCAACTACAGGGCTGAGCTCAGTATAGTTTTTGTTGTCAATGGCAGGGCCATTTCTAACATTTGGGGGTCCTATGCAAAATTGTTGTAGGGGGGGGGGGCGGAGGTACCAGAAAATTGTTGAGTGGGCGGTGGTGCTTCTAGAAAAAATGTTAAAGGGGTGCTATCAGAAAAGTTGTTGAGCAGGGGGACAACAGGGCCCTATGCATCCACATACTTCGCATAGTGGGAGGAACGATCCTGCTGAGATGTAATTGCAGCTCGATTTAGAATCTTTGGCTTTTATAGTCTCCATACAACTCCTGGTGGTCATAGCACACCAGCAATTTGTTATGACATATAAGATTATAGAGCTGCATTTTGTTTTCTTTTTAGATGAGTTGAGCTTTAATAAAACAAATAAAACCAAGTTGGCCAACATTACCGATCCTTGTATTCTCCTAGATGATGCTCATGGAGACAAGTTAGTGATCTGATTAATAAAAGAAAGCCCGAGCAGCAGGACACAGCAGGTTTTACAGTGTAACAGGAACTCTATGGAGAGGTCCTAGGCACGGTGCACGGCTCCAGAATGTTTTTGTCATTTTCACAGCTATTAAATCCTCCCGGAGGATTACATGATCCATCCTAATCCTCACGGATAAGTATAGGAAGTACAGGAGTGTGTCACCAGCACGAGGCAATCACATCCCCATATGCAGCCTCCAGCTAGACTGGATTGTGTTCTCTAGGCCTGTCAAGGTTTAACCTTCTATTGGAAGGAAGTGAGGCTACTTTTCAATTTAATTACCGGTATATCAAATGTCAAGCAATGTGTGATAATATGAAGTGATATAATATATAATACAGCAAGGATTATAAACAAGACCTTAAGCCCCCCATACACCTTTAGATCTCTCTGTCAGATATCCTTTAGATCTACCAACAACTATGTAGTGCAGGGTCCTCTGCGATTGAACACAGGTAGACTTGATGGTTTAGAAAGTTCCTCATATTACAGGGTTTTGGTAAAACAAAAGGAGATCTAAAGGAAATCTGGATGAAGTAAATTTAGGAACACCCGGCTTAATATACAACCCGTTTGGGGTTCCTGGCAGCAGCGCGATGACGTCACCACGCTGCTGCCCGACATTGAAGGAGCTGAAGGAACAGCACTGCTGTGTCTCCCTCTCCGACGATGCTTTCCATGGAGACCCCACGTTTACGGTCAAGTCCGATAACCCTGTTTTCGAGAGCGATTGATTGATCCCGCTCAAAAACAGGGAAAGCCTCATTAGATATGGGCCAGATAGATTGCCATGAGCGTGCACGGCGTTCGAAGCGGCCATTGATCTGGCCCATATCTTACAGTGTGTTCCCAGCTTTAAGGCAGTGGCTCCCAAACTGGTGGGCGAGCCCCTTGGTATTCTATTACCTATTATCTAGGGCGAGCCCCTTGGTAAGGTATTCCAGGGGGCGGGGCTGGCCCTCATTCTTACCTGTGTTTGAATAGGGAGGGGGGCTCAATAATGTTCCTAAATAGAAAAAACGGGCCTTGCAAGGAAAGTTTGGGAACCACTGAAGTAAACCATTTTTCCCCATCTTTGTCCTGTGGGGGGTATTTATCTGTATTTCTGTGCGGTCAAGACAACTGAAACATTGGACAGTTTCTGGCACCCAGGGTACATGCCCCATGGCGCCTAATAAGTTCCCTGGACTTCTTTTGAGACATGAATAAAATAGATTTCATATTTTCCTATGATAATACATTTAATTTTAGTTTCATGTCTTTATATTGTGATTATCAGTTCTTTTTATAAAAAGTTTATGTTAGCATGAGTAATGTTAGTAGTTTTTATATTGTTTATACCAATAAAATGTAAAAATGATAACTTAAATGTGCCAGTGTTTAGTATGGCCAGCTGCAGGAATATACAGGAGGGATAAGCGGCTCCATCCACACTTGGCTCACACTTCTGTTGTCTGTGAATCATCAGACATTCTGGGCTGTTGTCCATGGAGCAGGCCTGTAATTAGAGACACTTCGCCGCACAAGTGATAAATGATAATCTGCCAATTAAGAGACTGAAAGGAGAAATAGGAAGGTGCTAATCTCTGATTACTTATCAGATTTAGATGTTATCTTCTCACTGGCACTCCTTAAAAAGCCAGAGTTTAATTCATATCGCTTCTGTCAATTTGGATTAGATTGTTCGAAAGCTAAGCAATTCACTTCAAGAGAATACATACACACCTGTGTGATTAAACTCCGCTAGAAGAATCAATTCCTTGACTTGAGTGTAATCTGACAGAGAAATCTAAAGGTGTATGGGGACCAGGGTCCCCATCCCATACACCTTTAGATTTCTCTGTCAGATCTCCTTTTGTTTTACCAAAACCATGTAATATGAGGGACTTTCTAAACCATCAAGTCTACTTATGTTCAATTGCAGAGGATGCTATACTACATAGTTGTTGGAAGATCTAGGGAACAGGGAACCAGCATGTTGGTAAATCCCCATCCAAAGTATCAATCAGCAATCAATTGCGCAAAGTGGTGTACATAGATTCGCAGAACAAACACAGTTTGGTGACGCTGCAATTGAGCATCCATCAATCGAGCGGGTATCTCTATTCTGTTTGTCATTGTCCTGTATCTCATAACTGGTACTGGGGATAAAGTAGAGAGTTACATTATATGCGGTCCCTCTACATAACTCCCTTTAACAGCAACCTTCCGGGACATTAATTTGGTAGCTGCCATTTCTCTTATATTTATCAGGCTATATGCAGACCAGTACTGAGACAACAGGGTGCCTTCGGTATACCTAATATATAACACTCCTTTCTATCATAGAGATATGACAGTATGCTATCGTAGGAATGACTGCCAGCTTCTCTGCTCAGCTATTGTTTAAAACCCCCCATACACCTTCAGATTCCTCCATACAATTTCCATGAGACCTACCAACAACTATGTAGTATAGTGACCTCCCTGATAGAATACATAGTGATTGGAAGGTGTAGAAAGGTCCTCATATTACATGGTTTTGGTAGAAGAAAAGTTGATTGTACAGAAATTGCATGGTAATTGTATGTGGTGTATGGGGGGCTTAACAGTAAAGACCAACAAACAACAGAAAGGCGAGATGGTTTCATGGTTCTAGAACTATAGAAAGTCTTATGACTACTCTCAATGTACACTGCATAGAATACTGCACTGCATACTAAACAGACATTTCTATTGTCACAGAATTTTGATATAAAGTCGAATTTTTCCATTCAAAACGTGTACCTAAAAAAGACAAATAATTCTATATAAAATGGGAGGATATACGTCTCCTGGACTTGAGCGCAGCACTTGCGGGAGCTGTATTCCATCCAGTTCGGACTTTGAAGGACATCAGCGCAGAATGGATAACAGTATGGACATTGCTTTTTTATTTAATGAATATATTGTTGACCCTTTAGGAATGGGTAAGAGGTCAAGGAGACCCCTATAATAATTCCAAAAAGTGGGGGATAATATTCTTTTTATATTTCATATTTGTTTTATGTATTAAATATAAAATGAATCTTTGTTATTCAATTTCACTGTGAAATGCAACTTTTGTTGAAATAGTCAAAATCCTCCTGCAGAATTTTCCATTTTCATTAAAAAGATAAGAGATTGGATTTTGGAATTTTTCGACCATCTCGGCTTTGTTGCTGGATTTAGCACCATAAGAGGGAATGACAAGTCACTGCTTATGTTATGCAATGTTATGTGTTTTCTAAAGGCCCCCACACACGTACCGAGCAGGCGCCGACAGACGAGATGTCATCACGCTGCATTCCGTCACTCAAAGTATTGGCAGGCACCCTTTGTGTGCCGGCCGTTAGTTTGAATGACGCTGGTCCCCATGCACGCACATCAGTCGGCGGCAAAATCGGCCATGGCTCGCTACGTGTATGGGGGCCTTAAGCCAATGGTTGGGTCAGAGGTCCAGAAAATATCATCAATACAAGTTCTTGGTAAAATTAATGCAACACTGGATGGAAATAACACTTGTGACATTGCAGAAACCTTACGAAACAATGTCACAGGGAATGTGTGCCGTAATCAAAACTGAAGGTGGTCCAACGGAATATTAGAGTGTGTGACCTTTTTTGGTGGCATCTTTTTTTGGGCGAGGCAGTGGATAGCACGCAGCATAAGGAAATACCCTGTTTTCCAGATAATAAGACACCTGTACATTTTTGCCTCACGGTGAAATAAAAGGCATCACCTAAAAATAAGGCACCCCAGAAGATACGGTACTGTAACTCTGGACAGGGGGGATCAGAGGGGGCAATAAAAATAACACAAGAGAATCAGAAGGGGTTACTCAAATGGTAATCCCCCCTCTGAGTCTCCTGTGCCATTTTGATTCCCCCCTCTGAGTCTCCTGTGTCATGTTTTGTTTGCATATATCTTTATTAATTCAATAAACAATAACAGTATTGACATATCACAGTACAGTTTTTTCATGGGTTTATATCTATCATACAAGGAGAAGTGTTGGCATTTCACCATTCCTGCCATCCAATCACTAGCAAGTTAGTGCTCAATGGCACAGTCCATAGATTCCGTGACGACATATGTGAATTTACTGTTGAGGTCCCAAATACTCCTGTGTCATTTTAAGTGATCGATCCCCTTCCCCGGTACCACAGTGTCGTATTATTCTTCATAGAATATTAAGACATCCCCCTAAAATAAGACGTGGGACATCTTTAGGAGCAAAAATGAATATCTTATTTTTGGGGAAACAATAGACATGTTGTCACGTGTTTGAAGAAAATACAGGCATACAATGTAAATTTACCCCATAATCATTGTGTGTGTATTGTGTTCTCTATGAATTTACATTTGCAATTTTCATCCCAATTCATTGATTCCTGGACTCAAAATAAAAACCAAACAAACCAGTAAACGAAAAGATTACATTTCTAATCTGAATCCTGCAAGTGTGTCCCTGATAAATCACACTGACCTCAGGGAAATCACTATTATACATTTCTGGTGACCTCTGTAATTTTACCTGACCAATTATTTTACTGGAGACACTGGAAACTTAAACTGGCTGTCAGCAGCTGTCAGGCCTTATTAGCCAGTATGTAAATGATCTAACTGGGAAAAACTAAATCATGATTTCAATTAAGAGAACTCAACTTTTTTATACAGTTAATGCCAGCCTATCCTTAGGTTCCTCTTGGAATATTGACCTAGGAAAGGATGACTAGGAATAGAACTTTTTTGTAATCATATTGTGCATTTTGCAGTGTCCTGTGCTCAGCTTTCATCAACATGAGAGACACATGCCGGCCGCTCTTTACAAGCACTTAACTGTCTGCAGGGAGTGTGCCCTGTATAAACAGATCCATAGCAGCCTGATGTCACCGGCACGCCTTTCATGAAGGAGAATGGGATACTGTATAAGAAAGCTGGATGGATTCTGAGGCTTGGGATGGGGTAACTTTATATTGTAAAGTAAGGTTTCCATTTTATAGTAACCCCAATTCCAAGATTAGGATTAGTTTACTATAATACACAGCTCATTAAGATGAAACTGGAATTGTATCATTTATAATTTAATTTAAACTATTCACTGCGACGATGACCATACATCTGTCAACGTTAAGGTGGTTCGGTTTTTCTGTTTGATTGACTTTTTAATTTATGATTCTAATCTGTTTTACCTGAATCAATCGACATAAAATCTGTCTGAGGATTAGAGATGGTCGAATTTGTGCTGAATTTGTGAGCTATTTGTAAAGCCTCTGAAAATGATATCGCCTGGAGATGTAGAAAAGGGATCATTGGGGGGAAAAAAAGTTTTGCTCTAGCACATGTAGTTTTGCATAAATTAAGTTCAAAGTTGTAGTTGAAATTTCGACGTTTGACATTTTGATTTGACTTTGAACTTAATTTATGCAAATCAAAAGAAAGAAAAATAGGCGCCATACTTTTTTGTTGTATATCCCAAACCCTTTCTCTACATCTCCAGCTAGTTAAGTGATGATACCATGCTTTGCAAATGGTAGAATTATTAAAAAACTATTCGAACATCTCTACTGAGGATGGTCATTGAAGGTATGTAAATATTTGGAAGCTGGTTTTAAGTTTGAAGGCGTAAGGTAGTAGAGGGATTTTAATGGCAACAGATGTATAACATCATGAATAGTCTTTTAGTATTTTACCATTCGTAGACTGCGCATGCTCAAACCAATAGGTTACAATAATCGTGTATACATAGCACATGTATATATTGTCCATCAAATACATGCAGAGAAAATCATTTGACACGTTTCACATCTTCCTTTTGCTTCTTCAGGATAATTTGCATGTATATAGTTTTTCAAATGTGAATACACTGTGAAAATAAAGAATAAAACAATATATATGGGTGTTTCTTTGGAGGTTGCATTACTTTACAGGCAAAGAAACTTAGCAAGATATGTCTTAAAATATAAAAAAAACTGAGCAAAGGTAATGCTTTTAAGACATATCTTGCCAAGTTTCTCTACCTGTAAAGAGATGCAACCTTTCAAAGAAACACACAGATATATATTCACAAATGTATTCACATTTGAAAAACTATGTACCATGTTTCACAGAAAATAAGACAGTGTCTTAATTTTTGCTCCCAAAGATGCCCTACGTTTTATTTCCGGGGGTGCCTTATTTTCGGGGGATATTTTTCCATGAAGAAGAATACAGCACTGGGTTATCAGGGTGGGGAGATCATTTAAAATGTCACAGGGGGGGATCAGAGGGGGGAATCAAAATTTAAGCAACCCCTTCTGTGTCATTTTAATTGCCCCCTCGGATACTGTATCTTCAGGGTGCCTTATATTTCAGCGTGAGGCAAAAATGTAAGGGTGCCTTATTTTCGGGGGAAACAGGGTACATGCAAATATTCCTGAAGAAATGTGTCAAAAAATTTTCACTGCATGTATTTGATGGACAATATATAAATGTGCTATGTATACCTTCAGTTTGGATCTAATCAGTTTATGGGATTGGAAGTATAAAGCGCCCTGTGTGTACTATGAGAAATGTTGTGATGGGATAACAGGACAGAATGGTATAGTGAGGATATCACAGCTTGATGATTTGGTGCTCCTTGTGTAGAAAGCCATAACTGTTTGATGATCTGATACTTGGACTAGAAGTTGCATGTAACCATTCCACTGATCGATTAGTGTGGTATCCCATTTAATTGTATAGCATGTGGATAAACATCTACAGAAGGAGAACTTTACACAATAGAAAACAAAACAGAAACCCACACAGAGCGATGCCTCCTGTACTCCTCTATTCTCTGACCATTCTGTTTGGATACTGAACCACAGAGACACAGCAAGAATAAAGTTCTGCAGTCTGTAGACTATTGTGTCGTTTTCTTAACATCTGTCCATAAAAGAAGTAGGAGGGGAGGCACACAGCAGTCACTTAAAGCCGGCTCGAATAAACTGACATCCGTCACTGTTATAAAGGAGTCCAAGTCACAGGAGATTTATAGCACCATGGCATAACACCATGATAGATTTCACCCATATACAGGACCATTGTATTCCAAATGTATGCAGTTAATGCATGTAATGATGAAAATTGGGCAGTTATATGAACATTGACAGGATTAACGTAGAACTTTGCCAGGAATATGTTGATCACTAAATGGAACAGTTAATTTTTTTCAAATCAGGTGAATGACAGGGACAAGTGTTTTAAAGTGATTAGTTTGTTGTAGCCTCCCACGTTGTCATGTTTTGTTTGGTCTGCAAAACACTTTAGGCCCCCATACACGGGTCCGTTTCCCATCGGATTCCGGGACGATCGATTCCGGGTGCGTGCACGCGAAACGATCGTCCCGGAATCGCGTGAAGCCCACCTTGTCCGTCCGATCACGTCCGATCGTTCGGGGGCCCAGAATCGGATCGGACAGAGAACCAACATGTTGGTCTTTCTGATCCGATTCTGCACACATCAGGGGGAGTTGCCATTTGGGAAGTAAGCTATCGGACACGGAATCGTCCAGGAATCCGTGGGACAAGGTGGTATGTAGCGATCGGACACACTTAATTGGCCGATCGATCGGACCTCCGATTCCCGCTGAGATCGCCGGAATCGATCGGATAGGTGATCGATCGGCCATGGAATCCAACTGTGTATGGCTAGCTTTTGACGCAGGGACATTATCTACATGAACTGTATGTTCTTCCCTGCTCAATGGATCATCCCTTCCAAGCCTAGTAGTATTCTTCTGTGGACTATGCATGTGGCAACCTAAAACACGCCCAATGCATTCTTGTACTTTAGAATTGACACAAATTTCCCACATGACAATTGTTTTCAACCCCCTCCTCCCAGCAATATGTCCTCCACTTGAGGCGGCTTTACCAGCTTTATTATAAATATGCTGACATATAACACAGCCACTTACATAGGCCACCTAAGTCTTATATCACAAACAAAGACTAAGGACAATTTTTGGTGGGGGACTGTAAAGCAGATATGGAAAACTACGGCCCGCTGGTCATATTTGGCCCATCTAGCTTTTTAATCTTTCCCAGTGTCAGCTTTCTGAAAGGATGCTCTTGCTCCTCTCTGCTCCCATACTTACCTGTTGTGATGAGCATACATATTGCCTAAAGGTGTCCGAACATCACGCAGTGGCATGATAATGTGATGACATTGTGGCCACTCCATCATGGCGACAGCGGGCCAACTCTATTATTTCTGCAGTAAGCAGAGGGAAAACAGAGTGTCTGCTCATTTTGACTTCAATATGGCAGGTACATTTTTAGAAATGTGATTGGACAAAGTTTCTCCCTGGTGGTATGATTTTTTTGTTGTTGAAAGCAGTACAGCAAAATAAAAAAGAAGACCTATGGTGGGTAGGAACCCAGCCAGATACGGGGAGAACATACAAAGTCCTTAGCAGACAGAGCTCAGAGAGATCTGATCCTGCGATCCCAGCGCTGCATGCCCAGAGTTCTAATCACTGAACCACCATGTGGCAGCTTCATTCATAGTTTTCTTGAATGGAAGCTGGGGGGGGGGGGGGGGGGGGGGGGGGGGGGGGATACAGAAATGTAGAAGCAACATTCACATAAAGAAAGTTACTTTGGGCTGAATGGGCCACCTTAGAACATAGTAAACACCCCATTTGGGACAATCCCAGTTGATCCAGAATTTGTTTACAAAACAAACTCTGGCCGAGCTGGGATCATCTATACTTACATATGCTTGGCGAGCCTGAGGCAATTATCTATCGCGGCGGACCCACAGATCAGATCTAGCAACGGCCCTTCTGCGCCATCAGTGAGGCCGAAGGGGCAGGGGGAATTCTGCCATAGATTTCCATTATAATGGAGGGTCATTGGTTTCCCAGCCCACATCACCGGCGTCATCGACAGGGGAGGGGGGAGGGCGGGAAAAATAAACAGAGACCATTTTCAGTGGTACGTGCTGAGCGCTAGGAAAGAATAAAAAGTGCATATAAACACTGAAATAGTGTGTCAAGATCCATTCTGCCCTCATTGTTTAATGAGCACTCTTTACAACTATGTATATATAAATATATCTCTGAAGTTGTCAAAATGCACTGGTACCCCAGATACCCTATCCAATAAAATGAATCTGACAGGTGTATAGTGGGTAAGAACCCTCAATCGTTTGACAACAACTGAAGATGAGTTTGAACATGGAGTTAAAGATACAGAGATGAATGCAGGCTTGGGGTTCACAATATGTAAATGTGTCAATGTGGGCGCAGGTTCATGCCAAGCTTAAGCAATTTGATGCTTGGAAGAGCGATTATTATATGAAAAGCACTCTAACTTACTTAAATGAAATCAAGTCCATAAAAGATTACTAGTGTTTTTACTAGGGTTCATAACTGCAGTAAAAGCTGACAGGCAGGTACCACTTACCAGAAACTGGTATTTTGTATAGTTTCTCAAAATCTGTGCAGCAGTCCAATGTGTAATGTGTCTTCTTGTGCAGGGTGACTGCTCTTGCATTCATATATAGCTCTGTACTCTGGGTGGGTTATATGATGCCACTAGTTATATCAAGGTGATGCTAGATTTACATAAACTTTTTGAGTCTAGAGTTGGTGGTATAATTTGCACCATTGTGCACATTGCTGTTCAGTGACACAACTAATTGCTGCTGCTCGGCCATGGAAACCCATTTCATAAAACTCTCTACACACGGTTCTTGAACTAATCTGAAGACCACACAAAGCATAGATTTAAACAATTTTTACCAAGATTTAAGTAACAAAGTCCATACTTTTATTGAGACAATATTTGCTAATCCCAGAGCCTTTTCTAATGGAGTGACCAGCAGAACAATGCTGCCCTCTACAGGATCATTACTGGAACAGCAGTCTTACCCAACATCACAAGAACATCTCCCTACCGCCCACTACTCTGGGATGCCAAACATGTTACAATCCGATTGTACAATCCCCAGAGGATTATGGGTCAGATAACAATACTTGGTATGGCAGTACATGATAAACATGAATGTATCAATGAGGGGAGCTACAGAGCTATTCATTTGGCACTCTGAAGCATTACGTAACACACGACAACAGGTGTTGTAATGCATCTTTATACTATCAGTTTCATTTGCAAGTCCTTTCACTATACATTTGGTCTTTTAACTTGTACTTTTGTTTTTGCATGCATATCTTGTCACATTGTACAACAGGTGCAATATATATTTTGTAAACCAGGTTTTAATTAATTTAATTTAATTGTGTTTAATTATTTTAGCTCTTTAATGAAATTGGTCATGCGTTGGAATAAAACCTTGTGTAAGGGGGGCATTCCATGTGACTGCTATGTTAACATATAGATTGACATGTATTTGAATGTACTTTGTTTATTTATGTTGTAGAACCACAAGACCAAGGTTACTATTCACCTTTTGCTTCACCCCTGATGAGGCCCTAGAAGGGGTGAAACACATCAGGAGCGAAGGTGCTACAGTAAGCACAGCCAATGGAGGCTCTGCAAGCCTTTCCTGGACTATGGTGGCACCTGGGACAAATTTTTTTAGATGTAGCTTTTGGTCTCTGGACTATGGTGGCACCTGGGACAATTTTTTTAGATGTATACAGTGAATCTTTTAACCTGGTTCTGTACCACTTATGATTAAAACGTGAAAGACATCCAGAACTCCAACAACATGTCAAATAAAGAGAATGTTATGACCACAGAACATATACCCTTTTGCTTCCTGAGTCCCTGGAGATTAGCCACTCCCTTACAGATCAAACTCATTGGAGAAAATCTGGATTTTTCTTTTTTTTTTCTTGAATTAAAATCTTTTATTATAATATTTTTGTTTTGAGTGTTTCGGTTTGCCTGCAAAGCCCATCACTGTTCCATGGTTCTAGGATACAGTACGTTATCGGGTGTGGCAATAAGAAGTATTGTCATTAAGTTTTCAGGTCTTGGGTCCCTTCTTTATGTATTAAATCTAGGATCAGAGACATCCCAAAAACGTGTTTCTTAAATCACTTCAGTCATCCAATAAGTCTATGTCCCCACTGCGATTAAAATTGCAAGTGATCGACAATATGGAGATAACCCCTAAAGAGGATCACTGGAACTCAAAGCATACATTACACCTGGGAAGTAGCGCCACCTAGTGGTAGTTTTAGAATTCATAAAGAATTTAAACAGAAATAAGAGATTCTAAATACATATTGTCTGTAATTACTTTACCCCTCAGTATTTAAGGCACTTATATTCAAGAAACCATTAGTATTTGTGTCTGCTACTTAATAGTATTAACCATCCAAAATAACTCAGAATTAATCTCACTTGTCTGGTCTAGCAGATAAATTACAGATTTGATATTCTAGGTTACTCAACCATTAACCCAAAGAACTCTATTATATGAGATATACATTCAGAAAATTAAACACAATTATTCAAATTTGGAGACAAATACAAACATTTTTTATAAAATTTAATATCATTCCGCCTCAGCAGTGCCCAAAAACACCAGTGCGAAGAAGATATCACAGGCAGGGGTGCATATAACTTTAATGAGCTCCTCAGATGAGTACCAGGAGAGGGTGGTCTTCCTCATTGCATTCTGTAAATCAGCCTCCTGCATGGTAGATTCTGCAGCAGATTGAGCGCCCTGTTCCTGATTGATCCTTTGATTAGCTGTTTCCATTCCCAGGTCACCAGCTGGCTTTGGGTCACATGTAACTCTCACAGTACAACACTGTTTGAACCCCCAAATCTCATTGCTTAAGTAGGGCAACCCTGACATTTTCAAAGTTAGTAACTTACCCCTGAGACTACCTGCAGTCCAAATGTCAACCTTTCATAGTCACATTGCAGCTGTCACACAGTGTTTTCTCAGATTTTAGCCTTACATATGCCTACTCTGACTTTCAACCCCCCAGCTTTTATTTTGGATTAGTACTTTACTTTACATTCTCAATTCCACACCCCTAACTGCAACCTTATATAGTTATTAATATTTCTCTGCGGTTATCAAAGTGACATAAAATTGTATACATTTAACAATAAAAACAAATATTTTGGCAATCTAAAATATTTTACTTTTACAGTAGTATAAATGAAGTTGTTCGAGCTTTAATCATTCTGATTTAATCTCAATTCATTACACTTGATTAACTTCAGCCACAAGATGTCCCTAGTGGACACTTGCCATCAAAGTACAGAGCACATCAACGGGGCAGAGGGGGAGGCTACAGATCTCGAACCTCTTTTTAGTAAGATAAATCAGGGAACGCATAGCTAGTTTTGGTCCTTTTGTGTACCTGCATACCACTTATGTGCTGTCCTGATCATAGAGTCTAGGAGAGTACGCTTGAGAGTAGCCCTGAATTTAAAGGCTTAATTAACAATTCCAGCCACTGGAGAGCATTAAACAACACATTTATTAAATGTGAATGCAGCCTTCAGTAAATAGCGTTAACACAAGTGCACTGTGCGCCCCTCTTGTACTAGTCCAAGTTCAATAAATGGATAAAACAGGAGAGGAGAGCCCAATGCAGAGAACTTCATTGCACAGCATTGTGGAGCTCGCCGCCATGTTGGAAATTTTACAAAAGGACAGTGTCAAGTAAATAAAGTTACCAGTATCTTTTCTCACTAAGAAAGTGGTCCCCCGAATTTTATATCCTCTGTTGTAACTAAATTTCTTATGATTTTCTGCACATGTAAAAAGACAATACACCAACTGCATAAAACCAAAAGGCATTAAAATTTATTAATTGATGCAATAACAATTCTTTATTTACATGAGCATTATTTGACATCAAATAAGCAAATAAGCATCAGCAAAGCAATATTAACTTGCATAAGTGTATTTAAAATCTCTCTAAATAGATCTACCTTTGCATAAACTGCTCGCACTATAGAAATACAGACATCGATGCAGGTGAGACGAGGAGCTTTTACCAGGAAACTCTAATATGGAAGGGGAAAAAAAAGTCAAAGACCTGCAATACTGTACGCTTTCTCCTGAAGAACCATATTTTATATATTGCTTTTTTTACCCTTGTATAATTTTATTCAATGTAAATGCACTCACTCACACACTCTATCCTCTGTAGATGAGTTTAAACTGTACAAATAAAATTCACAACCAATGGGAAAAACAAGAAAAGGAGGGTTCAAATAATTCGGGATAGAGGTCCACATCGACCCAATGGAACAATGGCGTGAGAAGGAGCCGCTTATCCAAAATGTACACAATACACTATACAAATATTATACAACAAACAGCTACGTAGGAATATACAAGACATAAAAACAGATCTAAGGCATTATGCTAGTTTCAATAGCATTTTGAGGTTCTTGCACATAGATTAAAAATTGTTTTCACCTGTAGTAAGAAACCTAGAAGATTTTAGTTTCCAAAGAAATTGGGAAGAGGAGAGAAGACGCACACTGAAAGCGGCTACTCGACACTTTGTCAGCACCGAACGAGCCCCACCAGAACAGTGACTGGTTAAGAATTTAGCAATGTGATTGGGGTGCCCGGTGCGGACAGGGTGTAGATTATAAGCCAGTGACACTAAATTTTCAGCAGACACTGCTGTGTTCTCATATTTTATTTATTTATGCAGCAACCTGTTATAAACGCTACAAAAATCTATTCACATAGTTAATGGCTTTCATTGAGTTTTAAAACTGATTGTATCTTTGGGATCTGTAGAGTGGCGCTTCGCCACTGTTTTAAGAAGTTATGTCATTAAATAAAATATGAACCCATGGGTATGATGGAAATGGAATAAAACAGCAGGGGCAAGGCTGCTACGGGGACTGGAAGGAGAGGAAGAAATGCTATAGGGCGGAGTTTTTGGGGGTAGATGTAGGTAGCCTGTGGGTACGCCTGTCTTATACAGCAGACTGTCATTGAAGAGATGCAGTGATTGCTTTAAGCCAGTATTCATGGTGTTGGGATTTAACCCTTTATTTGGTATTGTTGCTAAATTTTTATTTAGCTGGATAAATTTTAGATGAATAAAAACAAACATTGTTCACTGCAAAGTCTTCACTATCCTTTTATTTCTAGGCTTTACTATACGTTAAACCTCAGCGTTAAATGCAGGGATTTTACCGAAGTGCATGAGCCTCCCATCGACGGCAATCGGGCTATGCCAGGGCTGTCTCAACAGCCATCAGAGCTCCTGATCCGTTGGCCCGAGGCCTGCTCATCTGTGTCCATTGTAATGGAGGCTTGCGTTGACATCAGGGGATATAAGCGCATAGCGGAGCCTGGGGCTAAGGCCGCTTCAAAGTGGGACCATTGCTCTCTCTGGGTAAGCTGTAACTTCACTGTAGTGATTCAATATCTCCCTCCCAGAGCTGGAGCGCTCCAATCAGCAGAGAACATAAGCTTCACTGACTACAAAGGTATAGGCTGGACTAATAAGTGGTTCTGCAGAGAGACCACTGCTTTGCCACAGACAGTTCCTGCGTCGCAGCAAGTTTTTCTCCTAATGCTGTGGCCACTATAAGATGTACCAAATCTGAGCACCTGGGGACTGTGAAAGATATCACTAAGTAAAGTCATTACAAATCTAAAATAAATTTTAATATATTCAAACCAAGGCCAAAAATCACATACCTTACAACATGTATGGGAGATAGGAGCAGAACCAAGAGTACAAAGTAGCAACCTGTAAGCTGGAGAATGGGGACATAATGTTTCTCTTCGGTATACACATACACAGATTTATCTAACCATCTGCCGCCATGGTAGGAAGAGATACTTCATGAAATGACAAATTTTTACACTAGCATACAAATTGGAACTGAAAAACTGAATTTGAGCCAATGAAGCGCAGCACTGCAGTTTGACTGGCTCTACTGTGGTTTGCACATTAAAGCTGCAATGTGGCATCTCATTAAGCATCTCCAGCATGTAGAAGGCACCACAGGCTGGTGTGGTTTGTCGGCCATGGCTTCACCACCATTAATGTATCAATTTATTAATGCAGTAATACCATTCTGGGCATGGGGTAACATCTGCAATGGTGCATAGTCTTCAGGCACCTGGGAGCAGACAAGACATCATATAAATCAGAGGATT
Organism: Ptychadena robeensis; assembly: GCA_036250615.1. NCBI lineage: Eukaryota > Metazoa > Chordata > Amphibia > Anura > Ptychadenidae > Ptychadena > Ptychadena robeensis. The sequence goes on along the minus strand of CM070036.1, from coordinate 30,750,520 downwards.
GAATAGTGAAGAAACCCTGGCAAGGTAGAAGCAGGACTCTAAGCATGCCTACCACAGAGCACAACCTACACTTCATGGGCACAGTAGGAACACATATACAATGATATCGTTTTTGGTAGTCCCTGTAAGAGTCTGTGATTGCCAGTATGCTGACTGGATAGAATTAGACTGTAATGTTGCAGCAAAGAAAACTGAACAAAAGGCAGACCTGAAGCCGAGGTAACGGTCAGATTCAATGTGTGTTTTTTTGGTGAAAATCTTTGTAACCAGCCTTTACAATATTAGTATACAACTACTGTGCCATTCTGGGATTGAAGATAAAGCTTCTTTGAGAGTTTGTGACCACAGTAGTACTATGATGGCCACAAACAGTATAGTTGTGTAAGTTGTGATAAACAAACAATGAATTGCCAGGACTCAGGTCTACTCGACGCACTGAAGATCAGAAGTGAATGTATGTCCAGCTTTTAGGTCATCACAGGGAAATTGATAAACCAACACCTTAACACACTTCCCAAGAAGAAGCTTTTATAGAAATAAGACATGTGTACCACTGCTGATCAATATATGAAAAAGTACAAATCCCAGGGCTGTCATTCTTCTCCTTCCCCTACATAGGAAGAAGCAGAAGCATGTCTGGCTTTCTGACACTTAATTTGCTTGTTTTGCTGATTGGAGTAAAGCAGTGGTGTGTTAATGGCCCTGGAGTGTGCACCTCTAGAGACAAGTCTGCAACAAGCTCACCTGTACCAGAGCTCTAGTCTGCTGGAAACTAAACCAGAACATCTCTGTCTCAGACATTTAATAAAATAGGTCCTACTGACCACACATCTCCTTCCAAAAACCTGAACCATGAAAGTTTGAAAAGGATTTTAAAATGTAACGGTCTCTCTCCAAGCCTGGCTCCTATAAATAGGTGTACGACCCCGTACTTCGCATGTTAGACAAACCTGTCATATTTAAATCATGGCTATCTGTTGGATTATTCAGGATGCTCACAGCATTATAATTCTATATAACAGACATGATAAAGCATTGTGAATAGGACTAAGAAGTGTAGTAAGTGCAAAGTGTAGTAACCACACATCAGCTTCCTGTAGTCAGATTAGTGAAAGATGAATCGTGATTGGCTAATAGAGGTCACTGCACTTTGCATTTTTGCAGCTTAAGAATTGTTATTTGAATTAATAGAAAATGTTTGACAACAATAAATTTTCATACATTGATCCAGCACAGAGGTTCTCAACCTTTTTAGATTCATGACCCTGAAAGTGTAATGTCACAAGGTGTCATTTCCAAACGTCGGAAGTCCCACTACGCTACGTCACTTCCGGCACACCAGGTAAGTGTAATGTCCTTATATTTTCTAGATTATATTTTTTCTATATTATAATTTCCCTGTCCCGCTTGTACAAATGATGTGCGCAATGGGAAGTTAGGAGGAAGCAGAACACCCCATGCCTCCGAAGTTTGGAGGGAGGTGGCATTACTCTTCCTCCTAACTTATGACTCCGCTTGTGGGCATCAGTTTTGATGCTTCTAGAGAACTTGGCGAACCCCTGTGAAATGGTCGTTCGACCCTCAAGGGGGTTCCGACCCACAGGTTGAGAACCACTGATCTACAGAAGACACTGTCTTAGTTCTGATAAACACTGCCTTTGCAGATGGTCACAGTAAGCAGCCTACATACTGTAGAGTAAAAAGGAGAGAAGTCCCTTAACAGCCTAAACAAGATACATCTCCCCATGTTTAGTGAACATTATAGAATGTGAATGGTTTCTCTGGAACAAAGCATAATTTCCAAACCCCAGTTTTGGTAGACGCTTTTACACCCCAATAGAAGCAGCTCTGAAAAACAGCTGTCTAAAAAGCCGAAAGGAGCGCGGTGCTTGTAAAAAGGACAATGTTCATTCCAATGCTCTAGAATTAAGAAACGATACAAAAGTTCTAGATGTGTTCAACACTGGCACGCTGCAGAAAACACAGTTCTAAGCAGGGCACAGGGGTCTATATAGAATTATATACACACAGAATAAAGCCTACAAACTAGATCTATCAAAGGCGTTGTGACAACTAATGACACTTAGCAGCCACAGTCAAGAAATTACCTATTTAATACTGAAGTACCTTTTTGTTTAAATCAACGCTTTGTTTTTGTGGTTTTTTTTATGTTTTATACAAAACAAAAGATTACAGATAAAACCTTTTTTTTAACTTAAATTATTGCTTGTTTACAAAGAAGCCATTTTAATGTACCATAAAAAAAAAATCCACCCTGTCAAAGGAAAATTAAACCTGAAGAGTTTGTAAAGTCGGATTTAATAAACAATCTGTTTGAGTAAATAGTTCTGATAATTCCGAGAGATTCAAACATACAAAGGGAGAGCTTGCTCTATTACAAGACCTTTTCTTGACTCCTGCATGGCTTCACACTCCTCTACGGTTTGGAGGAATGGCATTGTGGTTGGTGACTTCTAATAAGAGACCTGATTGTTTGTTAATAAATCCAGAAACGTAAATGTAAAAGGATACGCACCGCCAGAATATCCATTTAAAAGGTTCACATTCAGCTATAGGTAATAGTAATGCAATGCACTGCAAAGCCATTAGGAAGGCAGCAAAAGGCCGCTTCACAAATGATATAGATATATTTTTAATAAAAGAACATTAAAGCACTCCCTTCAACTCGCTTAGGGAAGGAGGGAGGTGTTACCACCTAAAGTGAATTTTATGTACCAATTTCTGTCAATCCGCAGTCAATTCATCCTCAGTGATGCTGATGTTCAGACACCTGGCTGTGATTTAGCATTAAGCTGGCTTTTAACCTTAAATTCATAAATTCCCACCCAAATAAAAAAAATGATGATTTTTGGAGCAAGAAAAAAAAAAGCCTTCATGTGGTGAACGAATAAATTCCCAGGGCTAATGAGGTTACATACCAGTGTCAAAAACTAGAGAAAACAAAGTGAAAATGGGGAAGAAGGAGGAAGAAAGAAAAAAAGCGCATAGTTTTCCTTAAATACATACAATTAAATACATTCATTTGAGAAAGTCCAAAGAAATTCGCCTGTCCATAACTGACTCCACAGAAGGTATCTAAGTTGCACTAAGGTGAATGCAGTGAACAGACCGGCCGCCTGTCTATATTCTGGCTCCGCACTGCCTGTGGGAAGGACTGCATGACGGACAACACATTTTCAGCTTTTCAACCTAGAGGCAGAGGAGGTCAACCTTGACAAGAGGGCTGCTAAGCTGGCTTCTTAGACCAGTCTATGAACACGACCACAGAGAGCTTCCAGCTGGTCAGCATCCTCAGCGTCTTCTGGGTCAGCAGTATTTCTGCAAAACAGAACAGATTGCATTTTTTATGTTTATACCAAATAGAATCAAATATTAAAGCTATCAACTGCACAAACAAATGGTGTATCATACAGAGCACATTATATATAGTGAGTAGGTACTTAGAACAGGTCCTCTGCCTTCCTGGCTAATCTTCTTGCTAGGAGAGCTGGTGGGAGCCAAGGCACGGCTGCAGATGGTCACGCATTCGGATTATAAGACGCAGGCATTCCGAAGAGGGGGGAGGGGGGGGGGGGGGATAAATCACAACTAGATAGTGCCTTGAATACTAGGCACACACAGGTAGATCTGTAAAAAGATTTGAGTGTACCTGTGTGTGCCTTCCCTCCAGTGGGATTAATAGAGCCCGCTTGAAGAAACGGGGTTCCAACATGTTCAATCTCAATTACTTTGCATGGAGGCAAGAATCTCCATGCAAAGTATTGGAGGAGCTGCTGCAGCCTAGACCCGCTGTCAGTGTTAAGGGGGCGGAACCAGCACTCCCCACTCAGAAGCTGTGCGAGTGAGGCAGGCTGCTTCTCACCAGCTTGCAGCCCATGTTGTGATTCACACGGGCTGCGACCTGGGGAGAACGGGTCCCCATTGAACGGGAATCGATGTGCCATGTGGTGCACATTGATTTCTGTTAAATTGATCCCCGATCAATCACAGCTTGGAGACGTCACCACGCTGTGATTAATCGGGGGTTGATTGCACAGGAATCTACCCGTGTGTGCCTAACTAAAGTGCAGCTATTGGCATGTTCTTCTATATTTTTTGGGGCAGCATATGTCACAGGTTTTAGCATCAGGCTTTTCTTTTAGGTAAAAACCCTGTTTTCCTAAAATCAATCAAAATTATGGAAATGAACATGATCAGCCCAATATAAATAACTTGAACTTGTAATGATGAATTACAAATCCTACCTGAACTTGCTACACTAGGCAATATTTGACCAAATAATAGGCAGGCTGTGCTGGACAGTGATTTTTTTAGTTCAGAAAACCCATGCCTGAGCAATTTATTTTACCCAAGACCATCTGCAAAAATTACGTGTCTCACAAATTTAGTTGTAAACAGAATTTATGAGGGACAGCAAGACCCTATAGTGAAAAGTATGCCTTTTAAATAGAGGGTAACCCTAAAGATATGTTATATTATGCAATGTTAAAGTTTTAACTAAGTGAGGTCTAATGGGGGGCCTGATAAATTCGTAATTTTCTTTTGACAAAGATGAGTATTATAATTTACAGCCAAAACCTCATGAGGTAAGGACAGGCAAGGGAACAAGAAAAGAAACGATGCCATTAAATATTAAAGTTGGGGACAGAAGTTACGATTCTCATAAAATCCCTATGACTATTAGCTTTAAGTACAATACGTTACAATCAATACTGTGTTGATGTGTTTACATTTAACAATCAACATTTCACAACCCGTGTGGCTTAGGCTGGGTCTACACCACCCCCCCCCCCCCCCCCCCCCCCCCCCCCCCCCCCCTGCGTTCGCCAAAATTGCAGTACCCCCAGAATACTCAACTGACTAGCAAGCAAACCACGGGCAGGGACCATGGACACGCCTCGCTGAAGTGTCCATTAAGCCACCCACGGTCAAAGTGAGGACCCAGCCTTACAACCTGCCCAATATCGATTTATGCGTCCTAGGATCTGTGCAGCAGAAGCTATGTTCTTCCCTCTCTACAGAGGGTTAAAAGATCCCTGGATTTAGACAGAACAGATTTATTTTTAAATTTACAAAACTACCAACATTTTTTTAATTAAAGCAGGGTACAAAGCTTTGCATAGGAAACTGTTGTTTCTTTCACAATAGTCCCGTCTTAAGTTGTGTGTTAACCTACAACAAGGAACGTTGATGCAAAGTTCCTGCAGTGCGCAAATGTTTATTGCAATGTATCTCCGATACTCTAGTGAACACATGGCTTTTTTTGTCTGCAATGGACTTCGTAGCTTTACAGCTAATGCAGCCACTGCCAGCAAATCCAACGTAGCAGCATGGCTAGTGTAAAAGGGCTCTTAAAGCAACTGCAGATTAAAATGAGTTCCTCTTTTATTCTGTTGACAAGAACCTCTACCTACTGGATGTCCAGCTAATATAGGGTTCGTTCATATGGGCGGTCTACTTTTGCCCAATAGACCATCTAAATACCAGGCGTCTAACCTGCGGCTCGGGGGCTGCCCTAACCTGTCCACCGATCCCCAGCTGACTCATCTTCTTCAATCTTCTTGGAGCAGGAAGAGGAGGAAAGGCGAGGAACTTGCCCAGGCATCGTCTGGGTTGCCGATTGGCTTCATGTGCATTACCATACTACAATGTTCCCTTATGCTTGGAGTATAATTTAGCAGATGTTTTGTTATTTAAAAATTAAAAAATAATGTGTTCCAGCCATTTCTGCTGTCATTTTTATTAAAAATTGCTAATACAAGTCAGTATAGATTGAAAATGCTATATGTAGCCCTCCGCACTTGTGGCCCTCCATATCAACTCAGTTGCCCACCATTGATCTAAATAGTTCTCCAACTGACAGGGCCCTCTTGTGCAGGCACTCGCAGACAGGAGCACCCTATCGTTTTCTGGTGTACTGCCCAGCGACAGCATCACGGAATGTTACTATGTAAATATAGACTTTAGATGAAGAAGAGCATTATCAGCAATATGGGTGCTCCACGCTTCTAAACAGCACTACAAGGAGGCCTGGATGCAGCATATCCTGCAGGATGGCTTGTAGGGTACAAAACCAGTATGTTTCATTTGAAAAAAATAAATGCCCTATGCACTATTGCTAGAGAGGATTCCAGGACTTGAACACATGCTTGTAAATTGAACCTTTCAATAATATTCGTGTTAGACAAAGCCATATACAGAAGGTTAAGTGCTGTGTGCTCAAGTCTAAAGTTTGTAGTGAAGTCATCCTGGCACCATTAATCTTCCCACAGGCAGGCACAGAACGGCAACACATTTAAATATTCATGAAACTATTGCCATGAGTAGAATGCAATTAAATAAAGGGAAAGAAAAACAAAGCCACATTTCTAGTTAATGTGATAAGTAAGCAGGCATAGGTGATGTGAATCAAGCATTCATTGTTATTGGGAGAAACCTACTTTACCACAGTAAAACTGTCCATGAATGTTGCCCAATAAAACAGATTTATGGAGAGCAAATAAACAGCTGCTTTTATAATGGAGCTGAACTAATGCCTGAAAACACTTTGTGATCACTGCAAGCAAGTAACATAGGGCAGAGCGTTAAAGTAAAATGAATTCTAATTTTAGATTCAGCGATTAATTACGCACGGCCAGTCGTGCCAAGAATCGCCCACGCACCCTATGTGTGCAGGCATTTACTTTGGATGGGGGTGCTGGTGACCATCCAAAGTATTGATCTCAAAATTAGGGACATGTCCGCAATGTCTTCAATGACTGATCAAATCGTCTATAGGGGGCTCAAGTGATTGAAACATGCAGATAATCGCTGCAACTTAGCTGCCACATCTTTCCATACATTCTACATACTGACCTATTCCATGATGAAACATGTCAAAGATACCCCTTCTTTTTATACAGTAACGCTTTCTCGCCTGTATGCTATGAACCAGAGCAATTTAAATATACGATATTGCCAAGGATAGTAAGACACACATCCCTGAATTCAGATATTTCAATCACTTCCATGGCCCCAGGCTTATAAAATTAAGCATTAAAGTATCCTTAAGTATCCAAACCACTTCTAAAGGTATCTGAGAAAGAATAAGTACCTCTTGCTGGTGAATGCCAGGAGTATGGTACTTGCACGGTTGCATGAGGGTATGTCTCCCCTGCGTTCTCTGCTCTGTTGGTCCCCTGCGCTTGGCGGTGAACCCCACAGTTGCTCCACATACCTTCCTATCGGACCTGCTGTTCTCACAGCAGTCCAAAAAACGCCATAAGAACAGCCGGTCCAGTAAGAAGGTATGTGGATCGGCTTGTCCATTGGCCCCCGCCAAGAATTGCGCTTAGGGCAGGGGGGGGGGCATAGAGCCGAGAATGCAGTGGAGACAAACCCTTAACCCATTTCTTCCCATCTTCTATTATCTCACAGCTTCCATTACTTTTAACGCCATACCTTCAATTCATTGTGAGTCGTCAATATATTTTTATTACAATTGAAATTGTCTTGGTTTTTTATAATTTCTATCTCTTCGGGTCGTGCAGCTTTTTAAAAAATTTATATTTTTATGCTTGGGAAGAAATGGGTTAAGTGTAAAGTTAGGTGTGATGGGTTTATGACGTGGAATTGTTGTTCACAAGTTGTGTTTGGCCCCCTGGTACCAGTGCAAAGAACTCTGAATACTTCAGCTTGCCAAGATATTTTAGACAATATCATACCGGTAACTTCATAGAAGTTTGTGGAAGCACGTTCCTGTTCCAACATGACCATTTGCCAGCGCAGAAAGCAAGGTGAATTAAGACATTGATGAGCCTGATAGATGTGGAGGAACTTGACTGGGCTGCACAGTCCTGACCTTAACCTGATCAACATCAGTGAAATGTATTAGATTGGAGACCGCAGGCCACGCCTTCTCATTAAACATAAGTGCCTGACCTCAGAAACGGTCTTCTGAAAGAATGTTTAAAAGTTCTCATGAACACACTTACTAAACCTCAAGGAAATCCTTTCCAAAAGAGCTGAAGCTTTTATAGCTGCAAAAGGTGGGCCAACTGCATATTAAGGACTATTGATTAAGAATGTGTATGTGTGCGAGCAAATGTAGGTGCGTCTCAGTACTGGCAACATGGTGTACTTCTACTACACTCGTTTCATTCATTTTCAGGTCAGAGAGATGAGCCTCTTCCTGCAGGAGAATTAAACTTGGTAGATATAAAACAAACATTGTAATTTTCTTCCCCTAATGATGAGCTTATAAAGACGATTTCATGGTCTGGATTTCTAGCTTTCTTCAACAGGTGTGAGACTCCCACTTACATTTCTGATTGCTGTGAAATGCCTGTAAATGTGTGAATACAGTCTCTGGTATTGAGAATCGACGTTGCTATAACTTTTTTCATTAAAAAATACTTATACAAGTCAGTATAGATTGAAAATGTTATGTGCGGCCCTTTAGTGATGCAGAAGGCCGCACTTGTGGCTCTCCATATCAACTCAGTTGCCCACCACTGGTGCAAGACATACTCTCCCCTGCAAGAATGAGCACCTTCCTTCTATATTTCACTGAGGAACTAGATTGACCACAGTGTGTCTCTTTTGCACTATGACAAGTTCCCTATATATGTTGGATTGTTTGTTGGTGGTTTTCTTTGTACCTTATACATTTCACGATAGTTTATTATGTCAATGCTTGTCACCATGCACTTTCCACCTGTATTTTGTACTTTGTAAACGTTGATATAAACTTTTGTAAAAGAAAAGTGGAGCTCTAGGTGTGAAGAATAAGGTGGAGGAGAAGAAGGGGATAAGGATGAGGGAATGATATATGCCTTCTTCCAGCAGTATTCTCAGCAAGCCTGTATACAATGCTTCGGAATACACCACAACTGCACACTGCATTTAGAAACAGCAAATAAGAAAAACGCTCTCCCTGTCTCTTACCCGCGATGCATCGCCTTCCTGTTTAATCATGTCCATCCCAGGTAGTTGGTTTGAAAATAGACTGCCTCCCCGCAGAGTTGGGTCATTAACCTGGAAAGGAAATGAACAGCTTATGGTTTACATGGGTTGAAAAAGATTTTCGGAGCTTGTGTCCACTGCTGCTTTTTCCCAGCTGCGGACGTGCGGAAAAACAAGCAGAGAGGACACTTCCCATTCTAATGAATGACAGTGTCCACTCTACTTATTCTGAGTAGCACGTCCGCGGTGCAGATTTGAAGCTGCAGATAGCAAATGTGCAACACAAACACAATATGTTTTGGTGAAAGGGGTAAGGAGGATGTACCTGCTCTCCCATAGAGGACAGCCCTGATGTAGGCACAGAGGTCACTGAGGTCATGTTGATCTGCCCAGTCATCTGATTCATGGTGTTCATATTACTCGTATTGGGTGTCATAGACACATTTATGTTCATATTGTTGTTAAACATGCCAGTGCCGGCTTGCTGCGCAAAATGTGGAGGTGATGGTTGTGAAAACATGCTGGGGAAACAAGAGGTGTTTACAATCAACTATTTGAATAAACTGTTGTTAAATGCAGTTATTATAATCAGGAACATATCTATTGTTTAGTGCTTAGAACCTCTAGGCAGTAGGTGGAATGGAGGCAGCAACGCCTTAACAAAGCCCTGTCCATAGAGACTGCAAATGTATTCGTTTACTAACAAACATCAGGATGACACAGAAGAGGATTGAACACACCATTGTGGCAGATTTACATCACTAGAAGATAATGTGATGATCAAATGTTGTAGAGAAAATATCGAGATGCGGTATAATTTATTTATTATCAAGGATTAGAAGGCATTCACCAGGTTAAGGTGGCCATACACATTTAGATTTGCGGTTAATTCTGTCGCCCATTGACCACAGGCAAATGGCACCGTGCAACCGGCAGTCCATCTGCTTAAATTTGTCCAGGAAATTGTCCAGAATTTCGTAGATCTATCCCATTACTTTGGATGGGGACCCGTGCAAATTAATGGCCGGCACACAAAGGGTCATCACACACAGTCAATCTGCCAGGAGATCGGCAGAAATTCTAAAACTTGTGTACCCGGCTTTAGTCAGTGTTTTTGTTTTGTGACCAACTAGGGAGAGAGTTTCCTTTACTTGTTATCTCAGCAAAAGGAGAAAGTAAAAGTAAATTGTAACTTGGCAAGTTGTCACTTCATGATACGTTCCACCATGAAGGGTTACTGCACATCCTGTTTATCCTGTTCTTTGAGCCATTGTCATGATTCAAAATGGAAAACCATTTTTTATGTAGAACCTCATTAATTCACTTAGTGTGACCATGCTCTCCAATACATGCTTCAATGTTTAAACACAGATAAGAAGGAAAATAAACGATCTATAAACTTTTGGAACTGTAAAGCTAGCCACACATGGTTCGATTTTACCGTTCAATCGACGATTTTCGATGAAAAAAACGATCGATTGAACGTTAAATCGATGTACTGCCCACATAGTACAATCGACGATCTTTGAACGATTTTTGTAAAATCGTCGATTGAAAAGTGATCGGACAGGTTGGAAAATTTTTCTCGATTGGTCTATTTTTTTTTGGGCTCTATTTTGTGTCTCGATTTTTTTGGCTACTTCCAATTGAAACTAAAATCGTAAGAGAAATTCAATCGACGATTTTGGATTACTTCGATTAACAAACAGAAAAGATCACGCCATACATTCTGTGCCCTCAACTATATAAACTGCTGACCGCTTATATTTAAAAGGAAATTGCACTTTCACGATTTCTTCTTTCAACTACAAAGTTTTTAGTTACAATATATTACTGCTATTACAATAAAGATTACCTGTTTCCACTATTATTTGACTGTGTCCAACCGTTCATATCTGCCGATTGGTAGGCAGAATTTGCCTGTGACTGCTGCATCATGGGACTTTGTGAGTGAGCCATTCTGGGTGACATGATTGGACTTTGAGGGGTTGTTGTCCCAGTGAATCCAGAATCTGATTGTTGGCTCATTCCTAAAAGACATTTAAGTTTAGACATGGAGGTAGGTTTCCTGCACCTACAAGCAGTAGTAACACAAACATTTTAATATTGTAAAGCAACCACAAACAGCAGCCAAATCAAAAGAAAGCGAGAAGCACAGCAGAACCTGCAGCAGGATAGATGTATCAATGCAATCCTGAGTGAGACAATCAAGAACTAATGTCTGCGCTATGGGATTCCTAAACACTACCACAAATGTGTAGCTCAATGGCAGTCAGAAACTCAAAATTAAGTACTTGATTTCACTGTGTAGTAGTTATTATACAATTATTTAATGCAGCAGGAAATAAGAGTATTCACTTTGCTGCTATAAACAAAAGTGAACAACTTTCCGACAAGTTAAATATATGAGAGGATAGCTCATGCCGGCACACACAGTGGCGCCATCTTGAACAGAAAATTACCCTTGATTTGCTTTCAAAACAGTGACATTATATTAAAGTAGATTTTCATGCCATTTCCGAAATCGGCAGTTACCTGAACAGTGGAGTAGGAAGGGCAATGATTATATAACTAACCAGAAAAACTGTATTTTTTTAAATCCGGTCAGCAGTTACAGTTAAGAAATTTCAGTTAAGCTTAGATTTAATAGATACATTGATGAAAAAGTTAAGTAAAGATTTTTTTTGTGTGGTTTAAGGTTATGAGTAATTTGGAGCAATTGACTGACTGTTAAGGCCCCCATACACGGGTCGGATTCCGGCCGGATTCCGGGCCGATCGATTCCGGGCGCGTGCACATGAATCGATCGTGCCGGAATCGTGTCGGAATCGTGTGCAGCCCACCTTGTCCGTCCGATCACGTCCGATCGTTCGGGGGCTAGAATCGGATCCGTCAGAGAACCAACATGTTGGTCTTTTTTATCCGATTCTGCACAGATCAGGGGGAGTTGCCATGTGTGAGGTGGAATCGGAGGTGGAATCGGAGGTGGAATCGTCCCGGAATCGTCCCGGAATCGTCCTGGAATCTGTTGGACAAGGTGGTATGCAGTGATCGGATACTTAATTGGCCGATTCATCACACCTGCGATTCCGCCGGAATTCCGCCGGAATCGATCGGATCGGAATCGACTGGCCATGGAATCCTACACGTGTATGGCTAGCTTTAAGGAAATCTGCTCACACAGGGCACAGTCTACAGTGATACATCTTCCATGCTGATACAATACTTTTATAGAGGCACACAGAAAGCAGTACAAATGTTTAAAATAGGAAAAGGTATGTCTGAAATGAAGGTGTTGCACAGGAACGCACACTGTGGCCAGCTTTCTTAGGTGGGGAAGACCATCTTTATAGATCTTCTAATGATTTTTATAAGTTGTTTGTTAAAGGCATGTAAAGGCTACCAGTCCTGTATCTCCGAACTTTGTAAATGGGGAAACACAGTGAAGCTTAACA
>CM070036.1:30719463-30738087 GCA_036250615.1 Ptychadena robeensis | reverse complement strand
CCCCCCCCCCCCCCCCATACATGTTTAGAATTTTTGGCAGATCGAGCGTGCGAGAATGGGCTGGGCACCCTTTGTTGGCCGTCACATACCCCATCCAAAGTAATTAAATCAGTCTAAGAATTACAAACATGTCCATAATGGCTTAGATCAATTTGGCAGCCGATTTCGGGCCGAATTACAACAAGCTTTAGATTTCCATGTGATTGTTCGGCTGAGCGACCGCCGTGAACGCGCACTGTCGGCTGAAAAATCTGGTGAAAATCTAAGTGTGTATGGGGCGCCTAAAGGTCCCATACACGCAACGAGTGAGTGTATGGGCCGCCGATCGCAGGTGCCCCAAAGCTTGGTTGGCCAGAGAGTGGACATGTCCGTAAATCTCTGGCCGATGCCAGTAGTTTAATTGGGGACCAGCGTCCCCATTGAAACTAACGACCGACACAGAAAGGGTGCCCACCGATGCTGTGAGCGATGGGGAGCAGCTCATCCGTCGGTCCCCGCTCGATACATGTGTGAGGACCTTTAGGCTTTAAAACAGGTCTGACAGGCCCAAATATTTAGCATGTGAGAACCTAAAGCCCCCCATACACCTTGAAATCTACCAACGATGTAGTATAATGGCCACCCTGATAGAATACATAGTGATTGGGAGGTTTAGAAAGGCCTTGGTAGAACAAAAGCTTGTTGTACAGAAATTGTATGGTGTTTGTGACCTTTACTGTAAAAAATTGTTCCTAAACCCAAATTTGCAGTGAGTATGGTTCATATAGCACAACCAGCCCTGGTTACAAATATGTAATAAATGAAGAATAATTGGAAAGTACAAAATTAACCTGTACATGTGAATGTGCATTATTATGTAGCTCTATAAGACAGAATATAACATATAAAAACATTGTTATTCACTACAAACAAGGAGTTGAACACTAGCAGAGAGAAGCACAGAAGAACAAGCCAAGCCACTACATATATGTGACATGTAAGAGCATGGATATGAGGAAACGTGATCGAATGGAGAAACAGACAAAGTATCCACACCAGAAACACAGCTATAGCAGAGTTAAAGCACTTCAGCTAGTTTAAGGTTTATAGGCTTGGCAAATTCAGTGTACTGGCCCACTATTTACAGGTTAAAACAAGTCAAGGAAATGTATTAGGTCAGTCAATGGATGTTAATGACATGTTAGTAGTTACATGCAGTTTATTATTAAAACATCTTGGATTGTTTATCAACCACATTGTACTTATAGGGATCAAGAGAACAATGAGATGTTTGGATTTTTTTTTCACTCTTGTAAATGAAAAAATCAAAGATGTAAAACTGAACACAATGTGCACCGACGATGAAGACACTAGTTTGTTCTGGTCTGCCTGAACTTGAAAAGTTCAGATTTACACCCTACTTTTGGAAGTTAGGAGCCTTTCTTTGGATCTTGTAGATAACAAAAGCTCCCAATAAACCTCCTGGGCATTCTACCTGTGACACGTCTTTTGAAAAGGCGCGCCACGGGCAATTGCAGCGGATTGATTCTGCCTCCTCCTTTACCTTTTACATGTGCTGAAAAAAGTCATGTAGACTCATTTACATGAAGGTCAATGACGACCCTCTGCCTCTCTCTGGCTTCATGCATGACGTAATTGAGGCAGATCAAAAAGAACGGTGGGTCTGCCAATATGGAGGTGAATATGCCGAGGCTATTTCTGGGCAAGTATTGTTGGTAAAAAACACACCCCAAAATCGCTCAGTAGGTTAAACCCATTTTATGTGGTCCTCTGCAGCAAACTTCTGCTCTTCCTCCCTCACTATTATATGTCTAAAAGCAGGGTACAGACGGCTCGATATAGGAGCTGTCCAATGTTACCTGCAGCAGCGCGATGCCGTCATCGCGCTGCTGTCAGATATCAGAGGAGCTGGAAAGACAGCAATCCTGTGTCTCCAGCTCCGACGATGCTTTGCATGGAGACCCTGCAGTTTCCATGCAAAGCAACGGCCATTGATCATGATTTATGGTCATGTCTGATATCCCTGTTTTCAAACAGGATTTATTGGTCCCGCTTGAAAACTGGGATGGCTGCATATGATATGAGCCAGATCGATGGCCGCATATGATATGAGCCAGATGGATGGCTGCTTTGAGTGCCCATATCTACATGTGGGTACCCAGCTTAAGGGTCCCCCTACACATTTAGATTTCTCTGTCAGATTTCCTTTAGATCTCCTTTTCTTTTACCAAAACCATGTAATATGAGGGATTTTCTAAGCAATCAAGTCTACCTGTGTTCAATTCCAGAGTCCCCTATACTACATAGTTGTTGGTAGATCTAATGGATATCTGACCGAGAGATCTAAAGGTGTATGGTCAGCTTAAAAGTAAATCGGGACATTAGCTGTTTGACAGCTCCAAGCCGCCTTGAGATACAGAAATCACATCCAAGATGGAGATATCCAACAGCATTAGGTTTTATGGATATCTGCACAAGACTGATATCATATAAGTTAGGGCATTGTACTACCTTACTAGTGAGGAGGCTATATCCATCTGCTCACATCTTTGCAGGAACACAGTGACACACTTTAAATTTAGTAGATAAATAATTATTGCAAATACAAGAGTGAAAATTTCTTAAGTAATAATCGGAATAGACTGGTTTGTTGTTTGCCACCCAGTCACTTTCAAGAACTCGTCAAGCCTATGAAGACTGCTGACACCCCATCAGTAGAGTGGGGGGTGGTCTGCAATGTACTGCTTTGCAATAGGTTGCAGGCCTAGCGGCATTAAAGAGATTAAAGCAAGACCTGCACTTAAAAGTGGAAGTTGGTACCTGAGCTGGCAAACTGGAAGGCATTGTGCTGAATTTGGGCATTCATGACAGGGCCATACTGTCCTCCCATACTCCCCATGATCCCTTGGTTAGCCAGATTCATCTGGGAGCCATGCAAAGAGCTGTGAGAGAGCGACTGTGACCCAGGGCTGGGGGGCACTGGGGAGAAAGGGCTGGTGAAAGGTGGTGGGGATGGAATTCCAGTACCGTAGTTTGAAGGGAAGGGGAACTGCTGTGCATTGCCCTGCGGTATTATCCTGGGGCTGCTTATTGATCCTGGCATGGCAGGAGAAGCCACCATATTAGGTGGCATAGATAGTCCCGATCCTCTCATCATCATGGCCCTGTGTTGGACTTGCTGCTGCTGTTGTTGCTGCTGCAGTTGTCTTTGCCGTAAATGCTGACTCAGTATTTCTCTCTGCCGTTGGGCCAACATTTGCGCATTAATAGGTCCCTGTGAAAAAAAGAAAGTTAGCAAATAATCACAAAAAAATAAAACATCCATAAAAGATAACCTCCTAAAGAGAGCGCTGTTGGTGGAAGTATTACAACTTTCACATTTTGTAAGCTTTCTATTCCGCTGCAGATTTCACTTTTTGCCACAGAAGAGCAAAAATGTTTAACCTTAATCACAGAAGACCTGCCTGGCAGCATAAATATGTCATTTTTAAAAGAGACCCATTAAACACAATGAACGGTAGCGTAGTAACACAGCTTTCTGTGTTGTTTTTAACATAATAGCATAAAGCCTCATTAAATCTGTAAGGCGGCAGCATTGATGATGGTAACATATTTACCCAGTGTTGCAGTGTGTTGTGGAAAACAACTGCTGTCATTAATAATTGGTGCTAACTGTAGAATGTGTGTACAGCAGCCAACCCTGAGATGCAGCTTGTATGTGGATTTATGAGCAACATGCAATAATCATTCCCAACATCTCCTATTTAAACCTAATGATCAGGCACCTGGCAAAAACGAATGAGATGCAACATCAGTTCCCATACAGTTGTAAACCAAGAAGGTGCACCATTCTGTCTTGGTCTAGGAGCATACGCAGGCAAACTAAGGCCCAGGGGGCAGATCTGGCCCATTTAGCTTTTTAATCTGGCCCACTGTCACCTTGTTAAAAAGATGCTTTGGCTCCCCTCTGCTTTTCTTTGCCATGAGCGTACATATTGTCTAGAGGCATCCAATCATTGCCATGAGGACGACTCAGTGCCATGACCATGTATTGACGCTACTGCAGCATCCTCATGAGGACAGTGGCGGGCCAACGCTAGAGCATCTGGTCACCGAGGTCTCATTTTGACATATGGCAGGTACATTTATTTAATGATTTGATAATGTTTTATATATTTGAATAATGTGTTTTTTTCCAGTTATTATTATGATATATATTTATGTATAATTTTCAAAATATTTCTTTTTTTTTTTTTTTTACCTCCTGGGCTGTTGAACCAGAAATACAAAAAGGTTACAATGTGCCTACTGCACGGGGATGTGGGGAATAGGCACACACATGCCAGGTGGCAATTAAGGCTCTGGGTCCGGCCCGTCTATAAAAATTTAAGAAGCCATTGTGGCCCACAAGTCAGAAAGTTTGCCCACCCCTGGGCTAGGCAGTGGGGCCTACACAAGTTAAACTTAAACATAACAAAATACTCCAGCCCTCTGAGAAGAAAGATGAAGGTAAGATCAGAACACGTTACAGATATTAAGGAGTTCTCTGGTCAGAGTTATACATTTCCTTAGCACACTTGCAGTTATCAGAATGCATATCTCCTTTCACATCTAAATTAAACTTTATATAGCAAAGTTAATATACAGTCCCTTATTACTGCAATTTCCAAAGAGTACCTGTTCTCTCATTGCAGCTGGTACCCCGGGCCTCATCGCCATGTTCATACTGGAGACATTATTCATTGGATTCATAAGAGGTTGCCGGTTCTGGAAAAACAAACCATTGTGTTAATTTCAAAATATCAAATTTAGTATACGGTACAATAGTTAAAAATGTGGAAATAGAATTATTAAATGTATGATTAAGCTCATAATTATGAGATACTAATGTAAAATGTTAAAGATATAAGTTAAAGCCAACTATAACTATCGACTATTCCAGCTGACACACATGATTTGGTTCTTAGCTGTACAACTTTTCAGGAGAAAATGGAAAAGTAGAAAGGAATTGAATGTTACATTTTTTATACTTCTCAATATATGATGAGGATTGGGAAAATATAAACGTATAAGTACTGGAATTTAGAATGATCGTATAATAATGGCCATCACAAGACCCATACTAGACAGCAGGTGGAGCTCTATGATGGTTTCTTTGTGTTCTCTTCAGACATTAACCCTGTATTTGGCCACAGAGGAGCGGAGTCATGCAAATAAGGAAGCTGCTGCTATGATTAGTTAGCGTTAAGGACTTTCTCAGGAATTAAATCTCCATTGGTCAACATAATATTATAATTCTATTGACGGCTTCTGTGTGTGGAAGTAGCATTTCCCCTCCAAATCAGACAGACTTACGATAGCCAAACACGCATACACCTGATTAGCTTAATTTTCGAATTTGATCAACATGCACTATTTAAATAATCAAAAGAAACCAATAATGGGAAGTAGAGATCTATATGGGTACATGGGTAAGTGGTTACTATCCCCATAAAATGCAAAGGAATTTGAAGAAAACATAATCGTAGACTCCTAGGCAATCATTTGGAATCGTAGGGGTGGCACTGACCCCCCAAGTAAAGGGAATTTCCAGGGTCATGCTAAATTCCCTGTACTTGGGGGACAGGGCCACCCCCACGATTCCAAATGATTGACTAGGAGTCTACGATTATTTAAATATTAAACATTACTCCAATATGAAATAATGGTACTACCACACAGTGTTATTAACGCATAACCAATTCCACAAATTAAATCCCTTATAAGATGCAACTTTTTTATGCTGGGTGCTTTGCTGTATGGTTTTGACTTGCAATGCAATTTGAGGATCGTAATTTTAAATGATCCAATCAAGTGATTACTTTTACCACTTGATC
Source organism: Ptychadena robeensis (assembly GCA_036250615.1). NCBI lineage: Eukaryota > Metazoa > Chordata > Amphibia > Anura > Ptychadenidae > Ptychadena > Ptychadena robeensis. Next base: position 30,732,211 of record CM070036.1, on the reverse strand, counting down.
AACAGAAAACTGTACCTGTTAGGGCTTGTTTCCACTTAAGCGGAAGCCCGCGGTTGTGCACGCAACCACAATTCACAATTCTGTTCAATGGGCTAGTCCCCGGCCGCGGTCCGGGGGCGGCTGCCACCTGAAAACTTGGTCGACCGAGTTTTTAGGCGGCGGTCCGCGTTATTCCATGGCCGCCCAGCACTGACCGCGGCCATAGAGGTGAATGGCCGCCGCTACAAACTGCATGAGATGCGGTTCTTAGCGGCGGCAATCGCGCAGCCAGCTTCCACACAAGTGGAAACAAGCCCTAAGGGTCCCACATACACTGGTGGATACCTACTATTGATGAATGCTCTAGCACAGCGTGATGACATCCCCACGCTGCACTTGAGATTTCATTGGACGGTGAATCAATGCACACAACTTTGCTCAATCAATTATCGTTTGATACTTTGGATGGGGACCTTGGTAACGGAAAGTAACGGCAATTGAACAGGGATTTACAAACACGTTCGTTCTCTGTACGACCGAGCTTTCTCTGTGTAGGATCGATTGATCCCGCTCGAAGAAAGGCTGGCCACAATCCATTCCTGAACAACTGATCACTGTGAAGGCACGTCAGTCGATTGCTGGGAAGTCGATTGGAAAATCGACTAGTATATGGCCACCTTAATGGGCAGCTTCAGACATCCAGCATGAAGTAGGACTACAATTCCCTAGCTGTGAGGTGGCAGGAAGGCAAGTGTCAGACTGCCATTAGTATAGACAAAAGTGGGCAGCTTAACTTCTAACATCAAACTGCTATTTTTAAAAAATGAATACAAGCCGGCCACTGGCTTTATGTCATAAAGTACATGGTAGTCACAGTTTCTTACTACTGCATGAAAGTATGTCATATAGTAAAGATTTTATCACAGAACTTGATACCTGCTGTGCCTGGAGCCGATGCTGTAGCTGGAGCCTCAACTGGTTTGGCTGGTTCTGCACCATTCCAGTGGGCCTCATTGCATGTCGAGTTTGCACGCGCATCATATGGTAGTTTGGACGTTGACCCATACTGTGGAAATTTGGATCTGGCATCTGAGCATAGGTGTTTTGAGGCATCTGCCCTTGAGATGCATATGCATGGTTAAAGATAGGTGGTTTCTGATCCATCATCAGGTTCGATTCTTGACTAAGAAATGAATCTGGATCGAGGGCCTGTCCCTGGGGAAAAAGATTGGCTCTTTAACTTAAGGATGTCCACACACATAAAAAAAACACACACAATACTGTAAATATAAAATGAAACTATAACTAGAAATAAAAAATAGATGCATTGTAAACTTAACAGAAATATTAGCTTTTTTGGGGGGGAAGAGGTAGGGATGTCATCATTAACCTTGTATCATTTCTTTGTAGAGATCATAAAGGTGAATATGGAGATTGCTATAAAAGGTTAGTAGGGATTCAGTGCCAGAGCTTTAGCATTCCTCTGTCTCTGGTCACATGTCTCGGTCAGTCACCTTTTTAGATACACAAATTAGGGGTCCTGTTATATACCGTATTTTCCGGACTATAAGACGTACTTTTTCACATCCAAAATCTGGGGGAAATAATGCTTGCGTCTTATGGTCCGAATGCAGGACCCTCGCACCTAGGCTTTCCTCCAGCTCTCCCGAGCAGTCAGATGAGATGCAGCCACAGCCCTCATCTGTACTGTAGTGCTTCTACCAGCAGAGCGCTGCTGATAGAAGACGTACAGCAGAGAGACATACATGGAAGCGGCCAGCTGGTAGCTACAATCTCCATGCAGCTCACAGCTGGCTAGAAGGGAGAGAAGAGTGAAGAATCCCCCACTCACACCCCCTCCCCTTCTGTGCTCTCTAGTGACAATTGTTGTGGCGGAAATTGGGTACTGCAGGAGATTTTTTTCCAACAGAACATTTCACATTTTTTTCAGGTTTTTATTGCTGTAAAAAGAGGGTGATTCTTATGGTCCGGTGCATCTTATAGTCTGAAAAATAGGGTATTTTGGCTAGTTCATTACATAGCAAATTAAAAAAAATGTATATTCAAATGTAGAGTGATTTCCAGCCCGAGTTAATTGTATCTCGAGGGTCCACTGTAGATAATTGTACAATCTCATACCTCAACCATCCCGTTTTGGCTAGGAAAGCCCGTTTTTTTATGTGGCTTTCCCGGCATAATCCCGGATCTTAAAATCGGGGTAGTTTAGGAGGAAGGGGCATTAGCAGGTAGAGTTATAAGCCCACAACTAAATGGAAGGGAGGCCTCCTGAGATTGGGAGTGACGTAACTTCCAGAATTTGGAGTGCCGAAGAGCCACAATACAAATACCGGAAGTGACGCCAAGGACATGACTTCCTGTATTTGTCCCTTATTCTGGGACATTCATGTTGACCGGTATGCAATCTCATGACATTTTCCATTATGACTGATTTCACTGCTTTCGATTTTCGGTTTGATTTTAAATTGGTTGAGTTATTCAGCTAGAAAATAATCAATGGACCTAAACTGTATGTCCACCTTTATTATTGTCCACTACCCATGTTTACATTCGTAGGACGGATCCTAGGATCTGATATTGATATCGTCTTACCTAGGCTCTGTAGCCAACCACAGAAAAATGCATTTAATCCAAGTAAGGACAGTTGTACATTTCAAAAGCATAGTAAAAGAAAATATACCTGACTGACTAGCTCTGGAATTCCGAGTGCGATGTCAATCTCCTCCAAGCCATCTACGTTCCTCAGTGCTAGGTATAACTGATCCAGAAGATTTCCCTCTTCTGTTGGAGATTCAGATGAAGGAGGCTGACACAGCAGGTCTTCGGGTGAAGGAAACTGTTGTCTAGAAAAAAAAACATATTTGATTTATATGACTTTTTATGTCTTTCTGTGCATATGTCCACCAAAAACGGGACCACAGAAAAGTCTAGGCTGTGTTCAGTCTTTTCCCTGGCCATGGCCACCTTATACAAGTACAGGTAAGCCACAAAATGTAATTCTTTACCTGCTCTGATTGTTGAAAGAGGTTTGTTCAATGGGCAGAATACTATCAGGCCAAGGCGCTGTTTGATTAGGAGGTGCCTGCTGCTGAGAGTATGGTGGTCCACCCATGTTCATATCCATCTCAGAAGCCCCTGAAAAACAAACGTGGCCAGTTAAAATACAGGCAATATTATCCATTCATATTAAAGATAACCACCATCAACCATTTCTGTTCATTGCCTAAATGACCAAGGTCTCCCACTTCACTAATCTAAAGGTAGCCATACACGGGTCGACTTTTGCACCATCGATCGTCGATTCAAGCGCCATGTGATCAAAGTATACAGAAAACGCGTCAGTACTTGTGCGATCGACTGGAATGTACCAACATATGCGATCACTGCTCGATCGATTCTGTGTTTCACTTTTGGTCGATTGTACCAGGCGGGCAGGAATCGATTCCCAATCGATCAACTTGAAAAGATCATTTCTTTTAGGTCAAATCGAACGGAAATATGGAACAGTGTATGGCTACCTTAACCTTCCTAGCGGTCAGCCCAGACAAGGTATGGCTGATTGCAGAAGAGCACTCTACTTGACTTTCCCACCCAAGCCATGTCATAACACCAGCTATGTGGACTGGGAAACCTACACCCCTCCATTATAATGGAGGTCTATGGCACCCCCAAACCCTTTGGGTGGTTCCAGAACCCCCAGGGGCATATCATGTTTTTCCAATCCCCCCTCCAGCAGTGGTTGAGACTAACACAAACTCCGGACGAATTGGGTTCATCTCAACTGCTAGGGAGGTTAAGTAGGAAGACATTGATTAATCCTCATCAATCAAATTAAATGTAGAGTATTTGGAATGAACTTGGCTATGCAAGGACACTGAATACTGATATATTGTCATTCTAAACTGTTACTTATTTAGCTACTAGAGAGACACAGGCTTTCCAGCTTTGCTATAATTTGGAATACACATTTAGCCTGCTTGATCTGTCTTTTAAACATATTATGCAGTTGTATGGAAACAAATAGATTTACAAATGATTTTTAAAAATAAAAACACAAAAATGTGCACAGCTGCTCCAACTTACCCATATTCATTACATTGGATTGCATCATAGGCCTTGCTTGGTTGGTGGGTCTCATAGGCATATTGGAATTGGGGCTGCGAATCATACTCTGCATTGGCCGGCTCATAGGATTATTTGTACTGGGACAGGCAGCCCTGACTCCTGAGGCTTGTGATCCCCATTCTGTTGCTTGTAAAGAAGGTCTAGGGCCATTGCCACCCATCATTCCTAAAAGAGACAACTAGTTCATGTTTTGGAACTTACTACATCTGTTATAAAGGAAGTAGCAACTTATGGAAAGAAATAAACTGGACCATAAGAGAACATGTGAATTTGCTAATCTTCTGTATTTGTATGAGTAGCCAACAGCCTAAGAATTACTATATGCTCATTATATGCTTATAGAACCCAGCACAAGTAATAAAAAATGAATTATACCATATCACATCCCCCCACCTATTGTATACTCTGTTCCCAACCTATTAGATTGGGTCATCTGGCCCTCTACTCCTCCTGTGTCATAACCTGTACCTGTATGTTATCCTGTGTTGTATTGCGGAGTAATATGTTGCCGCTGTATAAATAAATGATAATAATCTGTGGCCATTTCAAGCAGTAATTGAAACTGCCATGATTAGAGAAATATGCTCATACCATACTTCTTTTACAATTGGTTATTTAGCTTACAAGCAATATGTAGATATTTAAAAAGTTAGAAGGAATTTGAGGTCTATTCCAAAGTCAACTCTAAGGTCAAATTTCTTTCTGAAACCTTACCATTAAACGAACGCATTGATGTCCATAATCCCTTGTATAGCTCATAACCCAACCTGACAATTTTAGTTAATAAATAAATACAAAAACTTTGTGTGAAATGAAACCTACCAGGGCTACTATTGCCCACACCTCCCTGCCCTCCCAGCATGCCTTGGTTGTTCATCATGCCAGTGGGCTGCATGCTAGAAAATGGGCTGGTATTCCTCATCGGCTGGAAGGACCCTGCAGTGGTTTGGTTCTGTAAATTGATGTCCAGGGGTACATTCTGGTTTTGTAATATTCTCCCAAGCGGTAGCTGTGCAGAACGAGGGTTACTGAACACTGCAGAAAAACAAACAAAAGAAGTTTAGAATATAACTGTCTGCACAGTAAGCAGCCTTGTTGTAACAAGTAACAAACAGTAGTATTAAACCAAGGCCATTATACATTACATATTAATTCAGAAGTTGGAATCCGCTCCCCCGAATCAGGGAACAGACGGCTCGATATTTGAGCCGTCCCATGCTTCCTGCAGCAGCGTGATGACGTCATCACGCTGCTGTCAGTTATCGGCGGAGTCGGGGAGACAGCTCTGCTCTCCCCAGCTCAGCCAATGCTTTGCCTGGAGACCCGCGGTTTCCATGCAAAGCAACAGACATCGGTCGTATTTAACTGTCATGTCCACGATGGCCGCATATTATAAGAGCCAGATAGATGCCTGTGAGCGCGCATGGCGCTCAAAACGCCAATCAATCTGGCCCATATCTACATGTCTATACCCTGCTTTAGTGTTTAGCTGTTTCAGTGTTTAGCTGTACAATCAGCTTTTCTTCTACCAAAACCATGTAATATGTGGACCTTTCTAAACCTTCCAATCACTATGTATTCTATCAGGGGGGACCCGGCACTACATAGTTGTTGGTAAAGCTAAAGGAAATTGATTGAAAGGTGTATGGGGGGCTTTACACATCTACAAATGAATGGAAAATCCAACTGTCATCTATTTCCCTAGAAATGCAGCTTGTTTATACAGAATACTTTTCATTCTTGAAGATGATCAAAAAATGGGAATCGTACAAGATGGTCTGTGACTTACTGTTCTGTTGCATCCGGAGAGCTCTTTGCCGTTGTAGAGTTGCACCATTATCACCGGCGATCTGCATCAGGTCATTGATGATCGCTTGTTTATCAGCAGAGTTCGCATCAGGCCGGGTGTCCGCATAAGAGAGCTGGTTTATCTGGCTGTCCTGCAAGTCATTCAGAATATCGGCCAAGTTGTCCAAGTCCGAACCACCCGACATAAGCTAGAAGACAAAGAGTATATTAAACATCATTAATGTCCCACAATTACCTGAAAGGGGAAGGTTGGGTAGAATGTTTGAGTAGAATTAGATGTAATCATGTATTGATCCAATTACATACACATGGTATTTATATAGTGAAGGGGTGTCAAACTCAAATACAAGGGGGGGGGGGGGGGGGGGGGTCAAATATAAAAACTTTGACAACCTTCATATTTTTTGTCATGGACCAAACTTTATATTTATTGAAAAATACGATTAAACACTGGGCCAAAGATGAACACCTCTGAACTCTAACACAGTACACACAGGGATGGGGTCGCACATGTACTACACACACTGTACACACGCACAGTACAATTCAATTACAATATAAATACTAATTTTAACAGCACGTTAAATCACCTTTTGTAGCTTCTATAATCCATAGGACATTTAGTGGTGAAATATATATTGGCTGTAGCTCCCTGGTCTGTCTGCTGGTCACTAATATGACATGTGAATGTCACCTTTACCATGAATATTCCAAGAGGGAGATGGCAGATTAGGAAAGGGCTCAAAGGGTAAACTCTTTTACCAACATCTACAAATGACTAAACCACTGCAATGACTTTAATATCAGCCAACATGGATTCCAAACATCACAATATTCTATAGATAGAAAGAGCAACATATGTGAACACAGGAAACCCATGTTTCTTTTCTGGAAGTTCTGTGATTAGCGTTCGATTGAGGGAGAAAGCCAGTGCGGCATTTTGGACACAATTGCGGTTAAGAAAACGCGGTAAAGCGCATTGAGGTTGGCCCATTGGGAACAATGGGAGCAGTTAAGGTGCCTCACTATGGGCGGATTGTACAGCAGCTACTAATAACTGGACTTGCTCTGTATGTTGAAGAGATTAAACAGATTATCCAAGTAGCTTCTTCAGTTCTGCAAACCAAGCTCAATATTACAAGCTGAGTTATCAAGTCAAGTTGAATATAACCAATTATATCCTTAATTTTGTAAATGATACCTGCTTTAAAAAAAAAAACCCCCAAAAAAAGCATTGCCTTAGACCTGTGCCTAGACTCCCTCACATATCAAGAAGATTGTCATTGTTTTTTAGGAAAAAGGTTCGGATTAGGCAGAATTAGGAATTCTATGTTCCCTTTATCATAGTAAGTATATACATCAGAGATTACACTTTGTTTACTGGTCATATTATACAGTCAGTACTCAATCAGTTAAGCCGATGTCGATCGATTACTGAACATCAATTAATCATGCTACCACACAATGTAATTGATTTGTTTTTGGTCAATATATCATCATACATTGGAGCCCATGCACATAGCGATCCTAATGTGAACGATTGTAATGCGAATGATCGCAATACAAAGGTATTACACAGGCACTGCATCGTATACCTAGAATACCCGTCTGCATCGTATACCTAGAATACCCGTCTGCATCGTATACCTAGAAAACCCAATACTAAAACTTGCCAACATGTTCAAACGTTTTTCGATCGATTTTGATCACATTTGGTCGATAGTACCAGGTGGGCAGGAATCGGTTTCTATTTGATTGAATCTATCGAACAGGAATATATAAAGCCCCCCATACACCTTTAGATCACTCCATACAATTTCCATTAGATCTACCAACAACTATGTAGTGCCGGGTCCTCCCTGATAGAATACAAAGTGATTGGAAGGTTTAGAAAGGTCCTCATATTACTTGGTTTTGGTAGAAGAAAAGTGGGTTGTACAGAAATTGTATGGAAAGATTGTAAGGTGTATGGGGGCCTTAACCGTGTAGCCTTTACAATGCTTATTGTCTACATATAGAATTTTAGACCAAGCAGAACGCCCTTCTCTGTAAGAATCCTACCTACAGTTTGTCTGAATGCCATCAAATACCCACAAGCACCTGATCTCCACACACAAACAACTGTAGCTTGATTTCAAAACCGTTTGAACCCCCAGATCTCATACCTCCGTAGTACAACCCTGACATTTTCAGAGTTAGTAACGAACCCCTGAGACTACCTGCAGTCTGAATGTCAACCTTTCAGTCATATTCCAACTGCCACACAGTGCTTTTCTCTTGTCAGATTTTACCCTTACATATGCCTACTCTGACTTTCATCCCCCAGATTTCCAACACCCTTAGAAGTCCAATTTTTTTAGATTAGTGATTTACATTCCCAATTTCACACCCCTAACTGCAACCCTGTCATAGTTATTCATGTTTCCCTGCAGTTATTTAACGGACATCAATTGTATACATTGAACAATAAAAACCTTAGCTTGATTTCAGATTCTACCTGCTGTTTATTAAGCCTCACATACGCTATATAAACCCTGAACATCTTTACGTTTCAGCACTATAAATCGACACTGAAATGGAGACTAGATGGAGGCAGAGATCTGGCTGTTAGCCGTGGTGTGCCAGGGAGATGGCACCTATCCGAAGCACTGACGTCAGTAAGTCACACACAGCATCTGATGACGAGTACAGAATATTTGAGATGTGCAGCATTTAGGTCATCCAAGGACAGGTAGGCAACCATTAGACATACACAGGCGACAAAGATTACAAGTAATGTGACCTAGATCCCATAATAGGGAAACAAAAGAAAACGCCATCAGTTGAAAAACTATATAATGAATACGGATGATGAATAACACAGATAACTAGCATCACATTTCCATTCATGAATCTACAGCGGACCTGGGGCGGGAGGCATGGCATACTACTGTGGTGGTAATGGAAGTGTTAACGCCTCGTCTGTGCGAGCTTTTCTTGGCTCTGCCTTGAATAAACAGCAAGAAGTCTTCACAGAACGTAACCAGCTGTACTCCGGACTGCCCAGACCCAGTCACTTCTCTCACATACCCCAGGCTAAAGCGTGAAACAATCAGCCAATGGTCCAGATGGCACGGCAGCCCCCATACCACCCAAACATTTCTATCACATCATCATTAGAACCTAATCATACAAAAACATGTGAATATAACTGCCGGGCTCACCGAAGAAGAAGAGAACAGGCAGACTACTAAAGGGATTGGAACCCTGGTATACACAGGGATGGCTATTATCATCACACTACCCGTTTTTCAGGTCTGGTCTGAGTTAAACCTAAATGACAATTAACACACAAAACAATAACCTTTTGGTTAATTTGATACGCCGCAGATGAATCCAGCATTATCAGGGGTGCACATAACCTTTTTAGTGAGCTACTCGGATGAGTACCAGGAGATGGTGTGTGGTACTCACCCCATATGCAGCATGGTATTAGTAAGTGCAGTCTCCCTCACTGTCCTCTGCTTCAACTCCCTGCATGCTAGATTCTGCTGCAGATGGACCTTTTTTGGATTAGTAATTTAAATTCCCAATTTCCCACCCCTAACTGCAACCTTTGGCAGTAGTGTTAACGTGATAAAGCAAAGTTGTTTGTGCAGCTATTTAACATGTTTAAGCTTTAATCTCAATCTCCCTGCAATACCATGTTCAGCCATGACAAACTTGCAGTGAAAGTACAGATCACATCATGATTTCTTTCTTACACGTTAGGATTGCTTCGGATCTTTCCCCTCCTTACAAAGCAAATGCACTTAGAAAAATAATGCAGGTACGCCTCTAGTTTTTGACCCTGTTTACCACTTCTGCACATATCACTTAATATGCACAGGTTACAAATACGTGCCGGCATGGCGATATAACCTGAATTACACCTCATATACACACAAATCATATACACACACAAAACATGCAAACACACAACTACTTTCTTATAAGACAGAATAGGGACGGTCAAAAAAAAAGGGGAAAAGAACTGACAGCATTGAGAACCAATAGGCGGCAGTTCTCTCCTCTGTGCTTGCGGAGAGCTTGTGTGCTCACAGAGCCATAGGTTTGCCATGACTGCTCTAAGGACATGTTCCCATTAGTAAGTAAAAACTACCAACATAATCTCTCCGCATCTATGTAGAACAGGTGACTACGCTGGAGAAATCCCAGGATAGGATGGTTAGTTATGGCAGTAAGGACATTTTATTCATTATTTTCACTGAAACAAAAAGGGATTATTTCAATTTTGCTTGTGAAATACATGTCAGTTCCCTAGCTCCACTAGGATCCAGGCAGCTAACTGCATCCCATCAAGACAAGGGCTCCATGGATAATAGCATTTAGCCTCATCAGGGAAATACCATCCATTCTAGAATGGGAACAAAGCATCGTCGCAAAGCGGTCTGTATGAAAACACAATTATAAGTAAATTATATACACTACACAAAGGAATAACAATGAAATATTAGATAAGGGAGTGCTAACTACAATCTAAAGAGCGCTTTGTACTATTAAGGAAGCCCCCTGTAATGTACGGAGCATTCAGAAATACGGATGAAGCGACCATCTGTCCAACCAAACCAGAAATTGCTGTTCTGGTCATTTAAGGAATGGTCCAATTTATCAATCGACTTAAAATACGATTGTATTACATTTCGATCATTTTTACCACCACATAGTGTGAGCGATACCTTTCCTTAAAAGAATCAGAATACCAAGAAACTCCATCAGATATTTGTAGGGACCACTGACATTTAAGGGCACGTTCAATCACTGATGGATTGGTTTTATGTTTAATTTCAATCCAATAAGATTTTGACCCAAAAATAAATAAATTTTAAGACGATCGACATAATACGATCAAATGGAAAAAATGGAACAGTGTATGCCCAACCTAGCTGCACACACATATCCAGGGTGGATTTGATTTAAATCAAAGCGATTTAAATCAAACTGATTTAAATCAATAATTCTTGCCGGTATAACTTTAAAATGTAAGTAGGTGAAGACTTTTAGAATAACAACTTTTATTCGTTTTTTTTTTTATCCCCAGTTTAGGTTAATCATTCATATTTGGACAACTTTTCTGTTGCACTTTGTTTTCAGAACTGCAAAAGTAAACCAAGCATCTGTGATAATATGTTGTAGCAGAGAAACTGCCCAATAATCTTACAGAAACAGACAGAAGTTGATGATGGCATAAGCACATCGCCCAACATTTCCCCTTAAATAGACAAGGGTGAGGGGATACAAAAGCAATACATTTATTATACACAGTGCCAGAAATGAAGTAATGACATCATATCAATCAAAAACAATGCACAATGTTGTGGGTGTACACATCCTGTTAGACAATTAAAATAGTCCAAATGGCGCAAATTTCACCCCAACACGTGTTTAGTTGAAGACTTCTTCAGGGGGTACGATATGTAATTTCATCGGCCAAATCTACATAACACAAACAGCCAGCACAAGGGGATCAGTCATATTGAATAACCAAATCCACATAAAAGTGGTCACAGACCCTCAGGGGTTACTCACGTCCATAGATCAATATAGAGGTAAAGACATGATTTCTGAAGATAGTGTCCTCACTGGTGATCTGCGTAACAAGACCGCCCAAACTATCAACTGAACATGTTTACCAAAAAAAATGTATTAAAAATCGATCTTGTTGTACGCAGATCACCACGGCATTTATGTGGTTAAAGTCAGTCTGTCTCTCCATTCCCCACTGGTGTCAGTGCAGTGGGGACACCACCTTGAGAAATCATGTCTTTCCCCCTATATTGATCTATGGACGTGAGTGACCCCTGAGGGTCTGTGTCAATATGACTGATCCCCTTGGCTGTTTGTGTTATGTAGATTTGGCCGATGAAATTACATATCATACAACCTGAAGAAGTCTTCAACGAAACACGTGTTGGGGTGAAATTTGCGCCATTTGGACTATTTTAATTGTCTAACAGCACGTGTAGAGATGTGTACATCCGCAACATTGGGCATTGTTACAGCCTTATTCTACATAATTAAAACCTAATCTTTATTTATCATGGAATAACCTTAGGATGGTAATAGATTTTCCTCAAAAAGCACAGCATAAAAAAAATAAATTTATCAAAAAAAATTTGATTTTTTAAAAAAAATCATTGATTTTTATCCACCCTGCACATATCTAATGCAGAGCTACTCTGTTGGGCAAGATTCCTGCATCCATACCTGAGCAGCTGGGACCCCCCATTCTTCTGGTTGGCAATCATCATTATCAGTTCGATATTTTTTTGATCAACTTAAAACGACCGATTTTTAAGTTTATCGTATTGAGATCGTTTCACGTAGACATAGTATGAAATGGAACATAAAATAGACCGAAAAGTGATTGGTCGTGTCAGTAAATTGAAGTTGATCATACAAATATCGGAGGGTTTTTCTAGGTATTTTGATCGATTTGTATGCGATAGTACTATGAAGCATGCGCACCACAGTACGATTGTGGAATCAATTGTGTGGAGGTACATCTATCGTTGTCAGATTCGATTGCATTGTGAGATTTAAATATCGATCAGCAGTCTAAGATCGATTGTGCATAAGTCAACCCATGTATGGATCGCTTTCCTTATACTACGGAAGATGGAAAACTAACGTCCCCCATACACAGGTCAATTCCATTGCTACTGTTGAACGATTAATCGCGTGGTGGCTCAAAGTAATGGCGATCGAACAGGGATTTACCAACATGATACAGTAGCTGTAGGTTCTGGCCGTTAGGCCTGTCAGGGGGGGGGGGGGG
>CM070036.1:30696577-30719437 GCA_036250615.1 Ptychadena robeensis | reverse complement strand
TACCTAAACAGACATGGATTCGTGGCAAGTATGGCCAGCTTAATACAGTAAAAATCCTACATTTTTTGCCAGGTCTACAGGTCTAATGACAGTCCAATATATTTGTGGTCGTTTCCACTGCAGATCGACCGCCGTGCGCACTCTCTAGGTCGATCTTACTACTTTGGATGGGGACTAGCCAAATAAATGCCAGCACACAAATGATGCACGACCAATTCTCGGCACGACGGGCGGCCATGCGTGGATCTGCAGAGAACTCAACATGGATTTGAAGCATCTATGGCCAGCTTAATACAGTAAAAACCCCAAAATGTTTTTGACCAGCTAAAAACTCGACAGGTCAAATGACAGTCCAATGATAACCTTGACGAAAGACCAAGAAAGCACTCCGCATATAAATTCGGAATATTTAAAACAATCATAATGCTTTCTGTATATCATTACCCTGCACCTGACTGGTGCTAACCGTATTTCACGAACGATAAGATGACCAATCCATGAATTTAGGAAGGAAATCGTATAAATACATATACTCATATTCACATATAGAGTAACAGAGGTCACCAAAAACTGGCAGGATCAACACGACAGTTAGCAATCTAATTAAATCAGGATATGAAGGTAGCCATACATAGCCCAATTTTCAGGCCAAACGACTGCCGTGCACGCTCCTGCCAATCATCGTGGGCTGGGCCCACCTGATGGGCTCGACCCGGATTCTCCCGCATGTTGGATAGCATGGTGATCAGACATGCCGGTAAATTCCCAGCTGACTTTGAATGAGGACGGCAATCCCCATTCAAAGTAATGGTTGGCACACAAAGTGTGCCCACCAATCAGCTGAGGGGCTGGCTGCAGCGGGATGAGGTCATCTCGCTGCAGTCCATCCCTCATTTATGGAGGGAGAATTGCCTTACGTATGGCTAGCTTTAGATATGGTATATGGACGCATTCAACTAGACTAGTTAAAAGGCTAGTTGACTAGATTTCTGCTAGCTGATTAGTAGTGATCTCGTTAGGACATGCTATTCTACAAATGATTATTTATAAAATAAAAAGAAAAGGTACAAGCTCAGCTTCCTATAAATTGCTTTGGTCTAAAACTTTACATCCCTAACCGCTTTCCCCTCACTACACTACTACATTCTATGGGCTGTATGAGATACACAAGCGTGTATCATGTGTATGAATGTGACACATTGTGAGCCATGCCAAAATAAACACCGCGTTCATATAAAATCCATCTGATAAAACCTAGAAAACGGTGAGCCTGTGAGAATTCTGCCCTGCATCTCCCTTGGATGGTGTTCGTGCCAGGGTCACAGCCACTAAATTATGCTAATGGAACTGAAATCTTAAGGTAGCCAAACACGAGGCAATTCTGATGCTGAGAGATCGGCTTCAGCGGGATGGCGCTTTGTGTGCCCGCCATTACTTTGAATGGGACTGCCGTCCCCATTCAAAGTAATAGGATCGGCCGGGAATTTATAGCCATGTAGGATCCCTTGTGATCCGACATGCGGCCAATTCATGGCCTATCTCACCAGGTGGGGCCACCCGATTTTCGCCGCGAGCGACTGCCGGCCGATTGGTGGGAGCACACACTGCGGTTGATCGGCCAGAGAATCGTTCAATGTATGGCTACCTTTAGAAGGCTTTGTTTTATTCGATTCATTGCAGTGTCACTTATAAAAGATTATAGGGATATGTAGACAACTTTCATACCAGTTATTAGACGTTAAGTCACGATGCAGCAATGACTTTAACCCTTGCAGTAATTATAACTGAATGCTCTGTGCACTGGTTCCTCAGTTCCAGAAAAGAATTCTGAAATTAGTCACATCCAACTTCATGTTTACCGAGTGTTTCATCTGTTCAAACACCACTGAGCTGGATTACACGGATCTGTTTATTTTAAAGAGGTGGAATACATTTAAAATACTAGTATTAATAGACTGCAAAGAATGCCAACATTATGTCAGTACCAAGTTCAGATTTCTCCTATTGCTAGAAGGCTTCGAATTGATTTATTGTCATCACTAGGTTTAGAGATCTCTGAAAAGATCTGTCATACAGCGCCAAAAGGTGTAAGTGTGGGTAGGTGGCCTACATATATAGAAGTAGATCAAATGTAAGTGTTCCCTATGCCTATAATGACAGCTTTCTGGCATTGATTTGATAAAAGTTAAGGTATCCATACACGCTACGATCCCTGCCCGATTGCAGTGTTATGACGTCATCACGCTGCAGCCGGTCGCTCAGAGGATCAGAGCAAAGCTTTTGTGTGCCAGACATTACTTTTGATGGGCCCCATTCAAAGCATTGCGATCAACCAGATATTTACCAACAAGTTGGATCACCTGGTCAATCATCTGTTTTGCAGATGAGCAATTGGCAGGAACAAGCATGGCGGCCTATTGGCAACTGATCGTAGCGTGTATGGCTATGTTTGCAGTGATATCATCAATATGTTGTACCCAGCCTATACAAAGCAGAGCTGTTGGAGGATCCCCCCTAATATATGCTGCCTAGAGTAAAACAAAGAGGGACAGTTACCATGCACAAGGCTCAATTGACATGGATAGTTACAGGGTGGCAGCAGCTGACATCACAGTACGGCTGTCAATCTGTCAACCGCCCAGATTTAAACCCTATGGACTACAGCAGGGAATACACAACAAGTTTCTTCCACCCTGTGGTTGCAGTTCATAGTTGGCCGGGATAGCAAGCCTAGCCTTATGGAGAGAGTAGTAACCAGTCTTTGAGTTTGAGGAAAGTTTTACATGGTATTCCTAACATTTTAACATTATCCTAATGCTTATCCGAATGTTCAGCTTTAGGTTTGCTCAACAACATTGTAAATAATCTGACTGATGGGCTTTACTACCGTATATGTAAATAGAGATCCGAAAAGTGATTGTGTTTACTAACCATGTCCGTGTGATGGCCCCAGGGGGCAGCATGGTCAGTAATGCACAGCCTCCGGTACGAGGAGCTGCATCATTCTACTGCTAGATGGATTCATGGGAAGAATGAATGGGATTTTCCTGCACACAAGAAGTGGCAGCCCTTTAGGAATGAATAGAATTTGAAGTAGCACTATGCAGGATCCGGAGGGTGCAATGACAGGTGAGAAGAAGGTAGCAAGAGGTACCCTATAACCAGCCTTAAACTTCATAGGGCCCATGGAATAAAACTCAAAATAAAAACCCTTCTCAAAATAGGTCACAACATGCGAAAATGCACCAGACAGTAAGACATTAGGATATATCTCATTTGTAGAGGGTGACTCTAGCAGTCACTTTCTTAACACACATGGCTATTTTAGCCCTAGTGACCCTAAATGTAAAGGTTTATGTAAACTCCTAAGGAACAACAACACACAGCCAGTGAGCCCTACGTGAAAAAAATTGTGTCCAAAGTGTGGCATGAAGTTCACTAAAGTGTCACAGGTTGCAACTGGACTCCTCTTATACTTGGTGGATGGTGGAGACCTTGTGGTTCTATATCTCTTGGTTGAGCAATGTCACAGATGGCCAATAGGGTTCAGGTCTGAAGACATGATTTGCAAGTCCAGCACTTTTAAGCAGGGTACAGACGTGGAGATCTGGGTCAAATCGATGGCCATTTCGAGCGTGCACGCTCATGGCCATCTATCTAACCCATATAATCTGCCCCCATCGCTGTTTTCGAGCGGGACAAATCAATCCCACTCGAAAACAGACTTATCGGACATGACCGTTAATACGGTGATGTCCGATGCTTTGCCTGGGTTTCCAGACAAAAGCTCAGCTGAGGAGCTCTTCTGATATCAGACAGCAGCGTGATGATATCACGCTGCTGCAGGGTACATCGGACGGCTCGAATATCGAGCCATCTGTACCCTGCTTTACCCTAAGTGTAACTTCTTTTGTTGGCCCTGGAGAGGCCTGTTCTGAATGGAAGTGGTCCTGTTATACAACTCAATAGTCTTGGCCACCAGGCTGCAGCTCAGTTACAGGGTGTTGGCAATCTGCTTACAGCCTCGGCCATTTTTTTGTAGAGCATCAATTCTTTTTTTTATTTCTAAACATCAGAGAGTTCTTTGCCAACTTCCAGTGACCAGTATGAGAATATGAAAGCCATAACACTAAATGTAACACTCCTGAGAGCCTGTTACACTTACAGACCATACATGTGTAGATATTGGCTAGATTGATGGCCAATTTGAGAGCTGTGTGTGCTCATGGCCATCTATCTGGCGCTTAGATCAATCAATCCTGCTTAAAAACAGGGTAATCGGACATGACCGTAAATCACAGTCAATGTTCTGTGCTTTGAATGGGGACCAATGCATTGGCTGAGCCTCCTTCGATATCGTGTCAGCGCGATGACGTCATCTTTTTTGAGTTTGAAGGCTGCTCCGTCTTATGGGCATCGACCCTTAACAGGTCACGGGGCTTTATGGGCACAATGTGGACATTTCCCCTTAGGGGTGTACTTACATTGGTTGTCAGATGTTATACATTAATGGCAGTGTGTAGTTATTTTAACGGGACAGGACATTTCAGTTATTCAAGCTGTAGACTGACTACATTACATTGTATCACAGTGTCATATCTTCCCAGAGAGAAAAGAAAACAGAACACGAAACACGACAAAGCTTGATGAGGAAGTGAACAGGTGAAAGATAAAGATGCAAATTCATAGACCAGCAATGTCTGTGCGGGTGATTGGAAGAGAAGAGTGGCCCGGGTAGGACTCCGTCACAGGGTGGTGCCATGGCACTGGTGTGCCGACATTAAGGGGAAACTGGTTTCAGCCAGATGAGTAATGTACATAACCCAGAAGAAATGTCACGGTGCCAAACCGTCATAGCAAAACTCAAAACACAGAAAGCGACTTTCATTTATGCAATCTGCTGCCTTGGTGCAAATCTCAGTACAAGGTTCAGTGATTCATGGGTAGTGTGTCAATCCTTCTCCCATGACGTGCCAACAAAGATGTAACCAGAGGAAAGTTTCTGGAGCTGTAATGTGTTACTTCAGAGAAACGCAAGATTATTATCGGGATGATCACGTTCAGCCAAAACCTTTATTAGTGCTGGACTGAATGACAAGAAGTTTTTAAACAAAAAAAAAAAGTTGATTGAAACTGAACATTGATGGAGCAGTGATCAGACATGTTGGTATATTATTATCTATCGTTTTAACCATGGAGGAACTAGCTGCAGACAGTTAATGGAGTGCATGTAATGTGTGTGTCTCTGCGAGTATGTTTTGTCTTTATGTGAATGATTTATGCCTCTGCATTAGTGTATTGTGTCTCTATTTTATGTGAATAATGAATGTTTCTGTGTGATTGGTGTGAAAATGAATAAACTTGTAGTTGTATTTCAAATAAAGTTTGCAGGCCATTTCACTCTAGTAATAGTACACAGTACTGCAAGGCAAACACAACTAGTGTAATGGCCCTCAATCTGAGATTTTATGGTTTAAATGGAGGCTGAGGGGGACTTAATGTTCCTATTTAGAAAAGGGGGGCCCAGCAGGAAGAGTTTGGGAACCACTGCTGCATGCCCACCTTTAGGGAGGTTCCCCTCTACCAGAAAGGGTGAGAGTTAAACCAGACAGGAAGTGATGTAAAATATGCTAAAACCTGGACATTGACAACAATATAAAAGCTACAAGAATTCAGGATACGGTGCAAGCATAAACAAATAATGAGTTTTATATACACACTTGCCCTGTAGTGTCACTTGGTACAGCTGTGTTGTATGTAGTAGCTACATTCAGGAAAACGAAAAGGTTGCCATTTTGTATGTGGCACTGAAGATCTAGCCCTCGTCTACTGATCTTGCGCTCTGAACCAGATCAGCGCTGATGTCATAGACTTGTCACAAAAGTGGAATAATTCTCCCAGCAATAACATACTCTGACACATTCAGTCTCCATGGCCCTACTTTTAGACAATTTTTTTTCCTACAAAAAAGGCAGAAAGTTTTGCCATATTGAAAGAATATTGAGATGTTCTCATGCAGATAAACAAGGGCACTAACACTGGGGTTTTATGGTGTACTCACAAGTTTTAAATAACTGTTATGCTTACCGGATCAGTTGAACCATAGTTTGGCTCCTCCTTTTCAGTTTTCACAGCTGGTAACTTGTTGCAACCGGAAGGATCCATCTTGTTATCCAATCGCTCCAACTTGGGTGTTATATCCGTAAGATTATCTCTAGTATCATCCTTGTCTAACAAATAGCGAAGTAGTGCATTTTCTTTCTTCTTAGGGCTCACTGGTTCCTGCTTTATAGTCACCTCAGAGCCAGGGCCTGTGCTATTGGAGTCCTGATTGAGTTCTTTCCCAGTGGCCTCTGCAGTAAGCTTAGCCAAATCAACAGGTGAGCTACTGTCCCGAAGAAGTCTGTGCAAAATTTTATGCTTCTCTTTCAGTGAGGTTCCATGTGCTGAGGCAGACAAACTATTGGATCCAAAATGTCCCATGGAGTCCTTGCTGTTTGTATCTCCCATATTAGCGGATAGTGGAGAAGGCTCCATCTGATCCGATTTTGTGGTGAGCAGCTGCAATAATTTTGTCTGACCTTTACTATCCAGCAGTCTGTTTTGACCTTCTATTTTGTCTCCAGCAGAAGCCATGTTTTCATTACAATCCTTTTGCTCAGATGAACGATTGCCAGTCTCCGTTTGTCCAGTTGCGCCCTCGGACTGCTCCCCATAAAGTCCAAAAGAGTCCTTAGAGTCCACACTGCCCATTTTTCGGAGCTGAGGAGGGTTCATGTTATTGGGCGAGTTTTGTAAATTACCCCCTTTCATGTCAGGTGATGGCATGGGTGGGGGCAGAGGGACACCATGGCCTTCACTAAGAGCCTGAAGTGCATTTAAAGAACTGTTGGTAAAACTATGGCTATTTCCTGTGCTACTACAAACTGGAGAATGCAAACTTCCTGCAGGGGAAAACTGACTGGGTGCAACACGTGGACTCCCTGCCACTCCAGGGCTTGCACGGTGCCTTGGGGAAAGCATAGAGCTAGGCTGACCCTGACCCATTCCAGGACTACCCTGTGATGGACTATTCATTTTGAGTGCATAGTTATTACCCTGAGGGGTGGCAGCTTGCATGCTGGAGACATGGTTCATCCCCCCAGAACCACCATATCTGCCTGCTGGCAAGCCCATTTGTTCCTTTGGGCCATTCATGGCATAATTCATATTGCTACTTATGGTCATATCCTGACCCGGGTTTCCGCTGCACACCGTCTGATGAGCCGGGCTGCTGGAGATGGGGTTCATCGGCTTTCCCATATTTTGTCCAGGCATTTCCTGATTCATTCCACACAGATTCTGTTCTCTGGGTCCATAACAAAAAACACATGTTAGAATGTCATATGGCAACTTTAACAAAAAAAAAACATCAGTAGGTTTTATTATACACACAGGTTAAAAAAAACATTAAAAGCTATTAAATTTTTTTTTATAAATCTAAAATGCCCAAAGAGGCTTAAGGCATCAATGTCAAGTAAAAAAGCTGCACCAGTAATGAGAGCTGATCAGTAAACAACACAATCTACTCATATCACAAACCTGATTTTCTTGCAGCATCGATAACTTTTTAAATCTATTAATAGGGTTGCTTTAGTGCAGTGGTTCCCAAACTGGGGGGCGTGAAGGTATTCCAGGGGGGGGCTGGCCCTCATTCTTAACATGTTTTTGAATAAGGAGCTAAATAATGTTCCTTAATAGAAAAGCGGGGCCCTGCAAGGAAAGTTTGGGAACCACTGCTTTAGTGGACAAATATTAAGAATTTTAAGTTCTTCACATCATAAAGAAATATGAGCAGAACTGATCAGGAACACTGAAGTATTGGCACAGTACACAGCCTTTGTTTTTTCTGTTTAACCTCCCTAGCGATATGCCCGAACCCAGTTCGGGCAAAGGCAAAACTGCACTAGCGATAGCCCGAACGGGTCGGGCACATGTGGGAGCTCACCGGTCTGCCGCCGCCATCTTGCGCGTCCTCGCAGGCTTCTTCTGGGTCCGGAGTGACGGGGGTGACGTTCACGGAGGCGGGAACGGTCGCACAGGTCTTTTTTTAAATCTTTTTTTTTAACTTTTGAGCTGGATATAGAAATGTCTTTCTATCATCCGCTCAAAGTTGATCCCGCTATCAGAAAACGCTCGCGCTGAGCGTTTCCTGATAGTGAGAGCTCTTCGGCTGCACGAGAGCCGTTCCGGAAATAGCCGAGGTCTCCGGCTATCTCCGTGAACAGCTCTCCTCTGCCCGGTGACGTCATCGGCGGCGGGAGATTTAAAGGTACAGAAAATGTTTTTTTTTTCTTAGATTTTTTTTTTTCATTTTTTTTTTTTTGGATTGGATTGGATAAATGTTTCTCCAATCCAGATCAAAAAGAAACAAAGTGGAAACTTCTTAAAAAAAAAAAAAAAAAAAATAATTTTTTTTTTGCCCAAAATTTTTTTTTTTTTTTACCTCTAGCCGGCCATAGGCTTTTTATTCTGATTTTGCATGATCCCATGCGCATTCGGGGTATCTCTTGTGATCATGTTGCAAAATGACGCTCCAACTGAAGCAAGTACTGGCTCAGTCTGATCGTAAATCAAACTGCGTCCCGTGCGGATCAGGCGCAAACGCTGGATCTCTGTTGCTGCAGCTTTCTACAAGCTCAGGCACAAAGTTTCCTTTCTCCGCCTCATCGGCGTCACCGGTGACGCCGATGGGGGGGATAAGTCAAAACCCTGTTCACTTTTGGTACAGTAAATCTGCACCTCAGTGAACCGCCAGGGGTTTAATAACCTCTGGCCTGTAAAAAAAAAAAAAAAAAAATCGTGTTTATTATGAAATTATCTTAGGCTATGTTTCCATTGCGTTGGGACCCTCCGCTAAGCGTACACGCTTATCGATAGGTCCCCGTAAACGATAGACTTACTGCTCGGCGGAGGGTTCTGTCTTCATTGCTCTGAGGCGATCCGCCGGTGTAAGGCTGAATGTAGTCGAGTAGTAGTTTCATGCCTGTACCCGGGATGTGTAACGGACCATCCGCCCCAGGAGTCTGTGGATAACGTCGGCCCCTTAGCGTATTACGCTTGCGGAGGGGTCCCGAGTTATAATGAAACAAGCCCTTAGACAGCGCTTGATGTTGAACTACGTCATCTTAGTCTTGTTTTATCCTTTAAAATAAAAAAATATTGTTTCCTGGAAACAAAATGTCAAAACACATTTCCTTATACATCAGTTTATTACTTCATAATGTGTCCCTAACCACTACAATCTAGGCTTGCATTAAAAATAGCAAAGTTTGCTGCAGCGTGCACAGAGGCAGGTATGGTGGCTTGGAAAGAAAATGAAGATGACTGTAGAACCTGCTTCCCCCTAAATTTGGTGCAGGCTCACTTGGAAAATGGAATGGTTTTTTCAACCCTTTTCAATCTCTTTGTATCTACAGGACAGAACCTTTACCCTTCATTTAACATTTTATCTCTTGGTTGTTTGTCCGAGTTACTTGTGATAGTTTATCCATTATGAGTTACTCTGGAAGAAAATTTCTGTCGGCGGTTCCCTCCGTTCCTATTTCTGGGTAGCATCAGGGCATGTATTGACGATGCTTTCGTGATTACCGCTGACGAGAAGGGTTGGGTTGTAATCAGTCACCATAGACCTCCATGTAATGGAGGGGGCGTTGCCGTTAATCCAACTCGGTGTCTTCCATTTGGGCCAGAGTTGTGTCATTGGGATCTTGTCTCGCGGGTAGGAAATAGCTGGGAGATTACTGTGTCTTTGTTCCACGTCGGCCCTTGTCGTGCTTTTCAAAAGGGAGTCGTCAGGAGTTAAGGACCAAGGGAAAAAAACTCAGAGCCCATCATATTGTCCCTAGTTTTGGGTACTAGGGCACCCATTCCCTCAATTGATTCCTGTATCCTTCTATACATTAAAAAAAGACATCGAGAGTCCCCCCCCCGGCTTATACTCGAGTCTTTTTTAGTTTTTTTCAGGGATTCTTTTTTGTGTAAAGTTAGGACTTTGGCTTATATTCGGCTTAGTAGTTATAATGTTTTACTTTCCTTTTTAACTGCACGGAAATCTCAAGAGGAGTAAACTCAATTATATATTATTATGCTTTAACATTGCTAAACATTAACCTATTCACTTTTGTAGTTATATGTCTTAAGGTATTCAGTCCATAGATATTCAAAATGGTTGCAACACAATGAATTAAAATGGGTATTTCCCAATTCTACACTAAGGTAATCATCCCATGCTGAATCATGTGCTTGACCCTTCTAACTATGATTTACATTTTGGGTATAACACTACATTACACACTGTTTTGAAATATAGTAACTTAGATCTTGCGCACTATAATCTTCTGAGGTCTGCTTCAACTTTATATCCCATCATAATGCTGTCTATAAAAACTCATTTCTTTGGGGGTTCTGGTGGCTGTTGGCCTTTGGTTTGTAAATCGCGCGAAACGACGTGCTCCCGCTGCCACTTTCTAACCGCCTCTAACCTGCTCCAATCTCCCGTTCCTCACCCCATCATGTCCACCTGGCGCATTATAAACACAGGAGAGAAAACGTACCCCAAAGATAATGCGTTAAGCAGCTGTTTTTCGTGGCACTCAAATCTGAGAAGGGAACAGACCTCATCCAATTGGCGGCCGTCTCCTCTGCAACGCTCCGGAGGGTTGCCATCCGGTCGACCGCAGCTCTCCCCCAGGATCTCCGTATGTGGACTCCCTGCCTCGGGTCACCCAATCCGCTCCCTCGGCTCTTCACATCTCCTGGCCTCAGTGGATTGACACTCTGCCTGAAGTGTGCAGCGATTTTTGCTGCAGAGGCTCCCATCTATAAGTGATTTTTGATTCCTGGTGACCGCCTGTAACCTGGCAGAGTGAACTAGCTCCCTGCAAAAGTTGTGCTGAACATGCAGCGCCGGTGGCTGATGCCATGGATGAATACTTGTCAGCTCATGAAGTCCCGTTTCCAAATGCCGACCACTCACTCTTCATGATAGCATGCTTCATTCAGATGCAACTCCACCGAAGATATGGAGGATAAGAACGTAGAAACAACCTCCGCTCCGAGTCTACCGGAGGTCAAACCTAACTATCAACTTATACCTAGATTATTGGAATTTTTTCGTGGCCTGTTTTAGGCGCGAGGCACTGATACCATTGTCCTGGATAGAGTCACAGTCCGCGGCCTGCCGGGCACCCTAATGTGGGTCCCCGTTACGTCCTGTCGTTTATCACTTTTCTGGCATCAAAGAAGATATCTTGAGCAGGCCTGGCTAAAGAGGCGCTGACTTTGATGGCGCCCCTATCATATCATGCCAGTACTTGTCCCGCACATCTTACGCGACGGGCGATGATAAGCCCTTGCTGGCCCATCCGGCGGCTTGGCGGCAATACCGTTGGGGATATCCCATACACCTCTGGATTACTGTGGCTCCTCAACATACTCATTCGTTCTCCCCGGAGACGTGCCTGGTGCCCTGGAGCAATTACAACTACCCCGATTGCTGTCCCTACACTGGCTCATGCACCTTCGGATAGGGACACGCCGACAACCATTTCCAGCGCCTTCCCGGGATCCTTACCGCACGGCCCGCAACAAAGAAACGTTGCCGTTTTGAATAGCCTCCCGACGACCCAGAGAAACTGACCACGGCCATCCGCTGGTACGAGGCAAGATATACCCCCCCTTTTCTTCGTCCTGTGGCTTCTGAGGATGTGTTATTCCATGCGCGTACAGATGTCGACTGAAACCGCTTATCCGCCCAGGCGCAACCTGAGTACCAGAGGACGGTACGGCATTCTCGAATATGGACTAAGCGTTGGACTTGGGACATTCCTGTGACCGAATCCTCCCGTGGAAGCTGAGTATTGCTGATGAATATTTCCCCCCCCCCCTGCACATTACCACCCCCCACCCCCCCCCCACTGGGTCCCCTCACCGAAGCCTCGGTGTGGCTCCGCGTTGACCCCTTTCTCAGGTAGGTACCCCACAGCGACAGGTCGGCCCGGACTGTTCCCATTCACCCCCCCCTTTCCCCCCCATTGGGGCACGTCCTGCACTGTGTGAGATCTGTGTACATTGGGACTCTGCCCAACAATCTCAGGTTAAGAGTTTTATTACGGGTTATATTAAGCTTTTACGGGGGGCGCGGGAGTAGCATGGCTTTGCCAGTTCACTACCCACTAGGAAGCAGGTGTCGGAGACAGACGTTCTCTCTGCTAAGGCTTTGGACCAGCGGGGGGGGGCTTATAAGCCTCCCCGATAGTTTGTTGTCCTCCCGCTTAGGGAGTGTTTTGATTGTTTACTCCCCTGTATTTGTTGTTCTCTTGTCTTTTTCTTACCCACCCCCCTCCCCTCTTTTCCCCTTTCTATAATCCTTTCTTCTTCTCTGTTACTGCGGGGGCTCTCTCATGCCCCTATCTTACCTAGTTTCACTTTCTCCTGAGCGACCGGGCGCCCGGGGGGTGGACAGTGGGGGGGTCCTGATTCCAGCTTCCTGGCATCTGTCTGACAAGTCCGTGGACTCAGCACCCAGAAAAAAAAAAGGAGGGTTGTCCTCGATGTGAATGCCACAGACTAAAGGGCATGTCTACTTTGCAGGAAACTCATTCAGAAATGGTCAGATCCCCCACTGGCTTAGAGCAAACATACCCGATGGGTGTACACTCGGGCTCCCCGGACAAAAAGTCAAGGGGGGTCGCGCACGATTTTACTCTCCAAAAATGTACATGGAGCCATGTGACACGTTTTCAGATGCAGAGGGGCGGATCCTGTCAACGTGAAGGGGAAAGTAGGGCTCCCAACTTATATCAATATCCAACCCTCTACCACCTATCAAAAAACCAAATTACCTATTTGGGAAAAAAGGCGCTCCGACCGACCTTCACCGAATTTTCAGCGAGGGCACGGACAGGTCTGGGCGGAGACTTCAAGGTTCACCCTGGACCCACCGCTGACACCTCTCGGAGGGCGTCGCATCTCCGCTATCGGCTTCACAGGCGTATCACGCGCGCTACACGCTCACCAACTTGTGGATGTGTGGAGAATCCAACACCCCCGGACCGTGACTACTCCTATTCTTCTCACCGCGCAGGACTCGTATTCCCGTATAGACTTTTTTCTCACTACTCAACTCAGCTTAGACGGCGTTCTCTGCCACCGACATCGGAATATCGATATCTGATCATGCGCCGGTGACCGAGACATTAGACTTACGATCCCACCCCCCCAACAAGGAACGAGGCTCAACGAGTCCTTACTGGCGTTTCCAACTTCCTTTAAATCCTGCCTCCTGAATTGGATATTTTCTTTGAGTCCAAACTGCACCCCCGACTGCCATCCCAACTGGTGGTGGGAAACGCACAAGGCCTAAATAAAAAAAAAAAAAGAGGGTGTCTCGTATAAGCTAGGTACAACTCCAGAAGAAGCGACGACTAAAAGAGACCAAAGCCTCCTACTCGATCAGATTGCAACTTGATGGAAGCCCTACACAAACGAGCCCCCGGACGACAGACCAGGCTGGCCAGCCTGACCCAACTCAGATTCAACTGCGACTCCCTTTTGTCGGACCCGCGCCAAAAGCGGCTCTGACTAAATGCAGGAGATACTATTATGAGTACAACCAATCAGTAGCAGGGCAACTGGCGCATGCTCTACAAAGCTTGCAAGGGTCGAAAGCATTCATACCGGCTGTACAAAACTCTAAAGGGGAGAAACAGATTCACCGACAGCGATCGCTCAGGACCCGCACGGGAATTTAACAGGGCTGTACAAATGCCATCGCCCCAGACCCCGACGGAGTGCGGAAAAGGGCTATCTCCCAAATTTGGAATCTCTGGCCTTCCCTCCCTCCTCCTGAGGACTATCTCGACCTGGAAAGCCCCCATCACACTGGAAGAAGACATGGCAATTACCAATACGAAAAGCGGGAAGGCCCCAGGGCAGTGGCCTGACGTCCGGACTACAGGGCGGTATGACACCCTGTCCCCACACTATATTGAGGCATTTAAAATGCACTATCCGATGGACCTCTTCAGCTCCACAGGCTCTGGAGGCGAATATAGTGGTTCTACCCAGGAGGGCAAAGACCCCTACTCGTCCCAGCAACAGGCCCATTAGCCTACTAATGTGGACCTGAAGCTTTTGCTAAAATTCTGGCCCACAGATTACACTCCACCATCTACAGTCGATTATTTCACCTTGTCAAGGGGGGGGGGGTTTTTTTTATGCCCCACAGGGAGGCTAGGGACGGAACCACCAGGGTCTCAACGCAGGAAACCATGCCCACTCTACAGGCGCCCCGACCAATACTCATCTCGACGGACGCCGAAAAGGCGTCTCGATCGAGTGGATGGACCTGTATAGCCTTGACACTGAAACAGATGATAGACTGGGACAACGAATGTTGGCGTGGATCAGCGTTGTATTTCCTCCCCAACGCAAGAGTCATGGATAATGGAGGTTCTACGACCCCATTTACGATCACCAACGGCCACCCGCCAGGAGCCCCTCTCACACCCTTATATTTGCCCTCACACTGGAACGTTCTACGGACGGTTAGGGCCCAGCCGGAATATCACTGGCATATCCCTGGGTGCGAAGACATATCATTATCGGCCTATGCAAGACGATCTCATGTTTATGCTTTCCTCCCTTAATCTCGCTCCCCATTGGTTGCAGGAGATACATAGCTACGGTGCCCTCTCAACTTTCACGTGAACAACCAAAAATCCGTGTGCCCAAAATCTGACTCTCCTGAACAGGCAGTCGCAATTTGAGGCTGCCTTGTTCCTTTCAAACTGGGCCCGCAAACGGTTAAATTCGTGGGGTTCAGATCCCGCACAAGCTTTCCCTTCTGTACGCGCTCAACTTTCCCCCCTACTCGACGCTATCAAGCTCTCTGAATTAGGTCCTGGGCCAAGCACAAACTTCTCATGGACCGGCAGGTGCAATGTATCAAACAAAACATTTACTTCTAGGGTACGGTATTTCTTCAAACGGTCCCCAATATCTGATACCAGAAGCTTTTTTAAATTCCCTAAGATCCGACTTAAAAGATTTGTTTGGGCCTCTAAACCCCCAGACTCAAGACCACACCAGCTACGAAGCATCCTACTAAAGCGGGGTCTTCGGCCTCCGGATATCCAAATGTATTTTTGGGCGGCCCACCTAGTCCGTTGCTGGACTGGAACAAACACGGAGCCCTCAAGCTCTGGGTCCGGATGGAGGGCATCTGTGGCTCCACACATCTGGGTCGCCTGCGTGGGCGTCTCTACGGCCCTTGCCTCCTAACCTCTCAAACCACCCTTGATACACGCGCCTTATCAGGTAGTAGGAGGCAGCTCTTCGCGACCCGAACCGTTATATATCAACCACCACCTAGCCACTGATCCGATCCTTTTTGACCCTGGCCTTCACCCCCGCTCACAGAACCAGCCTTGCCGTTAGAGACGGCGGGACTGAGGACACTATGACACTTCTCTCCCAGGGCAGGTGGCTGCGAACGCAGGACCCATCATGTTGACACCTGCCATGGGCTCCTTGGGATTCTGGAAGGAGCACCAACTCTCCCCATCTTGGCCTCTCTTCCCGCCACCCGTGCTCTTTCTCCAGACCTCTCACTCCCTGGAAACCGAGTGTATAAGGCCCGACACCGATAGCTCATGCCCTATCCAGATGTAATCCATGATTTTCAGACGCACTCTCCAAGGACAAAGCTACTGGGTACTAAATAGCCAAGTGGGGAAGCTGACCTAGACTTGACCTTTTCGGACAATGAGATACGAAAATGTGCTCCTTGGACAATGAAGTGCTCCATAGCAACAAATACCAGGAATCGGGTCAAGATCATGTCCAGATGGTAAGGGACTACAAGCTCCCTAAATCATATATATCCCTCCCTCCCAGATACTTGCTGGAGAATGCGCGCCCCATCGGCGGGATATTTCACATTTTTGTGGGCCTTGCCCCAAAATGACACCCTTACTGGTCTAGGTGCATGAACATCTGTTCCCGCTTCATAGAGAACCTATACCGTTTGTCTCCTGCTCTAACCTGCCTTACACCACCAACAGACATTACCCATATCTAAGTACAGAAATCCGCACCTGATGCACTGAGCAACGCGCTAGAGCTAGTGTCCCTGTGCGGTGGAAATCGGCCGATCCGCCCACAGTTGGCCAGTGATGGGAGACAGTGGCGGAGATACAGGTGATGGAGGATCTACCATTCTGTTAGGGCACTGAAAACCAACACAGCCTGATCTGGCAAGATTGGACAGCCTTTACCAAATCAGCTGGGTTGCAAACTTGCTGGCAGGAGACTGGAGTTAGACCTGCCCTGGACCCCCCCCACCCCCCCTCCCCCCCCCCCCCCCCCCCCTCCCTCCCCCGCCTCTTCTCCCCTACTTTGTTCTCTCTCTTGTTTTTCTTCTCCTTCCTCTTTTTTACTTTTTCCCTCTCTCCCCTCCTGACCCCCCCCCCCTCTATTCATCCCCCCCCCCCCCATTTAAATGTTATGATCTGCACACACCTTGGCCCGGTGCAAGTTCCTACACGTTTTAGATCCTATGTCGGTGACAGTAGACGTAACTCGCAACAGGACATGCCCCGTTAACGATATTGCTATCGAATTGAATGGTGTTGTACTATATCTGTGAATTCCTATTTGGGCACTTATCTGTTTTGGGCTTGTATGGAAAACAAAAATTTTCTCAATAAAAACCCTTGGAATTTCAAAAAAAAAAAAAAAAAAAATCATATCTTTCTCTGCTTTGGTTGAGGCATTATAATTACATAAATCAGAGATTTGTTTGTATGTTGGATTATATGACCCTGCGTTGTAATGAGTTACTTGTAAGGAAGAATATTTGTTAAGGCTGACATAATACTCCACCCATCCAGGAATAGAAGCTTTATACACAACAATAGAATGCAACTTTCAGTTTTTTTGTTTTTTTTTAAGGAGCTTTATACACAGATGGATATATAATACACAAATACCGTATTTTTCGGACTGTAAGATGCATTTTATCCCCCCAAAAAGGGGGGGTGGCAAAAATCACACGCTTTCGCATTACCCGCCGTGGCTAAGCACTGAGCTTAGCCGCAGCGAGGAAGCGGTCACACCACTGTATGAGAACAAACTGCCAGCTCACATAGAGACCTGCAGAGGGACGACCCATCCATAGGCTGATCAACCGTCTGCAGCTGTCACAGCTCTGTATGGGAGCAAACTTTAGATGCTGGTCTCATACAGACATCTGCTGAGGCACGATCCATCCATGGATGGATCATCCTTCTGCAGATCTGTGAGTTGCAGCTGCTCACATACAGAAGCAGGGACAATCTGCCAGGGGGCAGATCTTTTTCTGGTCAGAGTTGTTGCTTACATACAGATCTGCAGGCAGATGATCCATCCATGGATGTCTGTATGAAAGCAGCTGCTTTAGTCAGCTCACATACAGCTCCGCATAACAGCATAAGGAGGAGGGGGAAGCAACTGAGAGCTTCTCTGCCTATTTGAACCAGAGCAAGGTATTTTTCACCGGGATGATGCGTGCTGCTGTATAGGGTGCGTCCTATATAGCAGAGCATCTTATAATGCAAAAAACGGTGGGTGTGTGAATCGATAGCTCATCATAGTAACATGCCAAGACAAATTTGCTTGCTAACAGACACTTGGTGGAATCTGGATAAACAGCTGGTTTGCCAAGCAGGTTGCAGAATAACTTTCAATACTACATGGCATCAATCTAAATCTGGCCATACACAGATCCATCTTTCCGTTAAATCAACTTAAAAAAATTTATGGACATGTTGATACTTTAGCCCATAGTACAAGTATTTGGTGGGGTTTCTAGGTTTTCGGACAGATTTGTATGCAATTGTATTATAGAGCATGCCCACCAATCCAAGTGTTTAAAATCGATCACAGACCTGATGATTGACTCGATCGTCTTGTGCGATCTAAATATTTAAGAGCAAAAAGCCGCTCGTGCAAAAGTTGACCCGTGAATGGCTAGACACTGATCTGTAGACGCAAGCTGCAAATAATGCACAATTTAAGGCCCCCATACACGTCTCGATTTTCCTTTCAATCAACTTAAAAAGATAAATTTTTGGGGGTCAGGGAAAGTGATTGATTGTAATGTATGCCAACTGTAGTAACAGATATTTGATCACATATTTTTGGATCGACTGAAAGCAAAATTGAATTAAAGTTCAATTTCAATACAAGCGATAAAACTTTTCCGGAATATCCGTAAATTTTTCAATAAAATTTTTTCCCAATTTTAATCGTTTTAGGTTGATCTTACCATGTGGGCTGCCATAGATTTTCAATCAATCAACCACAAAAAATTTATTGAATTAAGTTGATTGAACGATTGTATGGGGGGCCTTCACTCTTTTATTTAAACACTTCCAATGTCTTCTTGCTGTGCTACAGAACAACCAATTAGTTTTGTGCACACCATTTACGCCTTTATAGTAAAAGAAAAACAGTTTTAATGATTTAAAAAATTAGGCAAGATTTAAGCTGCACATCCTGTTAAGGAAGGGGAACCCACTTACAAAGGAGGTGTGTCACTGGCTAGATTAGCAGGTGAAAATAAGCGAAGGCAAATACCACAACTAATGCCTGCTAAGCTGCTATAAACTAAATTCAGATACACATATAAATGGCAAATACTTTCAAAGTTATAAGTGTATAGACACCATATTGCTCACCTTTGCAACATATGTATGGATATCACAAGCTGAGGTTCATTCGTATTCTGAGAGCGGATGAGTTTGCTCTTTGTTTGGGCTGCAACAATCGTGCCGTCCGACAATGAAAACCGATATAATGGACTCAGAGCGAGCCCTTGCCTGAGAACTGAAAGAGCACAGGAATACAAAGACCATTAGAACTGATACATTTATTCAAACAGGCATCAACCTCACATTTTCACCGAATAAATATTTCTTAGAAAATGATAAAAATGTGAAAAAGGTTTTATACATGTTTATTCCCAAAATTCCAGGTGGCTTAATGTAACAGGCAGACAAACTGAGCCTTTAGAAAGTGTTTGCTGTACTATCTATTGAAGCAATACACATTGCTCTTGTAATTTATTCACACATGCGTATGAAAATATTCACACCTTTCCATTGCTGGACCCCCTAACACGAGAGCGTTTCTGAATGTCCCCTGAGCACCCACACACAGGGGCAGGCAGGCAGGAAAGCTAGCCTATGCAAGTTCTGGCCTAGGAACCCTTGTCGAGCTGGGGGGATGTGTTGAGGGTTCCATTGGCAAATGGTGAAGGGCACAAGTGGCAAAGCTGCTCCTCCTTCCTCCTCCCCACACACGCACCTCATAGTCTAAAACATTGAATTCATATTAAAAAAATGGATACCTTCTTGATGATGCCTTTTACCGAAGGAAAGATCGCCATCAGGTTGAGCGTGAAACCTCTGAATACATCGCCTCACCAAATCCTCCCAACCTGGTCTCATTAGTGCCCTCATTGTGCTCGTGTCCAATGAGGTTATTTTACCTGGAATAGTAATTTGTTTTTAGAAATGTACAGTTGAATTAAAAGGAGCTGGGAGATAATGGCAGCAGGATTGTTACCTTGCAAGTCCTGGCGCGTTGAGAATGTTTCGGATGAGGGAAGTGGAGGCCTCTCCTTCATAGGTACTCTTCTCGCCACACAAATCAAGCAGGACTGAAAATCTTCAAGAACATATAACAAAGCATACTCATAAGCATTTTAATCCGAAACCACAATGGCAGCTAGCAGTTACAGTTTACTTTAATGAGAAAATGCTTTCTATGTTAGGATGCAATTTAGTGCCCAAAATCTGATGCCGCAATTCGGATGGGTTCAGATGTAAGTGAAGTACCATATATAGTCGAGTATAAGCCGACCTGAGTATAAGCCGATGTACCTATCAACAACAGGGAAAACATACAGACTCCAGCATAACCAGAGAGTGGGCAAAACAGCAGATACTTTAAAGTCAGATAGAGGAGTTTTCAAAATTAAATTCTACCATCTCCAGTAAAATGTCTACAAGATGGGGCTGCCATCTGTGTTTACATTTTACCAGCGTCCAGCTCGGGAATAAGGCAGATAGAATACCGAATATAGAAGAACAGTCTGCCAGGAACGGCGGGCCCCCTTGTAGCTATAGACCCCATAGTGGCACTATAGCTGCTATGGTGGTTCTTGGACCACTGGGCACACTGCGTGTAACTAGAGACCGGCAGTTGCAGCAGGAGAAGATGACTGCAGGCTGCAAGGAGGAGAGCAGTCATAGGCCCACAGAGGCTGCCGGCGCTGGCAAGGAGACCAGCGAACACCCGTTTTTTCACGGCTGCTATTGGGGGATGACCGGGAGCATTTTGGCCATGATTTTAAGCCGCCCCCGATCATGCTCATAGAGAATGAATGGGAATGCGACTTTACAACTTTTAGGGCCCTTTCACACTACATGCATTGCGTTTTTTCAGTACTGCGTTTTTTCATAGAAAACCAATGTTACTGTGCATGCGTTGCCTTTTTAAAACCGCAGCGTTTCCACATGCGTTTTTGCTGCATGCATTTTTCATTGATTTGTTCAAATACGCAAATACAATGTGAAAATGGCATGCGTTTTTGTATTTATGCAGAAATGCATGCCTTAAAAAAACTAATATATTGTGAAAGGGCCCTTAGTGAAGTTAATGAGAGCTGCATATTATGAACATATGAATATGCAGCTACCTATTGCAGCAAGACCCCTTATGCTCAATGACAGTTCTTCTGTCCAACCTTAACAGTACATTCTATGCAAGCAAGTTAGTTATTTCATTAAAAAAAACTTTGTTGACTTGACTATCTGATAAGAGCCACATAAATGCATGTACCTTCCCCTTCCTCTTTAATGGACTTTGGTTGGGATACAGCAAAGCACTGCATAGTTTCATATTTCTGGTGTGTTTCCTGTTCATGGTTCTCCTCTTCACACTCTGTAATTGGCTTTACCATCATTCGGCAATTAAAAGTATGGCTATTACGTCTAGGTCCCCCATTCACTGCAAAGAGAAGAAATGTACAGTTATAAAACTGAAACCAGGAATGGGGCAGAGGGAAGGAAACATAGCATTGAGTGTATAAGGAGAGGGATAACATGGAACTACAAAGGAACCATAAGTATTAACACTCTGGAAAATGTTCCTGCCACCTCCAGATCTTAGATAGCGGTCCTAGAAAAGTTCAGATAAATGCTAAACAAGAGCTGTACATTTAGTTATTTACCTCTGGTCACCCTATGGGGTTTACTTACAAGGGAGCCTAGAATAACATTTTCTCCAATAAGGTAAAAAAAATGTTCAACTGCTCTTTGACTTGAGATATATATTATATAATATGTTCAGATGAAATGAAATACTGTATCATTTCTTAACCCTAAAAAGGTATGTTTCCACTGCGGCCTCCGTAGGCACCCCTGCACCAAGCACATTCCTTGACAGGGATGCGGATGGAGCACATCCAGATACCCGCCCACCGCACCGGCTGTCTCCATGGCATGGAACCAGTTGGAAGGTTAACATATAGCATTATGTCAACCTCCGGCTCCATGGAGACAGAAAGGGCGCCCACGTTTGATTCCTGAATGACCGATCACCGCAATTGGGAGAAAAATCGATCCGTGTATGGGGACCCCAAGCTCTGTGGTATTCCCCAGAGAATTCTCCCTGTCAGTTCTTTCAGTGCAGAATTAAATCAACTTAAAAGGTTAGCTCTGAGAGCCATCATCCCACTCCTTATTGGTCCAGAGAGTGGAGCAGCTAGCTTTCCAAGCAAAGTTAACAGATTTGTGCCTTCATCTGCTGTGTTGTTGTCTCTTCTTCATACGATCATGGTAAGCCTGGCTGTACAGGGGCTGATAAATGTGAGCTATGTGACGCATCTGAACATTGTCTGCGATTATCAAGTTGTTTAGAAGTTAACAACAGAGAGATAGCAAGCACTTCAAAAGTGCTCCTTATAGAACAGAACATGGAAAAATATCTGTGACTGGAAAATAAACATTAAAGTAAGGAGCTGTAAACTCATCCAAGCTCACCACTGGTAAAACCATATACAACAAAAAGATAATTATAGTGGATTAATAGGGATACAAGCTAATAGGAACAGCTGGCCCAATGATGTCTGAAGCAATAGCCGAGTCTGTAGATACAAGTGACGCGAGCCCAGTGCCACATCTGTTTATTTTATAAAGGAGGAGGGGACTAAGGATCTTCACCCACCTAAAGACTTTGGCAGCAGGTTTTTGATGAACTCATTGTGATCTCCAACATGAAGAATGTTATATACACTGGTATTCATTAGCTCTTCTTGGTTGTACCGGAGATACTGAGTCACATTCTCAGAGACAAATACCACGTTCCCTTCACGGTTCACCACAAAGAAGAACCCATCCAGGGCCTGGAGATAGAGAAAAAAGGTACACGTTACTGGAAGTGTCGTTAACCCATGCGAGACACACATCAGAAATATGTAAACTATGCAGACTGTTCAGTATTTGTAGTAAAAAACATATTTTATTTGACACTAGTACAACATATGTGGGTGGAGGAGTCTTACGGACATACTAAGTGAAGTTAGTTTCCCAAGGGGCCATTAACAAAGTTGGTTTGGGAGCGAGTAATTTCCACTTCTCAAGGGTTTTCAGCCAGTTGCTAATGATCCCCCAATTACCATGTGTGAGGGTGGCGGGTCCTAGGTAGATTGGTGTGCTGGGTGAGCACCCCCTTGGGTGCCCCACATTACTACCGTACACCAAGGGGGGGGGG
>CM070036.1:30661509-30686636 GCA_036250615.1 Ptychadena robeensis | reverse complement strand
ATAAATAAATTGACCTTCAGACATATGACTATGGTAGATTATTAGATTACATTAGATTGTGAGCTCCTATGAGACGATATGACTGTGTCCTCTGTTAATGATATAATACTTTTAATAATAATCTTCAACTAAACGTCGTCATGCCAGGGCAGCTGAAGGAGCAGGTCTATGAGAGCGTGGTCACCATCTTTATGAGCTGGGGCTGACACCGAGGCATTGTTCCTTAGAAATCCCCTCCTGGGAATGAAGAGTTAAGGACATGTTGCTTCTCAGGAAAGCTTTAGGAGGTAAGCAAGTGAGACAATTATACATCTGCACAGTCCTAAAATTAGAAAAGCTGCCATATGGCCTGGGCAAAGCCAGCATCGCATTCGTATTCATTAGGAATCATTCTGCCAGCACAAAAACACAAGGCCCTTCCTGTGCGCTACGAATCTGTTTATCTTTTCAACATTAATGCGCCATATATCATCTGGCTGACGAAATCTCCCACCGTGCAGGAGAAGGGAAAAAAGGTCGGGGAAATCAGCGCAGCTGCACGGCTTCTCACTGGGAGCAGCGCAGAGCCATCCCCACCGGCACTTCCTTATTCTCACATACATGCTTCATCCTCATTAGCACAATCACAGATATTACTGGTCCACACAATTCTGCGTCTTCTTCCCCTGCTCAGAAAGTGAGACTTTCATGTCCTACCAGCTCTGCCAGGAATAGCTGTGGCGGGCGCGTGACGGGATGACTAAGCAAACAGCGCAGGGCTGCCATACGCTCAACATTTTTGGTGGACGTATAACAGAGTAAACGCAACTTTTCCACATTCACACAAAAGACACCTGCAACTGCAAATAATCGGTTTCGCTATATAGTCAGGACTGGCACAGCGACTGTGTGCGGTCGTAAGAACATGCGGGAGGCACAACTTTAAGAACATGCCAACAATTAGCAAAGTGCAGCTATCCCCAGAAACTAGTTGGATAGGTAAAATAATTTTTGTGATGGGATGCTGTAGATCTCTGAACTTGGCTTTTAGATACAAAAGTAAAATTTGATTATGTGTATAAGTAAAGTACAATGCAAGTGCCAACCAACCTGTAGCCCCGCAGTTAAAGGTTGAGATGAATAGGAATCAGCAAATTCAAGCCAGCCATACACACAGCGATCCCTGCATGATCCTCGAACGGCCGATTGCACCGTGATTATATTATGCTGCAGCTGGTCGTTCACAGAATCTGAGCGCACCCTTGGTGTGCCGACCGATACTTTGGATGGGGACACTGGTCGCTCCATGTGGGAAGCTGCGATCCGCTGGGGATTTTGCCCATGGATCCATGCGTGAATGGCCAACTTATTTGAACTTTGTATTAAAATGCAGGTCTATACTGTATAGTGGATGTGTTGCCTATAGAATTTAAGTTTTGTAAAAAGTCAACAGGAACCAGGACTTGAGCCTAAGGGCTTGTCCCCGCAGACGAAGTTGGCCGCGTGGCAGTGTGATTCTACATTGACATGCAGTTAGCCGTTAGTGGCCTGCAGCCAGCGGGGACAAGCCCTAAGTTTGAGGTTCTGTTGCAAACGCGGCAAAATGTAGTGGGGGCTTCTTTAGTACACATCACATTCATTTTGAATAGGTACATACCTGCGCTGTAAGATTGTCATTTCACGTGCTGGAGATCCTGTTTATGCCACCCCCAACCATCTATTGTATACTCTGTTCCTCAACCAATTACATTGTAAAGCTTGTAAAAACAGGTCGATTTTTGGTTCAATTCTAGAATGCTGCCCACCTTGGGCGATCACCCAAGATCAAACCAAGGAAAATAGCACAATGATCCGACATGTTTGTATTTTCTTGGACGATTGCCATCACTTTGGATGTGGACCCTCGATCCCCATTCAAAGAATCAAACAGGAATCGATTCCCCACCATGGTGTGCACTGCGAACACTGTACAATCAATCTGTGATTCTTATGTTCGCATGTTGTGATTGATTGTGATGCATCTTAACTCCAATTTAATGCGTAATATATTGGCGCGATATAAATTAAAGTTAATAATAATAATGGGAGAACTCGTTTGCTCATATTAGCTACCAATAGGGTAAGAGAATGCATACTACA
Organism: Ptychadena robeensis; assembly: GCA_036250615.1. Lineage (NCBI taxonomy): Eukaryota > Metazoa > Chordata > Amphibia > Anura > Ptychadenidae > Ptychadena > Ptychadena robeensis. The sequence continues at coordinate 30,684,518 of CM070036.1, read as the reverse complement.
GTCATGTATTTCTTTGCTGATGTGCGGTTGGAGAGGTATTTTTTCACACTTCAGATGTTGGTAGAGGGTATAACCGTCTCTAATAAGAAATGGAGTGGCCTACTTTACGGCTAATGAGGTTGTTAATCCTCAAATGTCTGCAGCGGGTTTACAAGGGACACAAACGTAAACCAGAGGGAATGAGAGTCATGTAAATTCTATCACATGCACCGCACAAAAACCAGGACTGATGGAATGGATCCACAGTATTATACCATGTGCACCCTTTTTTTTAACACACACACTGTATTCCTATACAAACATACAACACACCACCTACATAATAATGAATATAGTGTGGGTATCCTCTCCGGCATTAAAATTCTAAACTCCTTATCATTGGACGTCACAAGACCTCTGGAGGGAAAGGGGGAGAAAAGAAACAGAGCGTCTCTGACCCAGTTATCACAACATGGCCCTTGCTGTCCAACACCTCACCTCCCACAACTCTTGCCCAATATATCCTACCACTTGACAGGTGCTATGCATCATTTATATCTATTATCCGCACAATCAAGCCTTCTTAAAAACAGAGGTTATTTACATGGCCCAATTCATCACAAATCCCAAAAGTTTAGGTAGAAACCCTCGTTTTAGGACAGTAGGTGGAGCCATGCAAATTATTTCTTTTTCGTCCCATCAGCCAAATTCACATCCAGAACCGCTGGTGTACAATGCAAATATAGCCTTATGGTACAGAGACATTTATTCCAAACTGCATACAGCTGTTTAAGGCTCCTTGGCAGTGCAGTGCAGTGCATGGACACCGTAGGGTTTTATAAGGTTTGAGCTTATAACATCTTGGTACAAATTGGGAGTATGAAGATAAGACGATAAAGGAATGGGTCTGTGCTCTTTTCTACCCATCAGAAAGGAAGTAGACAGGGCTGACACCAAGTGCTTAAAATGTAGAGCTTAGATGGGTAAGAATAGCAAAATGCCCCCCCCCCCCATGCTCTAAATAACATATTTGAGGTATGAGGAAATTTACATCAGAAGTTGATATAAAATGAAAAGGTCTTTATTTCCATAGGTAGGACCAATGTTATAATCAAATCATCAATATATTACATAGGAATAAAAAACATCTTTTTTATTGCGATTTAATATATTGAGAATTTCTGGTGTAAATTTATTTCATGTTGCCTCAAACCCCAAACAGGCGATTCAGGGCACAGATGGCTATGATTCTTTTTAGTGAGGGGTAACCCTTAATGATTGCCGTATTTTTCAGACTATATGACACATTTTTACCATTAAAATCCATGGGAAAGTGTCACTGCTTCTTATAGTGTGACTATGTAAAAAAAAATATATATATGTATATTTCAATCCTGCGATACAAAGGTCCGCTATAGCAGGCTGAAACTTTCTTCAGTGATGTGCCATCCTTTCCTATTCTGCCAGCATGACCTTGCTGGCTCTCTCTCCATGTTCCCGAATCCATTGCGGTCTGATGAAAACATCACCACTTCCTCCTCCTATTCTGCACGAGATTTACACAGAACATGGAACTCATATCCAGAAAAATGACAACAAAGACTTCCAGCTCAGAACAAAGTGATGAGTTCATTAGCATGCTGGCAGCCATTACCGTCTACTCGCTGGGCTGAGGATACATCGTGACCAGGTTTTATTGGCTTCTCTGTAGTGAAATAAAATAACATCACTCTGCGGGTTGTGCACACTAGTAGAGCTTTGTAAATTGCAGGATTAACTGGGCGGAATTACATATCCCCCATCCTACTGGTGATGAAATCCCCCCCGACAGTATTCCTGATCTGTTGTATATATGCACTTGTTGGACCTCTATTCCACGCTCGCTCGCTTACTGGAGGACAGATCAAACGGGTAAGCATGCAATGTATGATTTTGATAAATTATAATGATGAGCTATAAATCAAGTGAGGACATGATTTTTGTAAGACAAACATAGCTGTCTACAAAGAATAAGAAGAGTCAACTGCAGTATGCCAAAAGTCATGTGGACAAACCACAAAAGTTTTGGGATAGTGATCTGTGGACTGATGAAACAAAATTAGAACTGTTTGGACACATTGATCAAGGCTATGTTTGGAGGAGGAAGAACAAGGCCTATGAAGAAAAGAACACCCTGCTTAATGCTTTGGGGCTGTCTTGCTTCTGCAGGTACAGGGAAGCTTCAGCATGTGCAGGGTCCAAGGTAACATGAACTTCAATTCGATTGAGAACCTCTGCGCGCAAGCCTAAGAATGTGACTGAACTGGAGGCTTTTGCCCATAAAGAATGGGCTAAGATATCTGTAGATCGCTGCAAGACACTTGTGTCAAGCTATGCTTCACGTTTAAAAGCTGTTATACCTGGAAAGGATGTTGTACTAAGTTCTAAGAATGAATGTCACTTGGGGGTTGAATAAAACTGATAATGATGTGAGCACAGAAAAGACATTTGTGGTTATTTCATTATTAATGTTATGTTATTTTTGTCTGACTTACAAGCGCCTCGCTGATTTCATTGTAAATAAGATGAAATGATCAAAATCAATGTCAAAATGACCAAAACACTCAATTTCAGGGGGGGTTGAATAATTTTGAACACAACTGTATTCTCACTTCTCATGTGAATATTGGCGTGTACAGCGAATTGGATTTGATTTTATGTTTTACAGACCCCTCTCGGTCATGGAGATATGTTTGTAAATGTTTTTTATTTATGGGTCATAAATTAAAACTGTGAACCTCACTTCTTTGACTGGAACACCACCTTCTTATAGTCACCTCAAAAGTCCATAGGGGCAGTATCTATTACAAATCGTGATGCCTACTTGTCTGTCTAGAGTTCCCCTTTAATTTTATGTTCAGTTTGCCACTTTGGAAAGCATACTTTACAATCCAGAGGACCATAAATTAATGATCAATTATGACGAGCAAAGGTGTGCAAGTAATCTGTGTTTATTCCCTCACACCATATCTAGAGCTCAGAAAAGAAATGGTTAAATCTTCATTAGAGAGCTGTATATGAATCTCCATTTGGAAGGAAACATTTCACACTACGTTATCAATTCTTGTGACATTTCACTCCCTGAAGACTGTTTTACTCATATGAATACAGCAAGAGATGAGAAAGTAAAAATAAAAATGAAACTTAAAATGCAGAACTGAAAGCTGAAGAAAAGGTCATCAAGAAATGGAGACTGACGAAAAGCTGAATACAGTAGCAGACAGACAATCTGACTTGCAGTGGGCTAAGCAAAACTGGACTATGGCGGGAGGCGACTACCAGACGCAACACACAACTTTGGACTTTGTAAAAAGCTGTATACATTTTAGTTGCAGAGGTGCACAAGGCCAATGTAATAAACAACCTCTTGCCCTCCCCCCTTGCAAAAAAAAACCCACAAAGAGAAAGTCTTCATATTAACAAAGTTTTCTGCACAAAAAAACTTTTGTTGGTTATTACTGTTGCAAAGATTGGGATGGCTATAATTCTTTTTAGTGAGGGGTAACCCTGAATGATATGTTTCTGACTATAAAGACACACTTTACAATCAATGGGAAAGTGTCCCTGCGTCTTATAGTTCAAATATGTAAAAAAGTCCAAACCATCCAGGGAGCAATAGCTCTGCATCCCAGGAGGAAGAAATCTTATCTGCATTAGCAGAAACCATGGTTGTTAGTGACTTTCCCCTTTTAACCTTCTATCTGAGACTGGGGGTCACAATAGAGAATAAGGCAGAGGAAAGGTGGAGTAAAGGAGTTAACCCTTTGCAGTGAATCTCTCACTTTCATACAGACATGTGTGATACAATATACTCGGTTACAACAGTTTAAGTGAAGAATGGAAGTGATATTACACACAAGCTCCGTTATGAATGACAATGATTGGTTTATCAGTTTTCTTTCTGACCTCACAAAATTCAATAAACAAATAGAAATCAAAATGAAGAAAAGCTGTTCAAATGCAACAAAACACTGTAATCATTCTCCTGTACAGAAAAGGAAAATGTACAAAAAGGTGAAAATTCAGAAGTGCAGCGGCCATTATAGGTAAATTAATGAAGTGTGAAGACATGATATGGTACTTCAATGATCAAAGACAACCGCAAAGGACTAGAAATGACGTTCCTGTTAAATAAAACCTGTGCTTAACTTAATATGACGTTCTATAATGGAAAGCGGTACATTTTTGCATCTTTGACCTGAAATTGTAAAAAAAAAAAAAACACTAAACTACCTAAAGATGGAATTTCCTGACTGTAGAACGTGTGTCTTTAAGCAGGTTGTGAACTCCTATACAAGTCTCGAGGAAACCCAGAAATATGAAAGTCAAATGAAGGTCAAACCAAAGTCTACTGCACATAGACTTCCACCACAAGTGAAATGCACCCGGCAATCAATATAAAGTAATAGATTTCATGATACATCTTAAGGGCTTGTTTCCACTAGAGTGATCGCTCCCATTGAAACACATTTCTCAGTTTCCATTTTTGCGATTGCGCGTGTATGGGCACAGACATGATTTAGGGGGCAAATTTAAACACCACTCTACCGCGTCCCCTAGTGAAAAAAAAATCGCCTGATCGCGTACATTGACAGGAATGGACACGGTCAAAATCGAAGCGTCCATTAATTTTCTATCGCATGCAAAATCGCATTTGATCGCGGGGGGAGCGATTAAAAATGCATCCATCTGTGGCCAATCGCTCCAGTGCCCAGGTGCTCAACCTGCGGCCCTTTGGGCGTTCTTCGGCGGCCCCCCTCAGTCCTTCACTTGCGGCCCCCAAGACCTAACTGTTGATACATACGGCATAGCAACTCACCTGTCTGCAGAATCGAAGGATATGTGCCCCATCGATATTATCAATGGTTTTGATGGTATTTATGAGACACATAACCGTTGACGATATATATGACAAAACATGCATTACCACACTACAGTGTTCCCTAATGCTTGAAGTATCATTTAAATTAAATGTTATTTTAAAAAATGAAAAATAAATAATGTCTTCTAGCTATATCTGCTGACAAAATGTTATGTGCGGCCGCATTTGTGGCCCTCCATATCCACTCAGTTGCCCACCACTTCTCTAGTGGGAACAAGCCCTAAAAGCTGCTTGGAAAATTGCAAGAAAGTTCTTTTCTTGACACTGCACCTCATATCACTGCTACATTGTCACTCTGAGTAGCAGAATAAGGAACTAGATATTTCTACATATTTACAATTCCTATGATAAGCAGCTACACCAGTTCCCAGTGTAATATACAACCTGCCAAGCTGGTCTGACTGGTAGGGAACAGTCGGTAGAAAATTTCCCAATGACACGGCACCTGTAAGAGCAGATCCTAACTGTGCAAACCTTTATCTCCTCATGCCAGCCACTCTCACGCCTCTTACCTTGCTCTTTGATCTGACGAATCTGCTTCACAGTTTCCTTCAAGATTGCACATTTGTCGGGTTTAAAGTTAAAGTTGTCGATATCGTTAAAATTCGCGAAAATCAGCTCAGCAAGCTCCTCAATGTATCGATTCTCCTGCTCGCGGTTCCGCTTCTCTGTACTCCGCTTAGGGCTGAAAAAGACGTTAACAATTAGTTTAAAAGCAACAGTGATGACCCACAATCATTGCTTCAACAACACTGGTAAGACACACACTACAAAAACTGGTGCAAAGGCAACTACAGCAGTGATTCCCAAACTTTCCCGTGGAGGGCCCCCCTTTTTGATTCGGGGACATTTTCGAGCCCCCTTCCCTATTGAAACATAGGCTTCCAAAGGCTTCCTGCATGTGGAAAAATTAAGGAAAGCCATATGGGTACCGTAAATATGCAAGGTCCCTATACACCTTTCAATCTTACCATACAATTTCTGTACAATCAACCATGTAATATGGAGGACCTTTCTATACCTTCCAATCACTATGTATTCTATCAGGGAGGACCCGGCACTACATAGTTGTTGGTAGAACTAATCTAAATTGTATAGTGATCTAAAGGTGTATGGGGGGCCTTTACAATTACCATATTACAATCAACAGTGAGAGAGGTGGAGTGGAACCCCACTCAGGTAAGGATCCCATATGCATTCAGCTTGCACACCTGAAAGCAGTATGGAATCTTTCCAGAAACCTGCAGTTGCCTTCCACAAGTTTCATTTATTTTCTGGCGGAGAAAGTGATAAAAGATATTGCCGTCTCCTGCCATCTGTCCATACGGAGACCCTCTGGAGAGTTTTTTCCCCCTCTGAACATCTTTGGCTGTACACAAAGTTCTAACATCTCTGGAAGCAAAGCCAACGGAGTCAGAGGCATCAGTTTGCAGGCAGAATATCTCAGAATAGGAAATTGTAACCACAATAATACAACGAACAGCCATATTATAAATAAAGTGAAAAGACACCACCATCATGGTAGATCTCAAATGACTGATATATATTGGGTTGATGAGGGTAAAGGTGTCCATTCACAGGTTGATTTTTAACAGATTTGAGCACAATCGAGTATTTTTGTAAAACAGCAATGCATGCCTTTCTTCGACAGACCTGATCGCTTGGGCAGGTAATGGACATGACCGTAAATGAATGTCATTGCTTTTGATGGGGACCAGGTTCCAAATCCAAATGATTGACTGGGAATCGGGCACCTAAAATGGTGCACCTTGATTCCTGTACAGGCAACAGGCACCCAAGTGCAGAGTGGGGACGTCATCGTAACGTCAATGGGGACCTTAACTGAAGACCTTAATTGTCCAAATATTTTTGAGCCCCTTCAATGAAGTGATTATGTAAATAAAAAAAGTCTTTATTTCTTCCCATTTCTATGCGATCTTCAAATCAACCATCTGAACAGTTTAACTGCATCTGAACTGTTTGGTTTAAAATTCATTGTAGCAATATAGAGAACCAAAATTTTGGAAACTGTCTCTGTCCACATATTTATGGACCAAACTGCAGACGGTTTTAAGTTAAGTATACTGGTTTATTAACTCTTGGGAACCTTGGGATTGGATTCATTGCTTGTTTATGTCAAGGGGGACCTCAACAGCTACTGCCTTAAGCTGGCCGGACATCTCCAATCGATTGTACACCTGGAGCAATCTATCCCGCTCAAAGAAAATGTCTGTCGAACAGGGATCCGATATGTGGCAAATCTCTGTCTGATTGCCATTACTTTGGATGGGAATCGATTGCCAAAGGTGGTGCGCATCTAGCCGCCGATTAGTTGCGTCACCGAGTTGCAATTGATCACATGGGAATCGCCTTGTGTATGGCCAGCTTCATAGAACACCGTGGCTTCTTTTTTAGAAGCCTCTTCCAGCGCTCACACTACCCGCCACTTACAGGTGTGCCAGAAAATGGGATGGTACTGACAGCACAGATTTGACCAGTAAAATGTCTTCTGCACCCTAGTAATAAAGGCAGAATTAAGACTTGAAGTTGGGTCAGAAATTCCTGAAATGGTTAATAAATGATAAGTGCAGAGATCAGCTTTAATAACTGAATCACATTCATATAGATATTTGCGGAATACTTACCTTCAGTGACCACATACAGGTTTTCAGACTCCCCATTACCATGTAGTCTTAAAGTCTGGTTCATAAAGAGAAGACTTGCTCAGCCATTTACAATGCTGCACAGGCACTTAGGCTGTCGTTCATGATTTATACGCTCTTATACACACAGGTACCAAGTTACAAAATAGGTGTTCGGTGTCTGCTGCGCATGAAAACTAGACCGAGGTTTGTTCAATGCAAAATAGGAATGAATGGCAAACCGTTTCAGTCTTCCTTCATTCCTAATAAAGTATCATTATTGCATCTTATGCTCCAAGCTGTAGTCCCCGGGGAAAACCAGAAAATCATATTATTACTGCCACCAATAACGAAAGTTTAGAAACCATGTAGCTTCTTCTCTATGTGTCGTATCTCCACTTCTATTAGACAAGTGATTGAACTAAACAATGCAATCCCTGCTCGGCTGATACACTGACAAATGTACTTTGCCCCTAAAGGGATAACAAGCACTGTAGTGTTGGGTCCACAGGCTGTCCATACTTTCCTTGGACACGGAGTGAAGCAAGTTAAAGGCTCTAAGCCAGTGGTTCTCAACCTGTGGGTCGGGACCCCCTTGGGGATCGAATGATCCATTTCACAGGGAGCATAAGGGCCCCCATACACCTTTAGATTTCCCTGTCAGATTTCCTTTAGATCTCCTTTGGTTTTACCAAAACCATGTAATATAAGGGACTTTCTGAACAATCAAGTCTACCTGTGTTCAATCACAGAGGACCCGGCACTACATAGTTGTTGGTAGATCTAAAGAATATCTGACAGAGAGATCTAAAGGTGTATGGCCAACTTAAGAGCTGCTGTTAACAAGCAGGGTGGGAAGGTAGAAGGGAGAGTAAAGCTAGCCATACACGACGAGCTGCTGATTTTGCCGCCAACCGATGGGCGTGTGCGCTCGCGGCCAGCAGCAAAATCGGCCGCCGCTCGGGGGTGTCCACATGAGGCGACAGATCCCTGTCGCCCCACAGCTCGGCTGGTCAGAGAACGGACATGTCCAACATTCTCTGCCCGATGCCGTTAGCTTCAATAAAGACCGGCATCTTCATTGAAGCTAACGGCCGGCACACAAAGGGTGCCCGCCGATGCTGTCAGCTCTGGAGTGCAGCGTGGGTTTACACGCGTAGATTTTTCCTTCAATCAACTGCCAATTCGAATTTTTGTTTGATGTCGTTGTCAAACATTGTTCGTCCATTTATCGCATGTATTATATTTGTTCGTCCATCCCGAATGAAAATACATTCGACAGATAAAAATTTACCAACATGTTCCGTGACCTTTCAAACTATTTTTTTGTTCGAGGTCGCACTAAAAGGTATCCATCTAACAAATTGGCCATTCAACCAAAAAATCGTTTGTTCTTCATTGATCGAATGAAAAAATCTACACGTGTAAACCCACCTTAACGCTTGTGAAAATCATGTGCGGGTTGGGAAAATATTGAGGAGGGGACATTACACTTACCTGATCATGCTGGAAGTGATGCCGCGGAGTGTCAGTTCGGCTATTTGGAATGAGGAAGTGAAACGCCACATCGGCACTTCCAGGTTCCAAATACAAATGACGCTTCGCAACTTCACTTCCGGTGTCACGGATCTAAAAGGGTTGAGAACCACTGATCTAAGCTCTAAATTACAACAACCTTAAGCTAGCCATACATGTTAACCCAATATAAAATCAATAAAATTATGTGATCGATAAGAAGCCAAATCCTTTAATTCCTGATAAATGAAGATGAAGGAGTGTACACATACACATGTTTTGTACATGCAATATCCAATTGTTATCATGAACTAGTGCTACCACATAGAAGATTGAAGATCAATACTGACAAGCACCTGGTATAGAGCATCACTAGCACAATGGAGTAAGGTGAACAGAGAAGGTCCTTTGTCAGAGACGACCATTAGTCCAGACTGTCCATTAGAGCGTGTCTGCGCAACTACATCTGTACCATTCAACTGACCAGTCATCAATTTTTAATGGGCAACTGTCATTCACCCCTGCAAGCCCCCATTTTTAACCACGTGCAACCGCAGACGAGTATTGACAATTAAGGTGGTAATGCAAGCATCAACTTTTGTTGGATCAATCTTCAATTCAAATCAGCTTGGGAGATAAAAATATAAACTGTCAGTTGATGGTACCAGGACACATTGTGCACACCGCCCGATTCCTCTCCAAAGCCCTGTACGCATGCTCCATAGTACCATCCAATACAAACACATCCAAATACCAAGAACACCCGTCAGATACGTGAAAGATAAACTGAAATTTACTAACACGTCCGATCACTGCTTCATCAATGTAATACCTTCCTGTCACTCTTAGTCTAATGATTCAGGAAAAAAGGAATCCATGATGGGTAAAGCTGGGGATAGACAGTACGATTTACCATCTATTCCTTATCCGATTCTCTGCACTAGGAGCGGGTGTGATGACATCATCACGGCCACCCGCTAGTGCCGAGAATCGGATGGCACTCTTTATGTGCACAGCTCATTACTTCGGCTGGGGGCAGACGTCCCCAGCCAAACTAATGGGATCGGGCTAAAATTTTCCATCCTGACAGATAACTGCGATCCTACAGGACGGCTGATTTTAGCCCGATCCTTGTTGGTTGCTGCGTCCAACTCCTGCACGACCCGATCCTTAAGGGATGCGGGAGTGCGCACGGCATCGGATCAGGGATAGTTTGTGAAGGAATTGGACCATCTATGCCCAGCTTAACTGATTTTTACATTGTTTGAACTAGGGCTGGACAATAATTCAATATCAATATATATCACAATATAATTTTATATCGAAATATCGGAAATGTGTTTACAAATTGTATCATTTGTCAATGAATGATGTTTAGTCAGGGGCAGTCCGAGGGAGATCGTCTCCATGTGCGAGCACTCCCTCTGCTGTGCCCCCCTTTCCCCGAGAGAGATCACGCTGCCGCCCCATACCTCCCCATCGAGATGTGCGGGCGCAGAGATCTAATAACTCCTCCTCCTCTATGCACAGGGAGGCTCATCTCCATAGAACAGGGATCCATCGGGATCAGCCTCCCCAGTGTCTCCGATGTTCATTCTGCTATGGACAGGGGGCACAGGGGGGGGGGGGGGGGGGGGGGGGGGGGGGGGGGCTGACCCCAGCATGTCTCCTGTCCATAGAATGAACTCTCAGTGACATGGGGGGGGGGGGGTATACAGGGATATCAGTTAAGTGGAGGTGGGTGCACTGACCCCCATGGTGCTACAGCGCTACTGGCACTGAGCTGTGCTGGGGTTGCTGGCAGCTGACATCCACTGTGTGTGTCCTCAGCAGTTCTTTCCTGAGGCTTTTTAATATTGTCTATATCGATATCAGAATTATATCGTATCGACCAAGATAAAGAAATATATTGTGATATAAATTCTTGCCATATTGTCCAGCCCTAGTTTGAACAGAAAACTTGGACCATGTACAACCACCTTTAGTTGGGAGTGGCAAACATGCAGTTCCCAAAAAACGTCTGAATGAACCTCGACAACGATGATAATACCTGGGTCAATTTTTCGGTTTCATTCAACTTGTAGAAGAACAAACAAACAAACAAACAAAAAAGATCCTTTATGTTATTAAAATGAATTAGGAATAGATTCTCTTTCAATAAATATTTTTATTAAAAGTGAAGAGAAAGTTAAAATGGAAAGAACCATGGTCAGTCCATTGTACAAGTATCTGAGGCGTTGTCAATATATCATCCATATATATCCAACTAAATTTTGGAGCAAAAGAATAGAATTTAAAGATGTTGTACATAGATTACACTGTGTGGCGGTACCATTACTTGATGTTAGACTGTAAACATTACAGGCCCTTTCACACTATACATGTTGCGTTTTTAATTTATCAGGGCTGTGGAGCCGGAGTCGAGGAGTCTGAGTCATTTTTAGGTCCCTGGAGTCGGAGTCGGCAAAAAAATCAAGCGACTCCGACTCCTATTAAATTTAAATGGGAATTACAATTAATTTATTTATTTTTTAATAAAAAAGAATTACTTCAAATGTCACAATTAACAAACCGTCATAATGAATGACTTCTCTGCTATAGGCATAAATGCGTGCAGTGCATAACATTACAGCACCCACTGTGACCCTAGCCTAAAGGCCCCCACACATGTACCGAGTGGGGGCCGACAGACCAGCTCAGATGAGCTCTAGAGTGCAGCATGATGAGGTCATCACGCTGCTCTCCAGAGCTGACAGCAAGACGCCGGTCTTCATTGAGACTAACCGCATCGGCCAGAGATTATCAGACATGTCCGTTCTCTGGCCAGCCGAGCTGTGGGGCGTCAGCGATCTGTCGTTCCCCCGATCGGCATACACACACACCCATCGGTCCGCAGCAAAATCGGCCGACGCTCAGTGCGTGTATGGCAGCCTTAACTCTCGCTAATAATGAAGTCAATTTGTTTTGCCGGACTAGAAACGCTTGTATAAGTGACGGGAATGGATCGCCAATATTCAAGACTGAAGCTATAAAACATTTGGAAAACCGCTGTCATTCAGCTGAGGCGACAAATACTAGATTGTTAGCTTCCACTTTAATCATAAATATGGTATTCCAGGGAAATCATGAATCATGTTTGAAGTGCCCCTTGGCCCTGCCTCTACTTGGAGCCTTCCACTGCCCTATCTTCAGCAGAAGATCAGAACACTAAAGCTTGGCACACACGGGTAGATCTGTAACAAGATTTGAGTACAATCAATTAACTTGTGTGCTCGCGGTGCTTGATTGTACTCTAATCTGTTTACAAACCTACCCATGCGTGCCTTCCTTCGGGCGGGATCAACAGAGCCGGCTCGAAGGAACTTGATTGAACGGGGTTCCAACATGTTGAAATACTTTGCATGGAGACATGAGTCTTCATGGAAACTATTGAAACAGCTGCTGCTCTTGCCTCCTCCACAGCCGTCGGCTGTCAGTGTGAAGGGGCGGAGCCAGCACTCCTCACTTGGAAGCTGTGTGAGACAGGCTGCAAGCTGGGAATAACAGGTCCCCATTGAACAGGAATCGATGTGCCCATGTGGTGCACATTGATTTCCATTCAATTGATCCCTGATCAAAGACAGCGTGGTGCCTAGCAGCAGCATCTTCTGCCTTACTCCCTTTCTCTTCTTTAATTGGCCATTACAGTACAGTGCTGGTTTCCTAGCTAGTAGTTCTGTAGTTAGTGTATGTCGCCTTCCTTTCCTTCAATGGATGGATAAATACATCAGCATATTAAATACAGAGGAGTCAGAGTCAGAAGAATCTGAAACTGAGGAGTCTGAGAATTTATCGACCGACTCCACAGCCCTGGTTTTTATAAACACAAGTGTTTATAAACTACACTACATGCGTTGCGTTTTTGTAATGTCCTGCTGCATGTTTTTTTATGGATTTGTTCAAAAATGCAAACCGCATGTGAGATGTGCAAAACGCATGCATAATATTTTTATATATATATATATATATATATATATATATATATATATAAAAATTGAACACGGCGATCGAATTGAGAATTTATCAAAGGTTGATGCGTGTATGGTTAGCTTAAGAGGATTTCTTCCTATGCACACCAAGCCTTATCTGCATTACCAACACGGAGATACAATCGCCGCACATTTACAATGTGATAACAATGACCACAACAAATGTGATTATCAAATTAGATTATTAAAACGATATGATACAAGCAGTCATCGAATCCCTGACAGGTTGAAAACAGCTTTGAAGTGCTGTGAGGTTTAATGTACAACTCTCACTTGATGCCAGACTTTATCCTTCATCAAAGGAGAAATCATCTATCTTTTGCTGCCGAACATAAAGACCCTGTACTCTGTTCTGGCTCCAGATGTGGGATTCGTACAGACCATTGCCTCGAACTCATTACACTAGCAGGAGAACGATTTCCACTGGGAACGAGATCAGCGCCAAAAAATTATCAACAAAAAGCTTCTGGAAACCACATCATTTGTCAGGCCATACCGGTACAATGGCCGATATATTGCTGCTTCTGTAGACATCGCCAAACTTCCTGCAACTTACAGAGGAGTCATTCATCGATCTCCTACCATCAGCTAAAGCCAGACAGATCAACAAAGGAAGAAGGTCTATCTAACAAAAAAAAGAAAAAGTTGAAGTTGCTCAGTGTATGGCTAGCTTTAGGATTCGTCTCCACAAAAAATTGCGCCAATTACAAAGCACCAGTAACACGCTCTATGTTTTTCAATGAAAGCATACCCCACAGATGCATCAGCGCTTTGGGAACTGGCTGAGCGAACTGCTCTGTTATCACTTCCATTGAAAATATGCGGGTGCGTTCAAAATGCATCCATTGCTTTTTGCTGGGCGTGTGACACATCATTGCCCAGTGCTCGGCCTTAAAAAGGACCAAAAGCACCGCACATTACAGTGCATTGCCAAAACAGTCTTCCTATGGGAGATCTGTATATCAATGTGCATCACACACCAAAGTAAAGCCGATAGATGACAGATTGCAGTGTGATGTCTCCATCCAAAGAAATGAGATCGGCCAGGAATTTACAGACATGTCGGAGCACCGTGAGATCCGACATGCGGGAGGATCCTGGTCAACCTGACCAGGTGGGCGCATCCGATTTGTGAGCGCTGGGTGGTCGATTTGCCAAAAAATCAGTCCGGGTAGGCCTACCTTTACTCCCTAACTTAGGAGGGATGGGGGGGGTTACTATACTTCCTAACTTCCCACCCTACACATCATCTGCACAAGCGGGGTGGGAAAATAGAAGGGAAGCGACATTATACTAACCTGATCATGTCGAAAGTGATAATGCCAAGTCTCCTGTGATTTCAAACACAGAAGTGACATTCTGCATCGGCACTTCAGTATTCAAAATACAGGAAGTGATACTGTGTGACATCACTTCCAGGGTTGCATATCCATAAGGTTGAGAATCGCTACATAAAGATATCTAAAAGCTAGACAAACACAGTTCGATTTTAGTGTTCGATCGACCTACAGGGAGTGCAGAATTATTAGGCAAATGAGTATTTTGACCACATCATCCTCTTTATGCATGTTGTCTCACTCCAAGCTGTATAGACTCGAACGCCTACTACCAATTAAGCATATTAGGTGATGTGCATCTCTGTAATGAGAAGGGGTGTGGTCTAATGACATCAACACCCTATATTAGGTGTGCATAATTATTAGGCAACTTCCTTTCCTTTGGCAAAATGGGTGAAAAGAAGGACTTGACTGGCTTAGAAAAGTCAAAAATAGTGAGATATCTTGCAGAGGGATGCAGCACTCTTAAAATTGCAAAGCTTCTGAAGTGTGATCATCAAACAATCAAGCGTTTCATTCAAAATAGTCAACAGGGTCGCAAGAAGTGTGTGGAACAACAAAGGTGCAAAATAACTGCCCATGAACTGGGAAAAGTCAGCTGCCAAGATGCCACCAGTTTGGCCATATTTCAAACGTTGTAAAACGATCAAAGTTTACATCGATCGGATTTAAAATTGCATACTGCAAACATGGTTCGATTGGCGAAAATTGTTAGATACCAATCAAAACATAGATCGGAAAATGATCGGACATGTTGTAAAATTTTCAGCGATTGTACACCGATCAAACTGAAATCGTAGCATTGTGTTTGTTGTTCGGGCGGATTGGATTCGATGACACATTTATATATGACCTTTTCCTGTGTTATGTGATTGAAACTAAAATCGCAGATTTTGGACATATTACGATCGGACCTTCCATGTGGTACTACTTTGGATTCGCTTACGATCGGTGTCCGATGAAAAGATCAAGATCTAAAATCGAATCGAAAAACGATTGTGCTAAAATCGAGCCATGTATGCCTAGCGTTACAGAGCAAGGAGCACAACATTCTGGTCATCATAACAGGGAACACAGATAAAGCTTCTGTATGAGCAAACAGACAACACCGGCAATACAGAGGAATGAATTACTGCAAAATATAAGTATAACAGAAAAAACGCAGCAATCATGCGTCAACATCGTCATTCTCTATGGACACGATCCGGGGCGGCTGAATTCACTCTGCATGTTTCATGGCCAGCAGCCAAAGTGGAGACAAGCCCAAATATTGATCTCATAGCGAATTTTAGGAAACCGATTCATATCGAGACAAGAGAAGCAATAAAACACAATCACTAAACAATGCTCCCAAGCAAACTCTAAAAGTAATGGGATCGGCTAGGAATGTACAAACATGTCGGATGACCGTGTGATACGACATACAGGAGATTCCTGGTCGATCTCGCCTGGCAGGTGCATCCGGTTTTTGGCCTGGCGATTGGCGGGAATGCGCATAGTGGTCGTTTGCCCAAAAAAGAATCTGCCGGTGTATGGCTACCAGTATCTAGTAAAAGGGGAAAATATGCCACACAATAGAGATGGGTAAAAGACTTTAGTGAAGAGAAGTTGAGCGATTGTCTGTACACGTCTCTGGTTATTTTGGCACGCTAGTTTTGGCACAATAACTTGTAGAACACAAACTTTGAGAATCAATTATTTTATTGCACGTGTCATTTTTTAAGTTGTCGTAGAATCAGAGATTTCTTGACTTGAAGGTCAGAATGGCAACGTATGTGTAACAGAGGTATTTACTACAATGTCAGGGTAAGTGGCCCTGGCCATGTTCATTTCTAAACACAAGACAAAGGGAAAAGAACTGTAGTACGCCACTGACTGAATGTAACGGATATATTGTTGTGTCTGGCCCTAGACCAGGCTTAAATGTTTAACTAACCGACGTACTCACTTCAGCCTCTGTGTACACCACCAACAACTATGGAAAGAATGATTTCATTTACCAGAACATAAGTTTGTATCCGTTTACTATGATTAGCAGTATAACTTTATACATTCTCTTTTAGCATTACCATTACTACACAATTATTATCATTTATTTATCTATATAGCACCAACATATTACACAGCACTGATAAGAAGTACTACCTAAGCAATCTGTTAAATGTGTATTCCGTTAAGCCCCCCATACAATTTCCTTTAGATTTACCAACAACTATGTAGTGCCGGGTCCTCCCTGATATATGTACCTTCCAATCACTATGTATTCTATCACTGCTATGTAGTGCCCGGTCCTCCCTGATCGAATACATAGTGATTGGAAGGTATATACCACTGCTATGTAGTGCCCGGTCCTCCCTGATATAATACAGTGATTGGAAGGTTTAGAAAGCTCCTTATATTACATGGATTTGGTAGAACAAAAGTTGATTGTACAGAAATTGTATGCAAAGACTGTAAGGTGTATGGGGGGACAGTGTCTTGGACAGTTTTTATTTGTAATGTGTGCCCAACAGCTCTACTGTTATACACGAAATATCCCCCTTTGTACATTCGGACAGCTCTTCATTAAATCAAGTGTTTAAGGGTCCCCCATACACGGGTCGATTTTCCAATCGATTCCTGAGCAAGTTTGGGAAACGATTGTGGCAACCCTTTCAGAACAGGGAAACATGTTGGTAAATCCCCATCCAAAGTAATGGCAATCGAACAGGATTAAACATGTTGATCCTGTTTGATTGTGCTTTCTTCGAGCTGGATAGATTGATTATGTTTAAAGACAGGGTGGCAACATTCAATGCTTGCACAGGTCACTTGTAACAGCTTACTAATACCTGAGCAGTTCTGCAGTAGAGGACAAAAGGAGGTCACTGAACAATCATGTCAAGTAAGAAATGTCAATTTATGAGTGAATTGCAAAGCCTCTGAACATGCTATCATCACCAAATTTGCTGGAGATGTAAAAAGAGCTGTGGGAACATTTGTAAAACAGAAAGTATTGGTTTCAAAGTTAAGTTGAAATTTTTAAGTTGACTCGAGTATATACGGTAAAGCCTGCCATACACCCACCGAGTGGGTGCCGACAGAGCTGCTTAGATCTGCTCTGTAAAGCAGCGGGATGACGTCATCACGCTGCTATTCCAAGCTGACAACATCGGCGGGCACCCTTTGTGTGCCGGCCGTTACCTTCAATGAAGACGCCGGTCTTCCTTGAAGTGAATGGCATCGGCCAGAGAACATCGCACATGTCCGATGTTCTCTGGCCGGCCGAGCTGTGGGGCGACAGGGATCTGTCGCCCAAGTGGTCGCAAGCGTGCACGCCTGTCGGTCGGCGGCAAAATCGGCCACCGATCGGTGTGTGTATGGCAGGCTTTAGTAATATTATAGGGTTCTTGAAGAACTTTAGCATAAGAGTGAGCAGTAATGCCTAAGTCATGTGAGCAATACTTCATTCCTAGCATAGGCTTAATGGGAATGTGTAAGATAATGACATACTGTGAGCGGATTACCACTTCGTAACGCCACATGCGGGATTTCAGCGCCAAAACAATGTTTCTAGTCTTCAACCTCAAACAAAATATGTATCTGAATCACACAAGACAGTCACAAGATTGTATTAGTCAGAGGGCCTTGTCCCTTCCTCCCATACCCCTCCTGCAATCACACATACATATGGATTTTATGGCGTGAAAGGGAACCGCGCGCAGCACATTCCCAGAAGCCATGTTTGCATCCTCCTGAAAGCAGCCATGGATGTTCTGACACCTCATATGTTATAAACAGCAAAGAATAATACCACAGACACTGTATAAACAAAGCAGACGTGCTCAGGCAAATGTGATCGTTTAACAAGACGGCAAATTAAATGTGATAAAACTAACCACTTGCTGGCAGCCGACTCTTCAGCAGCGCATTGATGAGAACAAACAGAAGCGCTCTACCACCTCCGATTCTGCCTTCTGTAATAGGGCCGATCGCAGGTCAAAAATACTCACCCGGTAAAAATGATCAGACGCTCCAACTCCCCTGTGACATGCCGCGCTGGCCCCAAGGGGACATGGGTAATTAGACATCACTTCTGACGTCTGCTTGCCCATATCCCCATGCACCCGCAGCATCTGAATTTGGTGACGCGGAAGGGCGGAGCGGCACACAATTTAGATGCGCATAGGTGGATGGAGCGAGATCATCTTAACCCTCCGGGCGTTATGAGCTTTTCGCACCATTTTTTATGGCACGAAAAGCCGTCTCCCCAGCTTGTGGTTCTCCACCCACCCCTTTACACACCGCAGGTATTAAATAGATGCCGGCGGTGTGTGGGAAGAAAACCGGCGCCTTAACATGGAGGTCTATGGCACCCCCCCTCAGTGTCACCGATGACGCCAAAGACACGGGCCGTAAAGGCTCTGTATGCCTGCAGCGCTGTAGAAGTGCTGCAGGCACACGGAGAGGTGGCGGTTGTGTCCGAAGCCAGTACGGGCGCAGTTTAAGGATCAAACTGCGCCAGTTCTGGCTTCAGGCATAACGCCAAGGAGGTTAAAGACTGGAGGACTGGACACTCCAGGCATGGCGACGCAGGCGCAAGCATCCAGGAAAGGTTTTTTTTTTTTGCTTTTTAGGGGTCACTGTCCCTGGACTAAGACCCAATGTAGGCGAGTGATGTGTATAAATTTTCTTAGTTTAAATCAAAACAGTATAAACAGAACAATGGCATAAGAATTGTTGTGGCTAGAGAAGGGCTGGTCGCCTTTACTGCAATTAAATAAAAACAAAAAACAGAAAGAACAAACATTCCCTTGTTAGCTAGTAACACAATATACTCCGATTGCCATATTAAACAGTATCACTTTTTGTGGCAAATCAAGCTCAGCTCTAAGGCTATATAGCTCCCCCTTCAAGACTTAGAGACCTGTCAATATATGCTCAAGTTGGAACCTCAACTGAAAATGAATAACAGCACTTGTTCTGATACTATGAGGGGAAACCTATAAATATACATTTTTACCTTTTCCTAAATTAATTTATTCCAGAGCTTGTGCTCCTTAATACCTAAACTCGCAGGATGCTTTCACAAGTTGGTGCCAAACTTTCTTTAAACAATGTGGTGAATTGAAAAGCTGAGACATCATTGGCATCTCTGTGGGCACCAGCTGTCTGGTATGAGACACCAGTGATTCATTGGATAAAAAACAATTAGTTGCCACATGAGGTAGGTATGGAACACAGTACTGTGTCCTGTTTGTATTTCATTTTCAGCAAACATCGTAACATCAAAATACATATATAGAAGGCAGGCTATACGAATGTGCATATAAAGCTCGGCCTAGATTCAGATCATGACCTGTCATTCCATGACTAAATGCAACTTCAAAGTGACATGTGGACTTGTCACACCCAAGTGAGGACAACATTCAGGACAGTAATCACCTACCTGGGACCAAGCTGATCTGGACTCTCTTTCCTTTTTCGCTGCTCCACCCTGGAAGCGTCCGAGGGATTATCTCCAATTCCACTCATCTTGAACACATATCAGCAACTGAAGGGTACAAGGAAAGGAGAACAGTAAGCAACATTACCACAGATACTACATCAGATACTACTTCTTTTCAAGCATGTAAGCAGAAGTGAACAAGTAAAAAAAACAGCTGTTAATAAAAAAAATATTCAGATAAATAAACCTTTCAGGAGCCATGAAAATATTTGAGATAATGGTGTCATCATAGGGACCCGTCAGGATGGAGATTTGCCACTGCTAACTTGTATCCATCCATCATTCTTATACTTCTATTATCATATACAATAGACTCCTGTTATATTCATTATTGAAAGAGGTCAGCGACTCCATGAGGAGCAGAAGCATCTGGATGACCACCCCAAAGGTGGCCAAACACTGTTCAATATTTTTATTCAATCGATCGGGAATGAAAATAGAGTCCCAAACAACTTGTTCATTCGATAAAAAGTTATCGATATCGAACAAAAAAAAATGATATAAATTTATCGGACATGTGGGTAAATTTGGAACTGGTAACCATCGAATGTGAATCAAACATGTCAAAAAATTTTATTGGATCGTTTTTGTTCGATCTAATAAATTTGAATGAAGCCATTTCCTGTAAAAAATAAATCTAACAATATTTAATTCGAGTACATCCAAACTAAATTTCAGTCAAATGGAAATAGAGTGTATACATTCGATACGCGATCAAAATATCAAACATCCTGATTGAACTTATCCTCGATTGTGCAAAAATCTATACATGTATGGCTAGCTTAAGTCTTAAGGTCCCCATACAGAGGACCCGGCACTACATAGTTTTTGGTAGATCTAAAGGTTATTGTATAGTAATTGTGTATATTATATATATATGTATATTGTGTAGTAATCTAAAGGTGTATGAGGGGGCTTTACACCTTTATCATCAAAAAACATTGTCCACTTATTGGATTCTAGTCTGACAGATTCACATTAGTATACCGCTGTCTGTTTTTTAGGAATTTACAAATTCCCTCCATACCCTGAAATGGCACATAACAGAAATAGAACATAGTAGAAGGTTTCTCCGTCCTAGTTACAACCATAAAAGTTTCCCTTCTGTTTCACTAACACTGTTAGCAAAGACAAACAGAGAAGGTGAAAGTCCAAGCAGGCTCATTATTCTTCCCTACTACTAGGCAGTGACAAAGCAGAACTACTTAAAGAGACCTTGTTACCTTCACTCACATGGTGAAATATTAACGTATATTTCAAGCACACTTTAGGAGTCACCTCTTCATTCCCTATGACAATAGCAGTTAGTGAGGTTCTGTCAGTGGCAGTGAACTGGGTTCTACCTACTCGCAAAAGTCATTGCATAGACTTTACAGCCCAGGTGCCCAAACTGCGGCCCTTTGGGCATTCTTTGGCAGCCCTCTCAGTCCTCCACTTGAGGCACCTGAAACCTAATTGTTAATGCATAGGGCATAGGAACTCGCCTGTCTGCAAGGTTATATGCCCCATCGATATTATCAATGGCTTTGATGGTCTCTATAAGGCACATTACCTTTGATGATGTATATGACACAAAATGTGCATTACCATACTACAGTGTTCCCTAATGCTAAGTATAATATTTTGTTATTAAAATTTTTTAATTAATGTCTTCTAGCTCTGCCTGCAGTTTTCATTATAAAATGCTTATAGAAGTCAGTACAGATTTAAAAAGTTATGTGCGGCCCTTTAGTGATGCCGAGGGCCGCACTTGTGGCCCTCCATATCAACTGAGTTGCCCACCACTGCTTTACAGTCTATGCCAGTGATGGCGAACCTGTAGCATGCATGCCAGAGGTGGCACTCTGAGCCCTCTCTGTGGGCATGCCAGCTGTCAGCCAGCACAGATAAAAGAACTACAGCCTATTGGCTCTCAATGCTGTCAGTTCTCTTCCCCTTTGTTCTGATTGCACACAGTGCCCCATACCCTCTTCTATTCTACCTCATAAGAAAGTAGAGTGTGGGTTCACATGTTTTGTGTTTGTATACGAGTTGTGTAATTCAGGTTATATCACCATGAAAATAATTAGATTTGGGGTTTCAGTTTGGGCACTCGATGTCTAAAAGGTTCCCCATCACTGCTCTATGCAGTTCACAAAACAAATGAAAACGTTAAAAAGGATCAAATCACAGCTAAAGCGTACTCCTCCATTAAACCCTGTGACTACAAATCTTTGGCGTGCTAACAATATCACAGAGGTAAATAATAAGATTGAAATGTGCCTCAATCTAGTGAGATTTCACTTCCTCTGGCTTCCCCAGGACAGGAAGTGAATTTCTCCAGCAAAACAAAGACAGCAAAAAATAAATAAAAACATTATACTAATTAATTATACTAATATTATCATAGAAAAGTTTTCATGTTTACTATTCTCTAACCAAAATATAAAAAGCCTTATGATGCTGCTACGAGAGTGATAAACCCCCTTCCTTGTAAAAAGTAAGTAACACATCTGTAAAGCTTTCACACATCCCTAGTCTGTGCATGACCGCACAAGTTGATTATCCTACAATGTAAAAGCTTATACAGTTGAACCCCCAAACACACCACAGTTCTAGCAATGGCAACACATGGGAACTAACAATTGTCACGTGCTGCTTTCTTGAACACATAATCAATTGACTCCACGTTGACGCTGAGCAGAGCCTTGTAACTGTGGGCTAATAACAGAAAAAGCCACAGAATCAGAGTGCGGGGGTTATTTGGAGGTCAGTGCGTAGTCAGCACAAAGTAACTGCTGCAATCCAGGAGAGCAGCCGATAACACAACCCGTGTGCTGCTTACACAGGATTCTACACATATGTCACTATATACACCCCACTGTCTGTGTGTATACGATGGACTTCTCATTGTAGAGGAACTATATCCTGGTAGAGAACATCCTCGTGAATATGCGGCCTATCGATGCCTCACTGACATCACAGGAGCATGACACACAAACTTCTAGTATGGAGGATGAAGGCTTCATCACAATGTGACAAAAGAGCTACATCCATATTATATACACAACACCAAAATACCACAGGTGTCCGGTACAGGGCACCACACCATCACCACAG
>CM070036.1:30644930-30658163 GCA_036250615.1 Ptychadena robeensis | reverse complement strand
CTGATCTGAAGGAAATCTGACAGAGAAATCTGAAGGTGTATGGCCAGCTTTAGGTCCATACACATCAATGTACATTATTTTTGCTCCATAAGATGCACCCCCAACGCACCACCCGCTATCAGAGCGGAGGTCGGATTATCTTCTGGCCAAGCGGGAGTTCCAGGAGGCAGGGAAGCCGCCAGCACGGCTGAAACACTCATCAGAGACAAACTTCCTTTGACTGTCAGGTTTAGCTACCAGTACATTTCTTTGCAGGCTGTTCTGCAATCACTTCCTTCTCTCTGCCCACCGGGGAAAGTGAAAGTATTGGTAGTTAAAGCTGACAAAACCCTCCACTGTGTGTGTCAGCCGAAAAAAAGTATGCACCTCTGTATAAAGCTGTAGATTGCAGTGCGTCTTATCATGCAGTGCATCTTATTGGCTGTAAAATGCGGTGTATGACTCTAGGTGGTAAAAGGTGGTTTGGACAATAAAAATACTGTAAATAAAAAGTTGTGTTCCCTCCCCCATCGCTCCATGATGCAGAAACACACTGAGAAGCTCATCTTCATGCATAAAATAGTAGTACAGCGTGGAATGAACTTCCACTCCCATCCCCCACCTCTTGTATACTCTATTCCCTAACCTATTCGATTGTAAGCCATCAGGCAGGGTCCTCTACTCCTTCAGTGTCACAACCTGTACCTGTGTGTTATCTTGTGTTGAATGTCTAATTTATTGCACAGAGCTGTGTAATATGTGCAATATAAAAAAATTTACTTTCATTGGTTGATGGTGGTCAATCTTGTGAAACCTAGCCAACAGGCACCATAACAAGTAGAATAATAGCAGAGGGCACATCTACCACTATACAATGACTATCTGCTGGATGAAATGTTAATTTGTTTAGCCAACATTCTGGCTCGAAGTCACACAACTCCCACCATTCTTACTATAGGTAATAGCCCACTGTCAGTGGTTCCCAAACTGGGGGGCGCAGGAAGGCTGAGGGAGGGACAAACAAGAAGAACCATGGAAGAACTAGCTACAAACAGTAAGAAGAGTGCATGTAATGTGAGTGTCTCTGTGTTTCTCTGTGTGTGTATGTCTCTATGTGAATGATTCATGTCTCTGCATGAATGTAGTGTGTGTGTCTCTATGTGAATGATTCATGTCTCTGCGTGAGTGCAGTGTGTGTGTGTCTCTATGTGAATGATTCATGTCTCTGCATTAGTGCAGTGTGTGTGTCTCTATGTAAATGATTCATGTCTCTGCATGAATGTAGTATGTGTGTCTCTATGTGAATGATTCATGTCTGTGTGTGTGTGTGTCTCTATGTGAATGATTCATGTCTCTGCATGTGTGTAATGTGTGTGTCTCTATGTGAATGATGAATGTTTCTGTATGATTAATATGTGTGTCTCTATGTGAATGATGAATGTTTCTGTATGATTAATATGTGTCTCTATGTGAATGATGAATGTTTCTGTATGATTGGTGTGTGTCTCTATGTGAATGATAAATGTCTTTGCATAAGTGTAGTGTGTGCCTCTATGTGAATGATAAATGTCTCTGTATGCGTGTAGTGTGTGTGTGTGGGTCTATGTGAATGATTCATGTCTCTGCATGTGTGTAGTGTGTGTGTCTCTATGTAAATGATGCATGTCACTGCATGAGTGTAGTGTGTGTCTCTATCTGAATGATTCATGTCTCTGTATGAGTATAGTGTGTGTGTCTCTATGTGGACAATTCAGGTCTCTGCATGTGTATAGTGTGTGTCTCTATGTGAATGATTCATGTCCCTGCATGTGTGTAGTGTGCGTGTCTGTCTCTATGTGAATGATGAATGTTTCTGTATGATTGATGTGAAAACCAAATAAGTTGTATGTGTATTTCAAATAAAGTTTGAGGGACATTTCACACTAGTACACCATACTGCAACGGCAACATGACCGGTGTGAAATGTCTCTTAACATGAAACTGTATGAATGGTGGGGGGCCTTGATAATGTTCCTATCTAGAAAAGGGGGGCCCTGCAGGGAAAGTTTGGGAACCACCGGTCTAAGTAAAATGCATGATACAGATTCAATTCCCCCATATTTTTTATTATTGACCATAATATATGTATAGATCTGCTAAAGTCTTGAAATGTCCTAGCAACCTTCCTAATTTCTACCATCAGCAATGAAAGAGGGACCCAACCCAATATATAATATAACGGGCTTTCTAGATCCACATAGGGGCCAGCTTTTATGTATACAGTATTCTGCATTCTTTAACCATAAAATACATTTTGATGATATACTGTAAAGCTAGCCACACATGGTACAATTTTAGCGTTTGATCGACGATTTTCGATCGAGAAAATCGTCGATCGAACATTAATCGATGTACTCCCACATAGTCCAATCGACGATCGCTGAACGATTTTTGGTACAATCGTCGATTGAAAAGTGATCGGACAAGTTGGAAAATTTTGCTCGATTGGTCGATTTTTTTTTGGCTCGATTTTTTAGGCTACTTCCCTTTAACTTCCAATTGAAGTGAAAGTTCCAATTGAATTGAAAGTTAAAAATCCATGTCGTAAAACAAACAAGGAACCTGAACACATTACGAATCTATGAACTTTTCAACCTTTCAGTGAGGTTTTATGCCTGCCATACACCCACAGACAGGTGCAGACAGACGAGCTCCGATGAGCTCTGGAATGCAAACGTGATGACGTTATCACGTTGCATTCTGGGGCTGCTTTAATCGGCCAGGCACCTTTTGTGTGCCGGCCATTAGCTTCAATGAAGACGCCGGTCTTCATTGAAGTTGCCGGCATCGGCCAGAGATTATCGGACATGTCCGTTCTCTGGCCGGCCGAGCTGTGTGGCGACAGGGATCTGTCGGCCCATGTGGGCACACGCCAATTGGCGTCGGTCAGAGGAAAAATCTGCCGCTTATCGGCGTGTGTATGCCAGGCATTGGATGCAAATGTATCCATGGGTCATGTATGCAGAACATAGTGCAAAAGACAAACTCCCTGTTTTGATTTGAAGGGACACCAAAAATAAGCCTTTGAAGGGCCTCCGGATTGACTGTCCTGGATTATTCATTAGAGGTAAAGTCCAAACTAGTCGGCTCTGACCGTCAGGATGCAAGAAACACAGCTAACAAACCCTTTTGTTCATGTCAGCAGTTTGAAAATAGAGGCTGAATCTACCAAGAGATCCTAAAGCTTAGCTGGGGGGGGGGGGGGGGGGGGGAGCTGATATACACATATATGTATCATATGTAGCTGATATACACATATACAGTATGTATCACCTTGCAGTATGGAGTTAGCCTAGCTGAAAGGTTTAATACCTAAAATGAGCATTAGGGGCACCTTTACTAACCTTAAGGTGGGTGTACATGGATTGATGAATCCGCCAGAGCAGCGTGATGATGTCTACACGCTGCGCTTGAGCATTCGTCTTTTGAACTTTGCGCAATCAATTCCCATTTGATACTTTTGGATGGGGACCCTCGCACCCCCTCTAAAGTAATGGCAATTGAACAGGGATTTACCAACATGTGTGTTCCCTGTTTGACCCCAAATCGACCCCGCTAGAAGAAAGGGTGGCCACAATCGATTCCTGAACAATCGATCACTATCTGTGAATGCCCACGGTGGTTGATTGCTCTGCAATCAATTGTAAAATCGACCCATGTATGGAGACCCTTAACCTTTCTAGCACACTGCCCGTTTCGCTCCGTTACAAAGTATACTGCCTGTCAGTCTCTCCCTCCGGGGCTCTTCACGCAGCCGGTGTCATTGACACTGGCTGCGTGAGTGGGAAAGCCGGCGCTCCTCCATTAACATGGAGGTCTATGGCGCCGCCCCCCCCGCCCCCTTCCGCGTCACCATGACGCAATCGGGCTGTGCCGAAACCCCGGAAATGCCGCAGCGATGAAGACAATCGCTGCAGCTTTCCAGGGAGGCATCGGGTCTCCCCGATGCCGGCTTCCCCTGCGGTTGAGAGGACCCTAATCGGCGAACGAACATGGTTCGTCTCAACCGCTAGGGAGGTTAAGCTCGATTTAATAGATTAGAGCTCAATAGAGCAATGTGCGTGTTCACCTGTGCTCTAATCTATTAACAAATTAAGCCGTGCATGCCTGTCTTCAAGCAGGATCATCTGATCATGTTCGAAGACAGGTCTGTCTAGCAGGTAGCCGACATGTCTGTAAACCCTGCTCGAAAGTAATTTCTTTGGATGGGGACTAGGGTCCCCACTCAAAGCATTGACCGGGAATCGGACACCTAAAGTGGTGCTCCCTCTCTAATCGATGGACACCCAAGCGCAGTGTGGTGGCGTCATCGTGGCGCTTTAACGGGTCATCTATCTGTTGCCCATCGGTAAGTGGATGGACACCTTTACTCTCTCACTATCGCAGGTTACTTATCTACAAGTGTGGTCCAACACATCCGCACCAAGCTGCTGTGATGATGTTGTCTATATCACCAACATCATCACTACAATGCAGGGCCATTAGTCCTACACTGTAGGTGAGACTGCCAAGGTCCATTCTGGATCTGAGGAACTGAATTTAAACAGTTCATGAGATCACATAGGTTTAAAAATAGGTTTGTGGATGTGTAAAATTTGTCAGTAGGAGAGGGATAAGAGGGTATGTGCTTTCTGCTCTCTTATATCTAGAAACTATCGAGTCCGTCAGCATCCCCTGCGCTAAGCAAATTACTTGGCGGGGATGCAGACGGACCTGATCCACATTTTTTTACACCAGCTGTCCCCAAGGCATTTTGCTGACACCCCCCGTCCGGAAGGTCCACATAGTGCAGTACGTTGGCCGGTGGATCAGCAGAACGCTGTGGGAACAGCCGGTGCTGTAGGCAGGTAATGTGGATCGGGGTCAGTCAGCATCCCCGCCAAGGAATGTGCTTAGTGCAGGGGGTGCCGATGGATCACCATCATTGTTGTAGATGAGGGGAAATTTTCACACCCATCTCTGGTGCTGGTCAGCCTACCATTTCATCACACTTAACAGAATACTAGAAAGAACAAGTGTAGGGTTCCTAGCTGGTCAGCTATCGCTGGGTAAAGAATTATTTACATTATACACACATACAAAATCACGTTGCCCTCATGGCTTGCAGAGTCAACCCACTTCAATAACAGCCCTGACAGTTGTCACCTACTTATCCTCATGGGTTTGGAAGTTCTGAAAGGTCATAGTGTCGGTGTATAGCCGTGTCTGAGGCTGTGACATTCTCCCCAGCAGCTCAGCACTTCCTGATTCACAAACACACAAAGTGCACACACACACAGATCTTAAAGGATGTTACTTGCAGTATGTGTGCAGGTGCCAGCTGTCTGCTCGTCATATGGATCCTATGGCTTCACACTTCCTGGGTCATTCTGAGTCAACTTGGAGCACCTGAATTCATTATGTCTACACCTCTCACAGGAAAGTATCCAGCTTTACTCTGGCCAGCAACAAGAAATGCCAAATATTTAACATGAACATTCAAATGCATGCAGACTGAAACTTAACCAAACTCTGGAGCTGCTGAGCTCGATTGGCTGATCTTCAGTCTACATGCAATTTGCATGCTAATGTCAAATTTTTAACATTCCATTTAACATTCTTCTGAGGATTGTTATTGTCAATTGAGATAAAACCTGGCTTTCTATAAGTGGAAAGATCTCCTAAGCCAATGGTAGCCAACTAAGTTGATATGGAGGGCCACAAGTGCATCAGTAAAGGGCCGCACATAACATTTTCAATCTATACTGACGTGTATAAGCATTTTATAATGAATAAAGAACAGCAGGCAGAGCTAGAAGACATTATTTTCTAAATAACGAACAATACTTTAAACATTAGGGAACACTGTAGTATGGTAATGCACATTTTGTGTTATATACATCGTCAAAGTTTATGGGCTTCATAGATATCATTAAAGCCTTTGATTCAAATGTTATATGCCCCTATTCTCAGGTTATGTGCCACAATACATATTATACAACCCCCGCCCCACTTCACTGGTGGAATAGTGGGAGCATAAGCACTCTGCTGATCCCCCCCCCCCCCCCCCCCCCCCCCCAACACTAGAGGAGGAGAGGCGAGGGGCTTGCTCAGACACCATCTGGGTCGCTGATTGGCTTTTACGTACGCCATGTAATCATGTAAGTTTATCGCCTCTCCTCCTCTTCCCACTCTTAGAAGATGACCTGTCAGCATGGGATCGGCGGACAGGTGCGTTCCTATGCCCTATTCATTAAAAGTTTGGAGGGCTGCAAGTAGAGGACTGAGGCGGCCGCCAAAGAACGCCCAAAGGGCTGCATGTGGCCCCCGGGCCGCAGGTTTGGCCCCTGGGTACTAAGCAATTGCATATATCATCACTCAGCATAACTATGAAGACAGTGGAGCCTCATTAACCCAATGGAAGAAAAGGGAATGATATAGGTAAATCCAAGTGGGGAGCTGAAAGGTTATGAGTAGTTGGGATATGTCTGGCATAACCCTTTTTAGGGTGGGGCACGAGCAAACGGTTTTCCAGATCCTTGCACTTGAAAGGAGATCTCTTCCTACTTCCTAAACATGATGTCTGGGGTTCTACTGACAGCTACATTTCTGAGCAAGTTTCCAAAGCATGCTCCTGGAACGTTCATTTCTTTGGTACTATGGAGTCTCTGTAGGAACATGTGAAAAGTAACAGTTACACAATGTAACACTTAAAGTTTGGAGTTTAGGTGATCCCCTTTATTGGCTAACTGAAGTAAAATAACCTCCTAAGCATTGTCCCCCAGAGTTGCTGACCGCACAAACGCACCCTGAGCTACACACGGGGATACACCTATCCCTGGATAGCCCATGGCGATGAAGTGTATCGGTGGACCAGCTGATCTCTTCCAGGTCAGCCTCTTCAGCGCCATCGATGATGCTGAAGATAGTTGAGCTCTCACAGCACATCCTCTGCATCATCGATGACGGCGGGGATGTGTAGGGGGGTGGAGGGTGAGTGTTGAATCACAATGTTGATTACAATGTAATCTGCTGTGACTGCTAAAACGCTCAGTATGTTAAGAAAGTAAACTTTCAGGATGTCTCAGATCCCAGCTTCCGGCTTAATACAATTCTGTTTTTTGAGACTCTGAAAAAGAAGCCTGAGAAAGGGATCTGAGACATCCTGAAGGCTTAAGGTGCCCATACACGCATAGATATGCGCAAGATCGATGGCCGCTTTGAGTGCCGTGCTCGTTCACGGCCATCTATCTGGTGCACATGTAATGTAGGCATCCCTGTCTTCGAGCGGGATCAATCAATCCCACCTGAAGACAGGGTTATCAGACATGACCGTAAATCAGTGGTGAGCAACTGAGTTGAAATGGAGGGCCACAAGTACGGCCCTCAGCATCACTAAAGGGCCACACAACATTTTCGATCTATGCTGACTTGTATAAGCATGTTTTATGGAAACAATGACAGCATGTATAGCTAGAAATTATTTTTAAATAACAAAACTTGTTTTTAATTGTACTTCACGCATTAGGGAACACTGTAGTATAGTAATGCACATTTTGTGTGATATATATCATCAAAGGTTATGTGCCTTAAAGATATCATTAAAGCCTTTGAGGATATATATGGGCTCAAAGGATCGTCTATCACACAGGCATCGACCTGTGTATGGCGGCCTTTAATTTTCTAGTGACTTCAGTTAGCCAATAAAGGGGATCACTCGAGCCCCGAACTGTCTGTATTCATTGATGGCTACTATTGCTACAACGTACTGGTCAACCTAAACCAAATATAAAAACAAGAAGTTGCTTACCCAAGAATTGCAGATACAATATAATATAGATTTAAATTTTTCATTAAAAATGGCACCACACCAGCCTGATGCATACATAGTGTGAATTTAGAGATAATCATTTCTTAAAGCAGAACTGCATTAAATGTTTTATACAATGTTCAATTCTAATATTTCCTTAGAACGCTAGCATATAATAGATGGCTAAACGCTCTATGGCAATGTGTCCTCAGCAGCCGTCACATACTCGGCCTGATGCAAAACAAGAAAGCACAAACAGGAAATCTGTAGTTTGTGCTGAAACCCAATCCGGTGTCTTGTACATACATTTCCACTGCATACGTTTAAAGGGCGATTCCGTGTAAAACATATGTATGCTGCTGACCTTCTACAAACCACATCACACGGCAGTCACTGAACTCCTACTTCTCTCTCTCATAATGAATGAGACATTAGAAAATCACCGGCGTGCTCGGCTTTAGTGACAATCGCATATATTTCATGCTTATCTCCGCAGGCCATCTTCCAGCAATGGTCTGTTATACCAGCACGGCCATTGTCAGTTTAACTAAAGCTCTTAAGGAACAAATTAGTCGGCATTATACTTAAATCTTAATCAGCCTTGCTGAGCCAATAGGTCAAGTTTGAGAAAATGAACATCTACTGCACGTCCATCAAGAGAGCTTATTATATCACGCTGGATTTCTCCTGAATATTTAATAGATTCCACAGACTTCAGAGACGGCAGAATCATTATAGGTGCTGACCTAGCTCACCATAAATTATAACTGCGGGTTACTAACCAGGCCGGCTACCATGGATTCCTCAACTAACAATTACTACATGACTTTGTTAAATGCTACTGGTGACGCACCACTGTATGTGTGTAAAGCTCCCCATACACCTTAAGACCACTCCATACAATTTACTTTAGATCTACAACTATGTAGTGCCGGGTCCTCCCCGATATAATACATAGTGACTGGAAGGTTTAGAAAGGTCCTCATATTACATGGTTTTGGTAGAAGAAAAGTTGAGTGTACAGAATTGTATGGCAAGATTGTAAGGGCTTGTTTTCACTATATGTTGGGACCCCCTCCGCTAAGCGCATTGCTTGGCGTGGATCCCAACGGAGCGCATAGACCTAACCTTCTCAGCGGATGCTGTGTTTAGAAAACCGCATGTGCAAAGGCTCAATGTTCTCGACTACGTTCAGCCCTGCGTCGGCGGAACGGCACGGTGCAGTGAAGACACAGCATTCGCCGAGCAGGGTGCTCCGTCGGGACCACCCGCCAAGCAATATGCTTAGCGGAGGGGTCCCGATGTATAGTGGAAACATAGCCTAAGGTGTATGGGGGACTTTAATCTCTAATGTAAGAATAAAAATGAGGTGAAAAACTGGGGTGTAGAGTGTAGTGGAAGTCTCCCAATGGTAATTTAAGGTTTCATGATTTTGCACACACTGGTAATTTATCCTCTCACTTCCTGTCAAGAGGAAGTAAAGGAACTTGAGACATAGGGGGCAAAAGGTGTCATGTTGTAACCCTCCCCTACACCCAAAAAAAGATTTGGCTTAAAGTGATTTAAATTTATAAACATATACACATTACTCACCTAGAATCGTCCGCGCATCGCGGGTGCTCACTCCAAAGCTCGGCCAGAGAACTGACATGTCCGTAAATCTCTGGCTGATGCCATTAGTTTGAATGGGGACCGGTGTCACCGTTCAAACTAATGGCCGGCACACAAAGGGTGCCCGCCGATACTGTTAGCGATGGAGAGCAGCATCATCACGTTGCTCTCCACAGCTCATCTGCCGGTCCCCGCTTGTTATGTGTGTGGGGACCTTAACTCATCAATTTGAGTTCTTTGCCAATCTTTCTTCAGCCTACTGAATGGACAGTCCTGAAGAAGTAGGAACACGCTGATGAAGTCATCTTTCTAACAAAAAAAGGATTACACACAGCTAGTGCTGACCCTTCCCATCCAAGTCAGAGGAATTATAAAAGATTATGAAAAACAAATGTTTTAAATCTTCAACCCATTTGCAATTGCTCCTCTGCATGTTCTAAAAAAAAAGAAGCCTTTCCACACCACGCTGTGCCCTGTCTGAGAGAGTGCCAGTCACAGCATGTAAACATAGGAATATTGGCACATAGGTTCTGCCCGTATATTTGACTGAGCGGTAATCAGGGAGTAAGTGTTGCGCTCCTTATAATAAAGGTATATTTACAGTGTGCCGTCTGCAGAGAAAATTATAGGAGATACTATGCTAATTAAATGGGAACGATGACAAACGTAAAACTACTTCATTTACTAACCATTATGTTAACAAACTTTGCAATGAATCACAGCACGGCGGCCGGCCTCAGGAGCCAATTACAACGTTACTAAAACCACCTTTTTGCCAATAAAAGCAGAACAGCATGAGTTGGCTAATTGGAGTACAAATATATTATGCAACTACTACAAAGAAGGTGGAACCTCTCCAGGGACGTCACAAGCTACTAGACAAAGTATCAAAGATTACGTTTTTAATACAACCATCATCTGTATCACATACTGTACATATCTTCATCTTACGATTAGGGGCTACTACTAGGCCAAGACTTGGGCGGTTTCTCCTGCTATGTGGGTGCATAGGGCCCTGGGGACTCTACCCCCATGTCTCCCGACAAGGCCACACTGACAACTGTATCAACAAATGATCCGGCAAGGGTGGGGTATGTCAGAGTGGTGTTTGATTAGTGGTATGTGTTAGATGGAGGAGAACCACTAGTTTCACCCCCACATACACACAATATTTTCCACTAGCACAAACTTTCCCAACAACTTTTTCCAAGGGGTCATCCTAAAATTGTCCTGTTGCTGACTAGTGACAGGCTCTCGAGCAAATATTCTTGGCCCATGGCACCTCTACCAGCAGCACTCGCAGCACCTTTGTCCTTCCACTCTGGGAGTAGAGAAGTCCTGGCCGTTCCAGTGACATCACTTAATGCCACGCTGCCTGAAGTATGTTGGGATACGTAGTTCTCTACTGCAACAGAAGCATGGTGAGTGCAGCTGGTTGGAGTGCTGCAGGAAGGCAGAGCTGGGACGAGAGCTACCAGGATGGGTCTGGGGGGGAAGGCAAAGCACACACACTGTCCACACAGGGATGGGAGCACACAAACTGCACACACACTTCATGTACAGCAATGGGGGCACAGATGAACTGCACACACATTCTACACACAGTTCTAGGAGCATACAAGGACTACACACACTGCATGCAAGTTACAGTTTTTTTTAGTTCATGTGTGCCCCATCACTGTGTGTGTGTGTGTGTGGGGGGGGGGGGGGGGGGGGGGGGGGGGGGGGACGTGTAGTGCATTGGTGTCAAACTCCATGTGCCGTAAATAACCCACAGTGTAATTATATGTTTTAATAATTATCAAGGGTAGCACCCAACTTTGCCCCCTTTTTGCCCAAGTGTATTTGAGTTTGAAACCCCTAAACTAGACTTACCATCTTGGACTCAGTAAAGATGAGGCAATTGGAAAATGACCATTGTATATATTGTTTATAGTTATTATTTTGTACATCGGTCTTGTGCATTCCCCCAGAGGACCTCAAAACACATGCAGTTCTCTTAATTACTCTGGCATAGGTTTATAATATATAGTATAATCTTCTTAAGCCTGCCATACACCCACCGACTGGTTGCCCACAGACAAGTGGCGATGAGCTCTGGAATGCAGCGTGATGACGTCATCACACTGCATTCCCGGGCTGACTGAATCGGCGGGCACCGTTTGTGTTCCGGCTGTTACTTTTAATGAAGACGCCGGTCTTCAGTCAAAGTAACGGCATCAGCTGGCATCAGCTGTGGGGCGACAGGGATCTGTCGCCCCACGTGGGCACACACCGATTGGCGGCCGACTTTGCCGCCGAACGACGGCGCGAGCGCACCCACGTCCGTCGGTCAGTGGCAAAATTGGCCGGTAATCAGTGTGTTATTGACGTGTAAACCCACCTTAACTTCTTTTTTGCAAAGACCAAAAAATTGGGTCTAAATTTTGAAACTAAAGAAAGCTACACCAGCAATGGCTTTCTCAACACTGAAAGGATTGGAATTGCTCTAGCATGGGTTGGTGAGCTCCATCACCGTCTTCATCAGGAGTGTGCCAGATGGAGAGACACCGGTGTGGTATTCCTCCTCTATTTCACAACAATATAGGAAACAATTTCATTGACTTTTTATTCAACTTCCACTAAACTCCCATAAATAGTTGTAATTACATCTATAACATGTGCACGCTCGGGGACTTTCAGGCTGGCAACCCTCCAAGTAAACCACGTCCCGCTTCACTGACATCCTCCGCACGCTGTATCGTATGACATTTTCAGCAACCAGTTTTTATGATTTCTTTTTTTGTATCGTGTTCGCAGATAGCATGTTACAAATTATCAGCATACTACAACCTCCACAACGCACACACAATATGGGTTGTGTTATGTACTTGTACCAATGTAAACAAATAGAGGAGTGTTATGTCCTTGAGACTTTCCATTTCTGAAAACTTTCCTTTGTAAAGGAGATAAAGAGTTACAAGAGTGACAAAACAGATATCTGATCAGCAAGATAATATGTCAGCCACATGCTGGGGTACCCAGCTAATAACACACTCCTCTACATGAAATGTGTGGTCCGTGGTGGAGGTGTATACTGCTAGTTTTTATTATTTCATTTTTATTATTTCATTTATCAAAAGTAAAGTTAGCCATACATGTTGCAGTTCCCGTTCTTTCTTAATGTGGTGACGTCACTATGCTACCGTAAGTACCATTGCCCGCAAAACGAACAGGAGTCGCGGGACTCCCCACCAACACAGTGATTCATGCAGGATTCTTTGGATGGTGATCGAAGGTCCCCATTCAATGTAAGGCTATGTCCCCACGATTTATCGATCGATCGGGCGCGGAATCGTCCAGGAATCGGTGGCCCAAGGAGGTAGGGACAGGCTTAATTGGGCGATCGGACATCCGATTCCCTCTGGCATCGCGGAATCAATCAGATGGGTGATCGATCGGCCATGGAATCGGAACATGTATGGCTAGCTTTAGAGAGAAGACTTCAAACAAGTAATTATAATATAGCAATATCACAATGAAATGTATGGCGGATAGTCGTCATGAACAAGAAAATGGTTCTATAAAAGCAAACGATTTCGACTTGCTAGAAGAAGGAAAAGCCAGGCACTGCGGAGATATTCTATGAATGCACTTCACATAACTTCACACGAGCAAGCAGGTTTGTTTTCACAATGTCAAGAAGTCTTTGCAGAGCCAAGCCGATTCACAAATCTGGGAGCAGTTCAAACAAGGCCGCAGCAGCTCTCAGCCTCAATAGAGACACTTCACAATGCAAATATTGAATCACCTTGTGGGCTACCAAGAAGATGGAT
>CM070036.1:30610421-30627951 GCA_036250615.1 Ptychadena robeensis | reverse complement strand
GACGATCACAGGGAGTCGTTTCTCCCGCTGCGGGAGCACACTGTCGGTTCTTGAGCTGAAAGCAGCTTGAAAACGGACAGTCTAAACTTAGCCTTAATGCAGTGGTGCCCAAACTGGGAGGCGGGCACAGCTGGGGGGCAGCTGAAGTGGCAGTTGGAGCCCTCTATGTTAGAATTGCAGAGAGAGGGGAGAGAGAGATCTGCAGGACTCAGCCTATTGGCTTTCCCTGCTGTCAGTTCCCTTCTTCCTTTGCAGATTGCACACAGTCCACCCTCCCACCCCTACCACTGCCACTTCCAGCCAATCAGACAAGCCAGAGGGATGGACAAACAAGGAGACAGGGGATCTAGCTGCAAACAGTAGGTACAGTGCATGTAATGTGTGTGTCTGTGTGTGAATGATGAATGTATCTGTATAATTGGTGTGTATATATAGGATGCATGTCTCTTCATGATTGGTGTGAAAAAGTTTGAGGGCCATTTCATGGTGCAGGTTTTTCACCTTAACGGACGTGTTAGCGGTAATGCTAATGCGTCTGTTACCTTTAATAAACCCTGTGTTTCCGCATTGCACTGGCCCCTATTCTGAACCTGTGTACTCTGGGGGGCTCGATAATGTTCCTATACAGAAAAGGTGGGCCCTGCAAGGAAAGTTTGGGAACCACTGAGTTAATGAAATATTTAATGAAGCAAGCTAGATGGTTAAATTGAGATATCGGACGGGGGTTATAGTGTACTATACATACTGCTGAAGGATACACTACTAACAAGCATCCTTTTCATTCTACTGCAGTAAAACTTGTTTTGGCCGGGGCTTGGTGGTCAGGAACCCCCATGCTCGGGCAAATAAAGCAAAAATCTGGTGGTTCCCAACCAATGAGAAGGTGTATGTGATACTAAAGGACTCTATGCCTGGGTGGGATACCATGGCTTCATTACCATCCCCAAATTTTGACAATCGCTTCCTAACCCTATGACGGACAAGTCCTTATGGGTGCCTGGTAAGTGGTAGTGGTCGCCCCAAGGTAGTGGTCTCTCCCTTTCTCTAACCTCACACTTCTTTTTCATCTTTCCTGACCTATTCGTAGTGCTTTTCCTCTTTTTTGAGTAGAGGAAAATTTGTAATTTGTTGTTTTTGTTATTTGTTTAACGTACCTCACCCCTTCTATT
This sequence comes from Ptychadena robeensis, assembly GCA_036250615.1. NCBI lineage: Eukaryota > Metazoa > Chordata > Amphibia > Anura > Ptychadenidae > Ptychadena > Ptychadena robeensis. Next base: position 30,626,782 of record CM070036.1, on the reverse strand, counting down.
GTCCCCCATTTCCATCTTTGAGCTTACCTCAGGGAAAACTGTATACAAACTTACGGACAGAAATTCTTCATTTCCTTCTCCTTAATATTATATAATTGAGTATCGCTTTAGCCCTAGGCTCCACGTCCGCTATTGGATCCGCTGGGTTCCGTCAAGACACGGGTGGCTCTATCGAAATCAACGCAACAGAGGCGGGGACCAACAGATTAGGGGCTCTGAAGGGTTGTGGAGACAGACCTGTCATAACCCCACTGCCATCAATGGGCGGCTTGTGCACTCTGGTAAAATTCCTACTTCAACACAGGGGTTTTAACGGATAGTGGGGCCCAGGGCTTATAGCTGACTGTTTGTATGTTAGGCTATGTCTCCACTGTGTTGTGTGATCCATCGCGACCCCCTGCCTTAAGCACAGTGCTTGGCCCGACGGAGCACATACACATTACCTGCCTGGCGTTTCCTCTGTTCTTACTTCCTTTCTGCCGATAAGCCGGCCAAGGGTTGACGTACTGCACTACGTTAACCCCTGCATCTGCATAACGCCATGTGAACAAAGTATCCAACGGGCAATGTATGTTCTCCGTCGGGACCCCCGCCAAGCACTGCGCTTAATGCAGGGTGTCCCGACAGATCACACAACGAAGTGCAGTGCAAACTGCAACAAATACCTTAAATGAATGAAAAAATGTTTGTTCTCATATTGAGAATGGTGATGTTTTTGGATGCAGGAGCAATATGCGAAGTCGCAGCGTTTTGTTTCTAGAAGCGTGTCCGGCCGAGGAGATGAAGGCACATGCTGAAGCATAAACAAGTAACCACTGTTCACCACATCGGCCTCACAATGCAGAGCTTGCAGCAAGTGCTGTGATCCGCGCCTCTGCCAAGTCCTCAAGTGGCATCTTATTTCACCCGCACAGCTCCACATGCACAAGTCCGGCTTACAAACCATTGATTGGTCGGAGGTTCTTGTGGATAAACAAACAGCAGCATGACGCCATTCATTCTTCTGCTGCGCAGCACTGCAATAGCAGACTTCTTGTAGAGGTTACAATGGACACATTATCCTGTGAGAGCTTTACATACAGAGAAGGATGTCACACTAGGCCCATAGTAAAGAAGAACCCTCCTTGGATGAAAAAACTTGATGATGTAAGTAAGGAGTCAGGGCTCTTTCACACTACACCGCAGTACATGCCCTGTGCTTTTTAAGCTTTGCCAGTATGACCACCGACTATCAATGGGCTAAAACCCGCGGCAAAACCGATCTGAGTCCATTGACACAGGTACACATTTGAGCCACAGATTGACCGCGGTGCAGTGAGGACACACACAAAAAAAATGTGGTAAACTGTGTAGGAGTCCGGCTCACTGGGGTTAATGGGTGTGGTAAGGCCGCGGTTGAGATACCGCGCTGCATCCTCTCCCAAAAAGCCTCAGTGGAGCCTTAGCCTGAGTGTAGCGGAGATGCATACATGGCAGAGGTATCAGATGTGCCAAATCTACCGCACGGTGAAAATAATTATGGTCATCGGGCCAAATTTGGACGTCTATGAACTATGGTATGCCCAAAGGTAAGACGCAAGGTAATTATGTAATTGGATCTTAAAAACAAACTAAGAAAAAGTATCATGTAAAAATGGCAATTACCGTATATCCTAGAGTATAAGCTGAGTTCTTCACCCCGAAAAACTGACCTGCTAAAGCACCCCTCGGCTTATACTCCGATCAGGGTCCCACTTACCTGTCCGGGTGTCTGCTGGTCTCCCTGCGGACACCGGTATATTGACGATTTTTCCTACCCCATCGAGATATGCTACCCTGCCTACTGCGTGCCTCGTCCTCCGTGCCTCCAGCCTCAATCTTCTTCTGCTGCTGGTCTCTAGCGCAGCCAATCAATGTGCCCAGTGATGTAGCCGAGAACCACCATAGCGGCCAATGGGGGGTCCGTAGCTACAAGGGGGTCCTCGGTTGTTGGCAGACTGTGCTTTCTCCTATCTTTGGTATGCTATCTGCCTTATTCCGGGGCTGGACTCCGCTGGTGAAGTGTATACTTGGGCGGCAGCACCATCTTGTGGTTATTTTTAATGGAGATAGTGGAATTTAATTTTGAAAACTCTACTAACTGACTTTGAAGTATCTGCTGCATTGCCTTCCTAGGCTTATACTCGAGTCAGTAAATCAGTTTCCCAGTTTTTGTAGCTAAACTTAGATGCCTCTGCTTATACTCAGGTCGACTTATACTCGAGTACATGCAGTATATGTAAACAAACCAAGGACAAAGAGAAGACGACATATTATCACTGAATACTTTAAACTTAAAATCTTGAGAAACCTCAGCTCTGACAGTTGTTTTCTGACTACTCAGCAATTTTGCAGCTTCTTCCCAACGTAGAACATTGTGTGTGATGCTCTTGTCAAACATTCGACGAGTGTATAAAAATAACCGACAGATATAATCTGAGGGAAGAAAAATTGACTTCCCCCGAGATGAAATGCTTACCATCTTCTTTATTAAACAAACACAAAAAAACCCAAATCTATTCAGCTGGCTAGTGCACAGGAATAGAATGCAAACACAAACCGGTTATATGACGAGTGACGGCTAATAAAAGTTTAACATTCATCTGCCATATACAGAGTGAAAGCTGCGCTGTCCATACCATGTGATTGTGTAATGTACTCTACATGGGCACATGCATGGTATAGGCCAGTGCTTCTCAAACTGTGGGTCGGGACCTCCTAGGGGGTCGAACAACTATTTCATAGGGGTCACCGAGTTTTATGAAAGCATCAGAGCTGCTCCTAACAAACAACAGCGATGATGCCCACAAACAGGATAGTAAGTTAGGAGGAAGAGTAATGCCCCCTCCCTCCTAACTTTCCACTATTTGCACTCATGGACAAATATAAAGGAGGGGACACAAACCTGATTTGAAGTGACGTTGTGAAGTGTGACTTATGGTATTTGGAATGCAGAATTGACATTCTACCCCAGGACTTATGTGTGCCAAATACAGGAAGTGACACTTTGCAACATCACTTCCGGGGACGTGGATCTAAAAAGGTTGAGGACCACTGGTATAGGCTGATGTATAGAGAGCAGAGCAGAGACGCAGCAGGTAGAGTAAGGGCTTGTTACAATTATACGTCGGGACCCCTACGCTAAGCGTATACACTTAGCAGGGGTCCTGACGTATCCCACAAACATTGCCTGCCGGCGGATGGTCTGTTTACACATCCGCCGGTGTAAAGGCTGAATGTACTCGACTACGTTCAGCCTTACACCGGTGGATCGGCTCAGCGCAATGAAGACAGAGTCTCCGCCGAGCAGGTAAGTCTATCTGTTCGTTGGGACCTCCCGCAATGGGGAGGGGTCAAAGCTGGCAGTTTGGGCAAAGCTGGCTTCAGGCACAGCGCGGGAGCTTACCTGGTCCGGCTGGGCGGGACCCGGGCTTAAAGAAATTTTTTTTTTTAACTTTGGGACTGGATCAGAGAAATGTCTAATCCAGTTCAAAAGTGGATCCAGCTAGCAGAACTGCTCCCGTTGAGCGTTTCTGCTAGCTGGATCTACCTCTGGCTGCACACGAGTGTCTCCGTAAATAGCTGATCTCTCTGGCTATTTCCGTGATCGGCACTCGTGTGCCGATGACGTCACAGCCCGGGCAGGAGATTTGAAATGTAAAAAAGGTACAGAATTTTTTTTATTACATTTTTTTTTTCATTAGTTTACATTTGTTTTTTTATTTTGATTGGATTGGATACATTTTTTATCCAATCCAAAAGGAAAGAAAACAAGTGTAAACTTATAAAAAAAAAAAAAAAAAGTATTGGTTGTCGAATCACAAATGGTGTATTTCGAACGATTGACCATGGCATGATGAGGTCATCATGCTGCGGCCGATTGTTTGATAAACGCCCGCCAAGCATAGCGTCTATGGCTGGTTTAACCTCCCTAGCGTTACGCAAGTACTGGCGCAGTCTGATCGTGAATCAAACTGCGCCCGTGCCGGATTCAGGTGCAACCGCTGGCTGTCTGTGTGCCTGCAGCATTTCTAGAGAGCTGCAGGCACACAGAGCCTTTCCGACCCATGGGGGCGGAAAGGCAAAACACTGTATCACTTTGGTACAGAAATCTGGACCTCAGTGAACCGCCAGGGAGGTTAATGAAAAATAAAAGCGTGTTTAAGCAGAAGCTGCGGCAATACTGACAATGCAGATTAAGGCTTACGTTGGGACCCCTCCGCTAAGCGTACACTTAAGCACGTCTGTATTTTTCATTAATAAAACCATTCTCTCGTTAAGACTAAATGCATTTATTTTCTCAAAATATTTTTTACTTAAAAATTTCGACATTTTAAGGTTGAGAGTATTTTAACAAATATTAATAAATAAATGCAGCTGCATCTATCTCAATCCTATGTGCCAACAGCATACACAGACAAACTCACAGGGGTGATAGGAGAGGAGCAGAAGACTACAATGCAGCTTTAACCCCCTGGGCCGAAAATCTTTCCCCGGCATGGCTCTCCACCCAGCCCTCTACACGCCAGTGTCAATTAGAAGAGAAAAGCGACGTCCCCTCCATTAACATGGAGGTCTATGGTGCCACCCCCTTTGGCGTCACCAATGATACCGAAGACACAGGGCCTGCAGATCTGTTGAAGTGCTGCAGACACACAGAGCTGGCGGTTGTGCCCGATCCCGGCACAGGTGCAGTTTGATTCACGATCAAACTGCGCCCGTACTGGCTTCTGGCATAACACCAAGGAGGTTAAAGAACTATTCAAGTTTGATTTAGCGTTGTGTAAAATTTGAGTTAGGGCCCTTTCACACTATGTGTGTTTTTTTAAAGGCATTTTATTATACAAAAACAAATTTTTCACATTACATCTGCGTTTGCATTTGCATTGTTGAACAAATCAATGAAAAATGCAGGGAAAATGAATCAAAACGCATACAACAGTTAATTTTTTAAAAACACATATGGAAACAGTGTGAATGGTAACATTGGTTGTCTATGTAAAAACGAGCGCAGTAAAAAAAACAAAAACAAATGCGCACGTCCTTTTTTACATAAGGCAGCAAAGGGCTGCTACAAAGGCTTGCTGTGTCCTGGAATGTTACACCAAAATCCTCACCACCAGTTAAACTAGTTAATGTTAAACCCAGTTCAGTTGTAGACAAGCGGAAGGCTACAAAAGGGTTAAGCTGAGGCCGCTGTCCCCTTACCAGAGACTTTTATGCCGAATGAATGAGAACTTTCAGCCACAAACTAAAGAACAATTCAGCCCATAGCTGCCAGAATACTGTACACAGAACTACTATGTAAACTGTACCTGGCATAGGAACGGCCATTCTACCGACTGCAAATCACTTCCTAATGACCCACATTATTCTTGTACTTCAGAATCACAGTACAGCAAACACATTCCATCACACACGCTTCAAATACATCCCTCTGTTTCAAAGAAAACGCTACTTCATCTACAAACACCACGATCGATGGTTTGGAATATAATACATGATACGGTAGCTTCACAGTACTAACCCTGATGTCACATGGGGGACTTCCACTAGTGAGAACCTTCCCTTCCACTAGGTTATCACTACTGGCGGCGCAGCAAGTGATCAGCATACCGTACAGCGTTCTCTCCAGACCATTTAGGTTTTCACATTGCACTGCGTTTCTTAACAAATTAATGAAAAATGCAGGAAAAATGTATCAAAAATGCATACAGCAGTGAGTTTTTAAAAATGCAATGCATACAGTGTGAATGTTAACATTGGTTGTCTATGTAAAAACATGTGCAGTAAAAAAACGTGTGCGGTAAAAAAATAAAGTGTGTGTTTTTAAAACGCACAGCAACGCATATAGTGTGAATGGCCCTCACACCATCAGGACACGGGTTGGGCTGCAGGCCAGGAAGGGTGGAGGACCCTGTAGGCTCATGGGTAGGAAAGGCTCATGCAGGGGTGGGCAAATTTTGTGACCCTTACTCCCCATTCAAAGTGATGGCATTTGAACAGGGAAATACCGACATGTTGGGTCCCTGTTCAACATTTTCTTGGATCGGACACTCCAGATGGGCTGCGTTCAATTCTCGAACAATTGGATCCTGCGAAAGATCGAACCGTGTATGGCCAGTTTTAGGGAGGTGTTCACCTTCAAAAAGTATGTCAAGTAAGACAGAAATCTTGTGCATCATCTGGACTTACCGTATATACTCAAATATAAGCCGAATTTTACAGCACTTTTCACCAGAAATGTGCTCAGGAAAAATTTCATTTGGCTTGTATTCGGGTCAAGAAATGAAAATTGTGGCATTTTGTAGGTGGACTTTATGAATGAATTGCAAAGCTCCTGAACATGTGATCATGTGATCAAATTTGCTGGTGATGTAGAAATATGTTGTGAGAACATTTGAAATTTTTGTTTGCTCTAGTATATGCAGTTTTTGCATAAATTAGGTTCAAAGTCAAGTCAAAGTTTTTAAGTTGGCTTATATTCGGGTTGGCTTATACTCGATACGGTATTATACGGCTTATACGGTAATTTATCCACTTTCACCAATAGTAGCCATACTGAGCTGAATAATGGGAGAGGTGATGCAGACTAATGCCTGTGATAAACCCACAGACGGGTGCAGACAAACGAGCTCCGATGAGCACCGATATGCAGCATGATGATGTCATCATGGTGCATTCTGGGGCTGCTTTAATCGGCCGGGCACCCTTTGTGTGCCGGCCATTATCTTCAATGAAGACGCTGGTCTTCATTAAAGTTAATGGCATCGGCCAGAGAACATCCGGCATGTCCGTTCTCTGGCCGGCCGAGCTGTGGGGCGAGAGGGATCTGTCACCCCATGTGGGCACACGCCGATTGCCGGCCGATTTTGCCGCCGGCCAACGGCGCGAGCGTGCACGCCCGTCGGTCAGCGGAAAAATTGGCTGCCAATCGGCATGTGTATGGCAGGCATTAAGCAAGCTGTGTGGTACTGCGCACATGCAACACGATTGCACAGACTTTTCTGACATGCTGGAAAAAATTTGTGCAGACATTTTCGATTTCTGGTAATGAAAGGGAACCAGGTCTAAACCTGACGATCACTCGCATGTCCCTGGGCAATACACAGATTTTACGAATATGTGTTCCTGTCAAGACTTTGCAGCGTCTGTAGAAAGGAAATCTCCCTGAAATCAAGGCAGAGAGACATTATCCATGTTAGCGCAGGTCCATAGAACGCCAGAATTTGCTGAATGTGTAAAGGTTGCCATACACAGGTCGACTTTTGCACAATCTTATGTCGATCTGATCGTCTTGAGCGATTTTAATATCAACTGTCATTCGAACATAGATTGATTGTACCACCACATAGTGTGATCGATTCACAACCGACTCTTTCCTTAATTCTATGCACATGCTCCCTAGTACTATCGCATACAGATCAATCACAATACCTAGAACTAAACCTGTCAGATACTTGAACGATGTACTGAAAGTTAGTGACATACAACTTTGGGTCGATTGTACCAGGTGGACAGGAAACTATTCCCTTTCGATTGACGGCAACAGGCTGATTTTTTGGTGTATCAAACCGTGTTTAGGGCTTGTCTCCATTTATGCGGTTTGCCACGGTCATGTCCGCGCGGCCGCAGCCGCTCTTGCTGGCGCCCCAAGCTGTTTTCATCCGGATGCACGCGTACCTCCGTGCGTTCGGATGAAGACTCTGGGCAGCCCCCATGTGAAAGGATGCGGTCGGTTGCGGTTTCCGCACGAGAACCCTGAAGCTAGCGTTCAGAACCGCACCGCATCCACACTCAGCCGCACCAATGGAGCCTGGCTGATGCTTTCCCTATGGATGCGGTCGGAAGGGCGGCAATGGAAACAAGGCCTTTCTTGCCGACACCTTTGCATTTTTCTCCTTCCCTTTGCTTCATACCAGAGGAAGGGTTCAGATCCCTGTGAACCCCCGAGTGCTAATCACTGTACCCTACAGGATCATAAACCGTTATCCGTTATGAGAGGGGACCAAATATAGAACATTTGGAAGGAGTGATAACCAATTCTACAGCTTCTACAAACAAACTATAAGAAGCCCGGTCTGTGAAGGTTCTCATTCATCCACATCATTGTATATCTGCAGTGTTAACTTCAAATCAACTGGACTTGCTGTGTTTGTTTCTTCAAGAAAAAGGAACAATCATGAAGATTATAGTGAGATAGGGTTAAAGGAATCAACTCGAGACTCAAGCAGTGCATAGCACAGTAAAACCTTCTTAAAACAGAAGGTATTGACATGCCCCCAATCCATCACAATCCCAAAAATTAAGGTAGAAACCCTGGTTTCAGGACAGTGGGCGGAGCCATGCCAATTATTCCTTTACACCCCATCAGCCAAATGCACATCTAGAGCCGCTGGTGTACAGTGCAAATATAGCCTTTATGGTCCAGAGCCATTTATTCCAAACTGCATAGTTATTCAAGAAACAAACACAGCAAGTCCAGTTGATTTAAATTAAACACAACAGATATCAGACCCCCTATTATTCCCATTCCTTGTGACCATTCCACATCTCTTTATGAATGGGCATCAACAGACTACCATAGGATGACCCGCTATGGGCATGCTGCCTATTGGCATGGGTTTTATCCCTTTAATTTGTTTTTCCTGATACCTAACCACGGACAAGCTGTTGGCATCACTTCAGTGGACATGAAGCTAAAACAAGCACACTACTCTAACAACATACCTCCTCTAACTTTACCAGAATAGAAGCCTGTGTCCGAAATGCCCTGCTCCATCCTCCGCGGCCCTGGCAGAAAGGCAGCCGTGGTACAGACAGGGCGATGGAGCAGATTGAGGGGAAGAAGCTAAGAGGATTGGAAGAGAACGCTGCAGATTTCAGCCACATGCACAGGTTACAGATCTACCAACTGGTGCTGCTGGACTTTCAGACTGGGAGTGATGGTGGGGGGGGGGGTACTTCTTTCATGACTCCCAGCAGCTCTCGTAGCCTATTTTCTCCATGACTCTGCTATCTCTTGTGCTTTCAGACACTGATTAATTAATTACACACAAAATAAAAGATACTCTCCTTCCGCTGGGTGGCTTTAGGCTGTGAGCTAATGTGCCAGTGTCAGGGAGCTGATTGGGAGACATGGGCCCCACCTCCCGCATCTGCCTCTAGATTCACATTACAGGGTACAGAGGATGAAGGAAGGGGTGGTGAACGATGGGGGGGATGGGGAGCTACCAGTTCACCGCTGCCTTATGTAATCATTGAATGCAACCCAGCCACTAAGAGGTTAAAGGCAACTTCCATACGGCACCCAACAAAATTACACCTCGCAGTTCTGTTACATGTGGGCTGACTGGTTAATTTATGCTGATTTTATTCACTTCAATTGTGCTGAACCTTCACAGAATATCACGGTATTCTTACACAGAGGAGGAAAGAATCAAAATCCTCAAAATTCTCTCACATAAAGATCAATTCTATGGTCCATACACAAGGAGATTTGGTCTGACACTAAGACGATACTTTGTAAATTGTAACGGATTCCAGACTTTATATATGGTTATATATAGAACATGCAACACTGGAATCATTGTCATCAACTGGCTGTGACCCACCCAAACCCACAGCAGAAGCAGCGCAGGGCTCACGGAACAAAAGGACGGAACAAATAAAGAAATAAAATTATACACATACACAAATATACATACACACATTATATTATAATATATATATATTTATATATCTAAATATACACATACATATATAACAGGAAGGTGGTGTAAATCCATATATCTTTCTTCGACAGTTGTTACTGGTTATCCCAACTGCAGTGCTTAAGGATGGGGGTCCTGGAGTATACTCCAGGACCCCCTTCCTTAAGCATTGCAGTTGGGATAACCAGTAACATCTGTCGAAGAAAGATCTATGGATTTACACCAACTTCCTGTTACGTTTCTGGGCTTGAATTATTTCGAGACTTGCCCCATGGACAGCTAAGAGATATAATAAGAATGCACCCGAGCTTTCATGCAGATGTGAAAGTTGGAGACCACAGCCAATGGGATTTCACGACTCCATTATGCGTTAAGGATGCGCTGTGTTAACGGATCCACGTAAACACAATCCATGGGTTAGGGATGAGTTAAGTGATGCATTAGTGCCGTGTCCGGATTTTTTGTGTTTGTTTTTTTTTTTTACCATTAACGGATTAACACATCGAAAAATGCATACTATTAAGTTACAACTGACTCAATTCATTTTCTATGGGTGCGTCAATGCACTCATACCTGTTTTGGAATACGCTGTGTTAATGTCAGCGCAGTGTTCTGCATTGATTTTAAAACAACGCAATCTGATGGATCACAGCAACTGATGTGTAGACATATTATTTTTTTACCGCACGCGTTTTTTTATTGCACGCATTTTTACATAGACAACCAATGTTACCACTCACACTGTATGCGTTGCGTTTTTAAAAACTCACTGCTGTATGCATTTTTGATTCACTTTTTCTGTGTTTTATTATTAATTTGTCCAAAAACACAAATGCAAAACGTAAATGCATATGTAATGTCAAAAACACATGCGTTTTTGCATATATGCGGAAACGCATGCCTATAAAAAAACATATATAGTGTGAAATGGCGCTTAAGCCCCCAATACATGTTGAGATTTGCTTTTGATTTTGCAGCAGGTTGCGTCGGTCAACATCCCTGTGTTTGACATACGTTTTAATGCATAGTGGAGTCAAAGACTTAAGGTGGCCATACACAGGTCGATTCCTGGTCGATCGATCACCGGGCGCGTGCACGCCGATCGATCGACCGTCGAGGAATCGAGTGCAGCCCACCTTGACCGATCGACATGGCCCCCAAATCGGATCGGCCAGAGAACCAACCTGTTGGTGTTTTCTGATCGATTGGGCACACATCAAGGGGCGTTGACATTTGTGAATCGATCGACTGGTAACAGAATCGTCCAGGAATCGGTGGCCTAAGGTGGTAGGCACAGACTTGTATGGTCGATCGATCGACGCCTGTGGCTTCACCGGAATCGGTCGGAGCGCCGACCGATCGCTCAGGAATCGACACGTGTATGGCTAGCTTTAGTGGCCATTCACACTATATGCGTTTTTTACATTACATATGTGTTTGCTTTGTTGAATAAATGAATGAAAAATGCAGGAAAAATTAATTTAAAATGCATACAGCAGTGAGTTTTTAAAAATGCAGCGCATACAGTGTGAATGGTAACATTGGTTGTCTACGTAAAAACGCGTGCAGTAAGAAAACACTTGCAGTAAAAAAAAGTGTGCGGTAAAAAAACGTGCACGTTTTTAAAACGACTGCAGCGCATATAGTGTGAAATGGCCCTTAAGCTGGGCACACATACTGTTCGAAAGAGCATGCGGTCCCTATCCAAAGCAATGGACATTGACCGCGATTTACTGTCATGCCCGATATACCTGTTTTCAAGCAGGATGAAACAGGGATGGCTGCATATGATATGCATCAGATAGATGGCCGTGAGCACACACGGTGCTCAATTCAGCCATCGATCTAGCCCCTATCTATGGGTGTATGGGCACCTTAACTCTTTGGGGGCAAGGGGGTGAAAAATAATAAATCTTAATAAATCTTAAAAGGCTGCAGAAATAAACTGACACACAATGAGAAAACAATGTGCTATTTTCTGTAGCCTCCTAATCTACTGCACAGGGATGAATAAGGAGCGGGTGTGGATACAATGCTCACACCCAAAGGAAGCTACATAAAAAGTTAGGCTTATTATAAATGGATCGAAATTGGAGGGTGTGCTAGGAACTGAGAATGCCTCACCCATCACTGATACTACCCGCTACCGGTAACAATAGCCGTCTGTCCTTCAGCACCGCCACAAGTCGGGGGACCATGAGGTGCAACACAGAAGTAGAATGAAGCCAATAAAACGCCAGCCGGAATAGCCGAGAGCAATGCGTGTGCAGAGGAGATATAACACACATCATATACAAAGGTGTCCAGCACCAATATCGTATTTGCAGTCGTCATCATAATTTTTTTAGGCAGATCGTTAACAAAAAAATGAAGAGTTTGTGGCAAGTTGTTTAAGCTGGCCATACACCTTTAGATCTCGCTGTCAGACATCCTTTCGGCTGGTCATACACCTTTAGATTTCTCTGTCAGATTTCCTTCAGATCAGATTTTGTTTTACCAAAACCATGTAATATGAGGACCTTTCTACACCTTCCAATCACTATGTATTCTATCAGGGAGGACGCTATACTACATGGTTGTTGGTAGATCTGATCTGAAGGAAATCTGACAGAGAAATCTGAAGGTGTATTGCCAGCTTTAGATGTACCAACAACTATGTAGTGCCGGGTCCTCTGCGATTAAACACAGGTAGACTTGATGGTTTAAAAAGTCCCTCATATTACATGGTTTTGGTAAAACAAGAGGAAATCTAAAGGAAATCTCACAGAGAAATGTAAAAGCTGTATGGGGACCCTAAAGCTAGCCACACACGGTTCGATTTTGGTTCAATCGATGCTCGATTCGATCGAGGAATTCAATCGTCTAATCGAAAATCGATCTTAATCGCATCAACATACACTCCACATTGAGTTTGCGATTGTGGTGAGATTTCGACAAAAAAAGATTACTAAAATTGTCGATTTTGGTATGGAAACGATTGAAGCTCAGATTGAAGTGGTCTATGTTAATTATATCGAATCTAATCGATCCAGGAGAAACACCACAAACATCGACGATTATAAAACGATTTTGGCACAATCTACGATAATTTTCCAACATGTCCGATCAAAATTCGATCAATTTTTCTGCCTTCATTGAACAATTATCGTCGATCGTACCATGTGGGCATTTCTCGATTTTCGTTCAATCGATGAAAAAATTCATCTAATCGAGCATCGATTGAACCAAAATCTAACCGTGTGTGGCTAGCTTAAGTTTTATTCAAATGGAAACAAATATCAATATCACAATCATACAGTTATACGTATACACATATACTGGATTCAACAACATGGAATACTTGGGAATAAAGTGGGTTTACACGTGTAGATTTTTTCTTCTGCCAATTAAATTTTTTGTTCAATGTCGTTGTTGAACATCGTTCATTCATTTATCGAATGTAACATTAGATTTGTTCTACCATCATTGATATCAAATGAAAATACATTGGAAATTACAACAACAGATCCAAATTTACCAACATGTTCAATGACCTTTCAAACAATTTTTTGTTCAAGGTTGAACAAAATGTATCCATCAAACAAATTATCCGTTCTAGATTTTTGTTCAATCAACCAAAAATTGTTCGTTCTTCATTGATTGAACGAAAAAATCTACATGTGTAAACCACCTTAATAAAAAGCATACCTTGTAATTATAATCACATGCCTAGCATTAAGCTGGCCATACACCTTTAGATCTCTCTCTGATATCCTTTAGATCTACCAACAACTATGTAGTATAGAGTCCTTTGCGATTGAACACAGGTAGACTTGATTGTTTAAGGTGGCCACACACGGTTCCATATTTTCGTTCAATCAAGAGAGTATCGAAAAACGTGTTCGTTCGATAAAAAGTTATCGATACCGAACAAAAAAAACGATCTGAAGTTATCAGACATGTTGGCAAATTTTGATCGAATTGGTAACCATCGAATGTAAATCAATATATGATAAAAATAGCCTGATTGAATTTATCGTCGATTGTGCAAAAATCTATATAGCTAGTAAGGCTAGCATTAGAAAGTCCCTCATATTACATGGGTTTGGTAAAAAATCTAAAAGGGGTATGGGAGCCCCTAAGGTGCCCATACACGCATAGATATGTTCTAGATTGATGGCCGCTTTGAGTGCAGTGCTTGCTCACGACCATCTATCTAATGCAATCTAATGCAGCCATCCCTGTCTCAATCAATCACACTCGAAAACAGGGTTACCGGGCATGACTGTAAATTACGGTCGGCACCGTGGTTCCCCATGCAAAGCATTGTGTGAATTTGATGATGCCGCAGTGTTGCGCCTCCAGCTCCTTCGATATCGGACTCAGTGCAATCACGTCATCATGCTGAGCACGAAGGCTGATCCATCTCACGGGTATCGACACGTGTATGGCAGCCTTTAGACTTGCTGCCATTATAGAGGGTAACGAGGAACTATCCGAGGAATGGGGGATCTCAGACCAAACTTTATGGGATGAAAGGAATTGGGGTCCAGAGGAAACCAAACAAAGACAGCAGGAACCCTGTAACATCCACTGCATACAGTCACCATCACTTAATGCTCACGATTTCCAATATTGAAACTTTGTGGCATAAAACCCACATCTGTCAAGTTTCAAAGCTTATAAAACACACAGCACATCAAGTAGAGTCACTAGGTATAATATTCATATACTGTGAGTCTTTGCTGAACCCCCTAATATCTGTGTCCACAATGTCAGGGTACAGGGATACTGCCATGCATTTTAGGGTAACAAACCCTTACCACACATACCATGGATTGCTCCCTGTGATATACAATACCACAAAGTTGCCGGAGTCTGCTCCTTTACCCAGTGATATATGGCACAGAGTCTAGTAAGGGCTCATTTCACAACATTGACAACAATGGACGACGTCCACCATGGGCCTCGGGGTATTACACAACATCAGAGCCGCATTAACACAGCGGTAAAATGCTTATTACAATATAGAACACCACACGAGCATGTAGTGTGTATCAGACTTCTTCCCTTCTGTGACATTATTTGTGGTGTCCTGCCCCTTACACCTCATCCCACAGGTAATAGAAATCTGACCACTACTAACGCACACACAGGGGTTCTACAGCGCTCCACCACATCTAGTGTTCTAGAGCAAAATAAAGTAAGGTAGAATGAAGGTAGCCATACACGCGTGGACTCGATCTTAGATGCGATCATCTTGTATGATTTAAATATCGGTAGCCAGTCTAACATCGATCGATTGTAACACCACACAGTGTGATCCCTTTAAACATGATCCATTCCTTTACTATAGTGCACGCGCTCCACAGTACCAACGCAGATACCTGAATGATCGACTGAAATTTACCAGCATGTCCAATCACTACAAGATCAATTGTAATGTTTGATTTCACTCTTGGTATATCTCAGCAGGTAGGCAGGAATTGATTTCCGTTCAGAGAGACAGAGCATGAGTGAGAGAGTGGCAGAGAGAATGAGAGAGCGACAGAGAGAATGAGAGAGCGGCAGAGAGAATGAGAGAGCGGCAGAGAGAATGAGAGAGCGGCAGAGAGAATGAGAGAGCGGCAGAGAGAATGAGAGAGCGGCAGAGAGAATGAGAGAGCGACAGAGAGAATGAGAGCGCGACAGAGAGAATGAGAGCGCGACAGAGAGAATGAGAGAGCGACAGAGAGAATGAGAGAGAGCGACAGAGAGAATGAGAGAGAGCGACAGAGAGAATGAGAGCGCGACAGAGAGAATAAGAGCGCGACAGAGAGAATGAGAGCGCGACAGAGAATAAAAGAGCGTCAGAGAAAATGAGAGCGTGACAGAGAATGAACGAGCAACAGAGAGAATGAAAGAGCGACCGAGAGAATGAAAGAGCGACCGAGAGAATGAAAGAGCGACCGAGAGAATGAAAGAGCGACCAAGAGAATCAAAGAGCGACCAAGAGAATCAAAGAGCGACCGAGAGAATCAAAGAGCGACAGAGAGAATCAAAGAGCGACAGAGAGAATCAAAGAGAGATAATGAATGAGAGAAAGAATGAGAGAGATAAGTATGCAAGTTCAAACCCAAACTGGAAACTATTACGATAGATCCTTTGCCTAAACATTCCCCCTTGCATTATGCGGGATGTTGTTGCACTATGCGGGATGTTGCGTATGTTAGCACAGGATGGAGTTATTTTCACCAATCACAAGTCAGCAAGAAAACGAGCACAGCCAGGAGAGTCCACAGACGTGTATCCGTGCATGTACCGGTATATGGAGGATTTCATGCATCTGAAGAGCTAGGATTTGCTAGGCATATAGTCCCCATTTCACTTTAGCGTGTTTACATGTGAATTGGAAACTAACTGATTTGTCATGATTTGTAAATAATTGTCGCCCTTGGAGAGGCGGCGGGAGGCAGGTGACAGTCATTAACCAAACAAACCTTTGACAGTGGCACGGCCTATAATTAGGAACCTGCTGGACAGCGTGTCATTTCACTGACATGCTAAAGAGAAGCTTTCTACAGATTAGAGACCCAATAGATCAACAGCACAAACAGGCAATTCCAGAAGGTCAGGGAGATTTCCACCATTAAGCTTAACCCTCTTAGGAAA
>CM070036.1:30590534-30610321 GCA_036250615.1 Ptychadena robeensis | reverse complement strand
TACCTTCCAATCACTATGTATTCTATCAGGGAGGACACGGCACTACATAGTTGTTGGTAGTTTCAAAGGAAATTGTATGGAGTGATCTAAAGGTGTATGGGGGGCTTAAAACTGTTTTAGCAAACAACAAGTTTGTTTCCTTTGCTGAACGACACGGTGCAATTCCAAGTTAAAAATAATGCATAAATGCGTACTGGCAAAACGTAGGCGTCTATTTATATTGTTACCTAACATTAAAATAACTTTTACAAAGGATTCCAATCTCCTTCCCAACAGAAAAATCTGAATTTGGTATAAAGATTTTACAAACGTAACTATAGGCATCTTGTGGCTTTTCCACGACTTCTCAACTAGACGGATATTCTTATTCCTAATGCCGGCCATAGACGCCTTGCTTTCGTCGTGCAGAGAATCGTTTGTGTGCCGGCCAGTACTTTGGATGTCATCGGTAAAGGGATCAATTTCCCCAGCCGATAAACGGCCAAATTTATCATTTAAGCATTAGATTTGTGACCGATTTTGCAGCAGATCGACCGCCGTGAGTGCATGCAACGAATGATTGGCCGCAAATCGAAACATCTAGGGCCATCTTTATGAATTCATGAAGCAGTAACTTTTCTTAATAAATATGTAGTATTAACCTCCCTAGTGGTTTGCCCGAACTCAGTAGACCTCCATGTTAATGGAGGGGGCACCATTCTCCTCTCCACACACTGCCGGCGTCTATTTGACGTCGGAAGTGTGTAGAGGGCTGGGCGGAGAGCCGATTGCGGGTAAAACGGCTTTTCGTGCCATAAAAAATGGCGCGAAAAGCTCAAACCGCCCAGAGGGTTAAAGCAGGGTACAGACGTTCAATATCTGAAGCTTTGCCTGGAGACCCGCGGTCTCCAGGCAAAGCATTGGACATCGACCGTATTTACGGTCATGTCCGATATGGACGTTTCGAGTGGGATTGATTTGTCCCGCTGGAAAACAGCGATGGGGGCATATTATGTGGGCCAGATAGATGGGCGTGAGGTCGCACGTTGCTCAAATGGCCATCGATCTGGCCCATATCTTCATGTCTGTACCCTGCTTTAGTGTGACAGCTGCCCTCTGTATCAGGAGCATCTAAATATAAGAGCACATGGGGGCTGTCAGACTGACAGCTCTGCCCAGCAGATTACCATGAAAGAGGCATGTTCACTCCACAATCCGCAATGCAGTACATGTCCAGCTAAAATGGGGGTACATGAGGCTCCTGCCCCAGCATGGCACCTGGGGGTACATGGGGTATTTGTTAAGTAACTATGCCAATGTATTTCCAAGCGATCGCTGTTTGGTTGCTGATTGCTAACGTTAAAATCGATAAATGATCGCAAATCAATGCTAGCCACTTTGGGTCCATCCAAAGTAATGGCGATCGAACAGAGATTTACCAACATGTCAGACCCCTGTCGTCATTTTATTTGAGCGGGATTGAACGCTCAAGGTAGGCAGCTTTTAATTCCAGGTCAATCACCGCAAATGCACATGGCGATTGTTCGGGAATGGGACCCAAATCGAGCCATGGATCATCTTGTGCGATTTAAATACTGATCGTCAGGTTAACATCGATCGATTGTGACACCACACAGTGTGATCTATTTAAACACAATCAATTCCCTTACTTAGATCAGTGCACATGTTCCATAGTATGATCGCATACAAATCGCTCGAAGTACCTGAAAACCAGATACTTGTAGGATTGACTTAAAATTACTGACATGACTGATCACCTTTCTGATTTGATTTTGGTCACTTTTGGTCGATTGAACCAGGTGGGCAAAAAGTGATTTACGATCGACTTAAGCAGGGAACACACAGCACGATATAGGAGTGGTTCGAGGTTCCCTGCAGCAGCACGATGACGTCATTGCGGCTTTGCGGTCTCCATGCAAAGCAATGGACACCATGGTTTACAGTCATGTTCAAAATCCCTGTATTCGAGCAGGATTAATTGATCCGGCTCAAAAAACAGGGATTACCGCATTAGATGGGCGCTCAAAGCGGCCATCGATCTGGCCCATATCTATACTTGTGTTCCCTGCTTAAAAGTCAATAGGTTTAAGTTGATCTAAAGGAAGGCGGCCTTTAAGGATATAAAATGTGCCGTACTGTGAATAGATTGTACAGATACAAAGAACCCAGGCAGGGTGGCCATCTATAGAGAGTTTGAGGAATTAGATCCAAGACAAAATCCCTGATCTCTATACTTTTTCCAGGTCATTGACTATGAAGCATTTAACCAGAGATTCAGACTGACAGTCTAGCAAATAGAGTTTTGTATTCACCATGAGAGGTCAACTCGGCAGCAGCATCTTTATTTCTCCTTTGATAGCTTAGACCAGTGTAACCTATAAAACCACTGTACACGAAATACTATAGAACCCGGAAATATCTGTGGGCTGAATAGAAGAAATGATGGAGCATTTATTTATCAGTCAGTAGTAGGAAATGGTATGGACGATTCTCTGTGATTCCAGATACTTAAAATATACTGCTGCTCTACAGCATTACTAGGACGTGCTCAATGTATACACCAAAATAATACATACCAAGTACATATATTTTATATATGAGCCAAATAATACCAACAAAGTGGACACTTACTTTCAGCAATTTGATTCCGTCTTCTTCATATAATAAAGGGCGTCTGCCATTACAGCGAGCTATTATGCACAGGAAAATATATGCAGCTTTACTCCAGACTAGAAGGCATGGCAATGATACACGTACACAGAGGAATACATGCATAGAAACAGTCATCTGGCAAGGGATTTGTCATTATGTGTAGCCAAATCCTTTATTTTGCTTCCTTGCCAGTAAGCACCGCCATATCCATGAATTCCTATTGAAGTATATGTTAATCTCCCCATACACCTTTAGATCACTCCATACAATTTTCTTTAGATCTACCAACAACTATGTAGTGCTGGGTCCTCCCTGATAGAATATATAGGCATTGATTTATATGGAAGATTTAAAAAGATCCCCATATTACATGGTTTTGGTAGAAGAAAAGTTGTACAGAAATTGTATGGTAAGATTGTAAGTTGTATGGGGGGGCCTAAAGCTGGCCCCACACATGTAGATTCCTGTGCAATCGACCAGCAATCAATTACAGCGTGGTGACATCACCTGTGTAAAGCACTCAGTCAGCCCACCCCTCTCTTCTGGCAGTGCTGGGTCCGTGCTGGCCAAGCCCCCTTCATATATACAGTACAGAGAAGCTAGCTGAACACACAGCTTGTGTGTGCGGCTCAGTTGCTCTGCGTGTGCGGACAGCGCTGTCCCTATTCAATGCAATGGATTTCGACCAAGGTTTTCCAACATGTTGAAAACCTGTTTGGTCAAGTTCCTGCTCGACGGAACCGTGGATGGCTCAGATGAAGTAACAGATTATAGGAGAATCGGGAGCCGTGAGCGCGCACGGCACTTGATGTTCCTCTAATCTGTAACTTCATCGAGATGTGTGTGGATAGCTTTAGGGCTTGTGTCCACTGCTTCTTTTTCCATGGGTGTCCACTGCGGGGGGAATAAGACGCAGAGAGGACACTTGGCATTCTCATGAATGTGGCAATGTCCACTCTGCATTATCATAGCGGTGTGCCCGTGGTGCAGTTTAAATCACAGTATGCCATGTCTTGAAGCACCATGCGCATCCGCCACAGACCTGTCCATTGAACATCAATAAATGTGTCTGCAAGGCACGGAAAAGTAGCGCCCAATGCAGCAGGAACGTGCCTTAAGCCGCAGGCTTGGCTACTGCCAAGAAGTAGCTGGACATCCTCATGCAAATTGGCCAGTTTGTCCAATGGCCTAAAGCCAAATCTTTTTTCCCTACTTTTGGATTTTTAATGTATTTAACATTTAAGAGATAATTTAAAAGTTTAATCTCTCAAGTAAGGTGCGTCTCCTCTTGGCAAATGTGAACAGTCGGGCGTTCTATGTTGTTTCATGTACTGCAGCAAATGAACAGTTTGGATTTTCCATGCAGTCAGAGATTTGACCTTCTTTTACACCTCACATATTACTTATCAGAATAAACTTGATGCAAGCATCTCCGGCTCCTCCAGGACTGAAGGGCCCTCAAGTTGAGCATTTGTAGTTTGCTATGTATGCTGGCAGTGTTCAGACACAGCAGGTACTCTGGTACAGGAAGAACACAACAATTCTTACAATTCTCCAGCACAGCTTTTCAGATTGCAGCAAAATTGGATAATACGATCTCTTTGGGAATTTTTACTGTTGGGGATAATGTGTTCCTCCCAGGCAGCCCTATTCAAATAATGCTGTAGTCGTGATGAAGACTGCACAGAGGCAATATTGTGGAGCCTGCATTTAATGTAAAGTGCGTGCATTTATCTCCACCCGCTGTCACTCTGATTACGTATTTCACAAAGCAAGAATGTTCTTTACTAGCACAGTGTTACGGCAGAAAAACAAGGCTAGGAGGGGTACAGATGAGGATACAACTCTCCTATACAGTCGCTCTGTTCTGACCAGACCCTTCAGCACCTCCCGTAAGTCACAACCTGCTAGTTTAAGATGAATTCAGGTTTCATACCATCATCTAAGGCTACGTTTCCATGGCATCATGGGATTCACCGATACTCCCTTCGTTAATCGTCTCCCTCGACAGGGATAACGGCTCATCCCATACGTATACATGATTTTCCACCATCATGTTTCCACAGGGTTCAAGGGGTCCGCCAGCAGAGCAGACAGCAGAGTTGACGTACTGCACTGTGTAAGCCTCTCGCCCAGCGGACCCAATAACCTTACATAAACCTTACCCAAATGAGCCCCATCCATTGGCATGTGGGTCAAGTCTAATGGTCTAGAGCAGACAAGGGCCAACTACGACCTGGTGGCCAGATCTAGCACGAAAAGACTTTGTGGGCCCCACTTTAACCTTCTTAGTGTTCATGACGAGCCCATCTCGTCCAGAGTTTGTGTGAAGAACAAACTCCGGATGAGCTGGGCTCCCATGAAAGCTGCATATCCCCGGAAAGCTACGGCGATGCTGCTTCATCCCCGGAAAGCTACGGCGGGGTTCTGCGGCTTCACTGATCGCGTCGCGGTGACCCGGAAGGGGGCGAGGGTGAGCAGTGCCATAGACCTCCATGTTAATGGAGGGGCTTCTGCTCTCCAGACCTCACTGCCAGTGTCATGAATGACACTGGCTGTATGGAGAGGGGAGGGGGGAGGGAGGAAATGGCAGGCAGTGTACCTCGTACACTGCTGCCATTGCCTGTACCACACTGTTAAAAACGGTGCGGTACAGGCGGTGCGCTAGGGAGGTTAATGAGAGAAGGTCATGCCTAGAGGAGTCAAATCTTTGATTTGACTTATCAAACTAACTAAATTTTCCAAACTAAAGCAGGGAACAGACGACTCGATATTTGAGAAGTCAGATGTTCCCTGCAGCAGCGTGATGACGTCATCACACTGCTGTCAGATATCGGCGGAGCTGGGGAGACATCTCTGCTATCTCTCTAGCTCAGCCGATGCTTTGTATGGAGACCTACGTTCTCCATGCAAAGCAACCAACATCGGTCGTGATTGACAGTCATGTCCGATACCCCTGTTTTTGAGCGGGATTGATTGGTGGCATATGATATGGGCCAGCGATGGTGGCATATGATATGGGCCAGATAGATGGCCGTAAGCGCACATGGAGCTCAAAGCGGCCATCGATCTGTCCCATATCTACATGTGTGTACCCTGCTTAAGATTTGCCTAATCTCTGCAAAAACAATTCCAGTATCCCTGCAGCATCATCATTGATGCCAGTGAGATTTTATTCTAGTAAATCTTTTGTGTTTTTGTCATTACTTAAAGGGGACCTACCACCTCTGCATCGGCCTTCTATTATCGGTACATTAAGGCAGAGCGGAGGTCAAAAGTGAAAAAATACCTGGGTATAGTGTTAAAATCAAGTGGCACTCCACCCCCTCAGGGATGCCGTGCCCGGCGTAAGAGGATATGGGAGGGTAGCCGCCAATGCGGACGTCTACCTTCCCAAGTCCCTTTGCGCTCGGCAGCCAGCCACATCTGAATCCAGTGACGCTGGAGGGAGCGAGACCAGAAGAGTCTTGCTCATCCATCTTGAAGCCTGGAGGACCGCACACTCCAGGAATGGCGGAACAGGAGGAAGCAGGCAGAAGAGTGGAGTATTTATTTTTTATTTTTAGGGGTCGCTTTTCCTAAAAATATTGCATATACACATAACTCACCCATACTGCATATATGAAATCATGAGAAAGGTTCCTACAACCACTATTATTATTATTTATTTATATAGCGCCAATATCTTATGCAGCACTGTACAATACATTAGAGTGGAGACACAAACACAAGATAACACACAGGTACAGGATATGACACCTGCCCGGTCGGGCTTACAATCTAATAGGTTGGGGAACAGAGTATACAATAGGGGATGGGACTGGCATGGTGGTGATGTTAGGAATGAGAAGATGGATAGGCGAGACTAAAAAGGGGGGTTTTTAGTTTTTTTTTTAAAAGTGCCAAAAGTAGGAGCAAGTCTAATGGGACGAGGGAGAGAGTTCCAGAGAGTGGGAGCGGCCCTAGAGAAGTCCTGATAGAATAAAATGATATTCTGGGGGGCTGACCTACTGACAGATATACAACAATATGAAAAATAACAGAAGAAACCTTTATGGCAATTTGGACCAACTAAAAAATTCCCAGAAGAACCAGAGCAGGACCTATGCCTCATAAATGAGCACCTCAAACATGGATTCCAACATATCCCACCCCTCACCATGAGACCTGTACACACAGACCTAGAAGGGGCTTGTCATGTTCTACAATGTGCGTTTTATGATGCCAATAATATTTCAATGGAAAAGGTTCATATTTTATATTGGGGCACAGGGACAATAAAGCATATCTATGATTCTACACACGGTTGTCCCTGATTAATATACAAGTGACACGAGTAAAGTGGAAACAGCCATTTTTTCTTGTTGATATATGTAGCACTGGTGTTCTATTTTTACGCTTACAGAATAGAAGCAAAGGTTCCTTAAAAAAAGAAATACGTTTTTAGGTCACACAGAGGTAATTTACCAGAATGAAGAAAACACACAAGCCTCCATTTGTACAATTCGGGAAGACAGATTAGAAGTCAGCCCTGGCTTTCAGAATCTAATAAATTTACAACCTGTGGCCTCATAATTGTGCACTGCAGCTGCTGGATCCGTGAGCTCCATTTATAAATCATAGATCTTTTTTTCGACACAATTGCAAATAGACACACATATCCTGGAGGAATCTATGATCTTTGGGTATACACAATAAACTATGTATTATAATTTAATCTTTATCCATTCTAATTCTTTATTACTAAGGGTCCCCATACACCTTTAGATTTCTATGTCAGATTTCCTTTAGATCTCCTTTTGTTTTACCAAAACCATGTAATATTGGGGACTTTCTAAACCAGTGGTGGCCAATTAAGTTGATATGGAGAGCCACAGGAGGGCTCATCACTTAAGGGCCGCACATAACATTTTCAATCTATACTGACTTATATATACTGACAGCAGGCATAGCTGTAAGACATTATTTCAAATGATACTTTAAGCATTAGGGAACACTGTAGTGTGGCAATGCACGTTTTGCGCCCTATATATAGTCAAAGGTAATGTGCCCCTATTCTCAGGTTATGTTCTGCAATATATATTATACAATCAATGGTGGAATAGTGGGAGCATAGGCACTCACCTGTCTGCTGATTCTAGAGGAGGAGAGGCGAGGGACTTGCTCAAGCTCCATCTGGGTCGCTGATTGGCTTTCTACTTACTCCTATCACATAGGTTTAGACAGGTGAGTTTCTATGCCCTATGCATTAACGGTTAGGCTTCGGGGGCCCAAAGTGGAGGACTGAGGGGGGCCACTGAAGAAAACCCAAAGGGCCGCATGCAGCCCCTGGGCCACAGGTGGGGCACCAGGGTTTTTAACAAACAAATCTAGCTGTGTTCAATCGCAGAGGTCCCTATACTACATAGTTGTTGGTAGATCTAAAGGATATCTGACAGAGATCTAAAGGTATATGGCCAGCTTTAAGCTAGCCACACACGGTTCGATTTTGGTTCGATTAGTTAAATTATTTCATCGATCGAACGAAAATCGAGAAATGCCCACAGGGTACGATCGACGATAATTGTTCGATGAAGGCAGAAAAACTGATTAAATTTTGATCGGACATGTTGGAAAATCATCGTCGACCACTTCAATCTGAACTTCAATAGTTTCCATACCAAAATCGACGATTTTAGTAATATTTTGGAATCGAAATCTCACCACAATCGCAAACTCAATGTGCGGTGTATGTTAATGCGATGAGGATCAATTTTCGATTAGACGATTGAATTCCTTGATCTAATCAAGCATCGATTGAACCAAAATTGAACCGTGTGTGGCTAGCTTTAGTTTCACATAACACATTTTCATGCACCAGTCAATCTCCTAGTGCAGCCCCTTTCTCTCCTGGGACAAGTACTGCTGTTCAGGGGGTTACAGAGACGTCTGATCACAAAAATTTAACTTTACACAAATTTCTATTCTGTATATAGACCATGCATTCATAATCTAAGCTTAAAGTAGACCATCTTCACTATAATAACTGCACCAGATATACCAGTGCATGCTCCAAGCGGGTATCTACACTTACCTGCAACAATTTGCAAAGAAAAGTCATTGCTAGGTTGTTCTATGTGGCAATGTTTCACCCATTCCTGACTCCTGAACATTCCCAATCGCCTAGCTAGTTGATCATATTTAGTGATGGCGGAACTTCGGCCAGGTCTGTTTGCGAACAGGCGGATCGGACTTCCTGTAAAGGCCTGTTCGTGGGGAGATTCAAATTCCCCGTCTGTTTGCTGGGAATTTGAATTGGGAAAACCGGAAGTTACGTCAGTGACGTCACTTCCAGCACCTGAAATGCATAGTTTCTGGTTCCGATTGCCAGACGTGACATCACTTTTGATTTTCGGAGCCAATTTTTTTACTAGAAGACCGGGTACTCTACCCGGTCTCTAGTGGAAAGATTCTTCCTCTGGCCGGATCTTTCTGCACTTGATCTGGCCAGCGGAAGAATAGTAAACTTCTTCCCGCCGGGAACAGGGCGGTTCGAACATCCTCACGGTTCACCGGCTGTCAACTAACCACCAACAAATCACTTATAAAATATCTAGCAGGCATCAGGTAAGGGTTCCAATTGAAGTATATAGAGGTGATTGTGCAACCCACAACAAGACTCAACATGTTGTATCGCAGCACTGACTGAAAACCGCAATGTGTGGCAAACACCCGCAAAAATCGTCTCACATCAGATTTTTCTAAGTGACAGGAGGTATCTGAGGTTTGTGATTGATTTCCTGAATGACATATGTCCTTGTGAATGAAGAGGCCTAAGCTGCTCTTTTCAACTATTTATGAAAAATATAGGTTTTCCAGAATCCTGGAAATCCTTTTGTGTGAAAATGGTTATACATGGCTTGTCTTGTTGCTGCTTATCTACTTGAATCTTCAATAAACTTTATTAAGCAAAGTTAAAATTCTATATCAAATAAAAAAGAAAATAACACACCAGGTGTCTCCCCCACGCTATGCTGAGAGATCTTTACTTTATTCCTTCATTCACATGGGATTCAACGTCGCCTCTTTGCCACTCTTGACCAACAGTGAATAAGATATGCCAGGCGGTTGTCGAAGCAATTAACATAGGAGCGATTGGTGAGTAATAGACAGCCACACACACAATATTTGCAAAGGCTGCACAGAACTCAGCAAGTGCACCATGACTGACTGTGAATTTAGTCTCAGGGCCCTTTCACACTATATGCGTTTTTTAGAGGCATGCATTTTAAAAAAAAAATAAGCTTTTAAGCATATATACAAAAACATATGAGTTTTTCACATTACACATCTTTCGTTTATGTTTTTGGACAAAGCAGCAAAAATGCATGCAGCTGGGCATTATAAAATATGCATTTTTAAAAACGAAAACACATGCAGTGTGAATGGCAACATTGTTTTTTATGAGAAAGTGCAGCACTGTAAAAACATGCATTTTAGGGCTTGTCCACACTTGCAAGCCATTTGGTGGACAAGCCTTTAAAAGAAATGCATGCGTTTTTAAAAACGCAACGTGTATAGTGTGAAATGGCCTTTACTGTGTTGGAGCCACAACAGGAAGTGCGAATAAAGCTAGACAATACATGGCAACCATGCACACATGGTTCAATCGACACAAATTTTTGATACTGGTCAAAACATCGATTGAAACGTGATCATACATTTCAATGGCGCTGGTCCCCTGTCCGCGGAATCACGCGGACGGCCGCCTAAAAACTCGGTCGACCGAGTTTTTAGGCGGCCGTCCGCGCGATTCCGCGGCCGCCCAGCACTGACCGCGGCCATAGGGGTGAATGGCCGCCGCTAAAAACCGCATGAGATGCGGTTCTTAGCGGCGGCGGTCCTTAGCGGCGGGCTTCCGCTCAAGTGGAAACAAGCCCTTAGTCTAGCTCTGCTGTAAATTTTTGTTGAATACAGAGCAACAAATGATGAGCTATATTTAATAGCTACATTATTTTATTAAAGTTCCCACTGCACCAAGCAGTGTTAAGGTTCCCACACACAGATCGATTTTTCATTTGATTCCCAATCATTTGATTGTTTGCGAATTGAACACTGCCCACCTTGACCTAACGGAATGTATAACACGGATCCTAAGTGTTGTTAAATCCCATTACTTTCGATGGGGACCCTAGAACCCTAGTATCAACCAGGGATTGAGCACCCAAAGTGGTGTGCATGGATTTGCCAAATGAACAACAACAGACTTACCTTCCCTGATTTTGCGTCACCGTGTTGCGGTCATCTGACACTCACATGCAAATTGATGCATGTATGGCTACCTTTAGCATCAAACAGCAGAATGTTTTAGGACTAAAGAAGACTTCCTTCACTCATCTTCACCAGAAAATAGCATGGAGGGGGTTTTATTTCCCCTTCAGAGCATGTCTACACTTGTCGTCATGGACTTGCCTTGCATGGTCACTGTCATCCCGTGTCTACAGGTATGATATCGCCCATAGCTTTAAATAGACTAGGTCTGCACTGCACTTGTAGGTCTAGTCTCCACTGCTTTAAAATCCTGTGTCTGCGCCCTAAACCAGGGCAAATCGCACCCCAGATGTCCACTGGGTGTCCCGGATGAACACAGGCAGGTCCAGGACACCCAGGGGAGACTAGGCCATACATAAGTAAAGGTCATTATTAGGGTCAGACACCTTTATTATAGTAACAGGGTCTTTTACTGCCCTCACATTAAACAATGATGATTTTGGACCACTGGCTGTGACATACATTTCACCTCTGTAAAGGAAGAAGACATTAAGGTGTTTCTTTCCTCTTACTTTCATCTCACATTACCAGACTATTAACAGTACAAGTTACCAAAAAGCACAGTGTGTATTCACCAACTACTTCTGTGCGTAAGGACATTGTGTCACGATTTGAACAGATAAAACCTATTTACTTTAAGAAGGGACATTACATTACGTCTCACAGAACCCTTTGCTTCTGTGTGTAACCTGATTTTACCTCTCACTGATGCTGCGGTCACATTGCACAAGGCTGTAAAAAGTGATTCATTCTTCAGCAGAGAAATACAGCTCAGAACAATGGCGATCCTTACAGAAAAGGCCTGAGCATCTTTGTGTATGCTGCCTAGTAAACACAGGACCGATTCCACTTCTCATTCAGGAAGCTCGTCAGATGTAAAGTGAACAGCCACTGAGATGTGATCAACTGATATCAAGGTATCAATTTGGACCTGATGATCAAGATTAATCATGATTAATGGATTCTGATCACTCATTCAATGAGCAGAAAATTGATGAATGATTGGAACGGTCAGTCCTGCACAAAATTTGGAGTGGATTTGCTCATGTTTAACAGCCCTAGCCTAGCGCACTGCTGAGGTCCAAAAGTGCACCATAGACTTTAATGGAATTTTTTTTTTGATGTTGTAGGCCTGTAACTTCCCAAAATATGGCTGTACAAGGGTCTAGTAGACATCCTGAATAAAAATTTAATTTAAAACAGACAATTATGAAAAAAAAAATTATGTTTAAAGAAATAATGAAATGTATCATTTGAATGATAAAATCACTACAATACTTATTTTGTATGAAAGATTTCAAAACAGTGTGTATTCATATTTATATTTTGATTATAATACAATTTTTTTATTAATTTGGAAATGTGTCTTTTTTATTGTTGTTATTTTTATTTTAAATTGAATTGGATACAGTTATCACTATCACGAGATGGGGCTGTCAGGAATGCCAGGGGGGGGGGGGGGGGTAATAGGCCTAGCAGGCTCAACCATTTAACCTCCCTTGCGCACCGCCCGTACCGCGACTTTTTTAACAGCGTGGTACGGGCAATCGTAGCAGTGTACTAAGTACACTGCCTGACATTTCCTCCCTCCCCCCTCCCCTCTCCACACAGCCGGTGTCATTAATGAGCTGTGAGGGCTGGAAAGCAGACGCCCCTCCATTAACATGGAGGTCTATGGCGTTGCCCACCCCTGCCCCCTTCTGCGACCGGTGACGCCGCACAACCCCACGGCGAAATTCTGCGGCTGGAAGCAGGATCGCTGTAGCCTTTCGGGGATATGTGGCTTTCATGGGAGCCCAGCTCATCCAGAGTTTGTTCTTCACACAAACGCTAAGGAGGTTAAAACAGTGCCATATATCAACATAGCAATATAACAAAATGATCTATGAGGCACTGAACCAATGTTCTTATATTTTTTCTTTATGCATGTGCTCCATAGTACGATCATAAATCAATCGTGTTACATTCGATCACACAACATGATCCTATCTAAGATCAGTCATGAAAAAGTCTAGCAGTGATCAGACATGTTGGTAAATTTCTGTCGATCATACAAGTAACTGATGAGTTTTCTTGGTATTACAAAGGATTTGTAGCAGATGGTACCATGGAGCATGTGCACAGGACTAACAGAAAGGAATCGATCGGTTGTGAATTGATCACATCATTTTTTCAAACAATCGTTTTTTAAGTCAAACACATGGAAAATTGAGCCGTGTAGGCCCGGCTTTACTATCCAGTAGAATTTATGTTTGCACATATTACAATAGGTTTATTGGGCAAGACCCTTATCATTAAAAGTCAACTTATTAACATGTGTAGGCTGCATAATCTTCAATTTATTTGTCTTGCTCAATCCTCCCATTTGTTTATGGAGTACTGGTAAACAATACCCAGAGTATGTATCCTATAATGGCAGCAGGAACACAGTGTTCACAGGTCTTATAAGGTAAAATCTAGTAAAGCTGGTTGATTGCTACTAGCAATGGGGCCTCTCCGGGGCTCTGAGCACCATTCTTAATGGAGCATACCGCCAAAACAATGGGTGGCAGAAAAACCCTTACACAAATCCACCACAGAAAGGCATTTATAACTATTAAAGACCAATAAAGGAATACCGTACATACAGAAACAACACACAGAATAACGCAAACACAAGAAAATAAAAAAGAAGTACAAAGTTCTGGAAATGTAGCGACAAACCAATAATGAGAATATACAAATACAGTGTTTACATTTTAGGTGTACAGCAAGCATTGCTCACACAGAAAAGAAGGAATACATAAAACCAGACTATTGTATACTCTGATCCCGATGGGGAAGGGTCCTCTACTCCTCCTGTGCCATATCCTGTGTGTTATGTTATTGTGTTATTGTACAGCGCTGCATAATATGTTGGCACTATATAAATAAAAGTTAATAATAATGATAACCAGTGGCATGCCTTCTCCTGCTTCCATGCTTTCCTACAAGCCAGACAGGTAATCACTCACATTTCAAAGCCAAGAGGAAAGCTTAAGACGTTGGACATGAGTCCATCAATGTATCCATCGGTTGATATTTGCATTTTAGAGCATTCTGGGATTAGTGGACCTTGTCAAATACAAGGTGCAGCAGGTCAGAATGAGTCTAATTTCCTGGCCAATCAACAAAAAGGATCATCCAAACCTTTTCTCCTGTCTAGGTGTCCCTGGTCTGTCCCTTTTATGAATTGGGTAGTAGTTCTTTCAATCATGGATGTTCAGCATTACACATGCCCATTGCTCCAGCCTCTTTTTTCTATAAATGTATGTACCATACCCGACCAGCCCCTACTATCAGCCATAATCACCCTGAAGCACAGAGACCCAGTGGTATCATTAGGACTGAAGCCGGCCATACAATTTTTCGTTCCATTCCATTACCATCAACTGCAGCGCTACCCACCTGGGGCGATCGACCAGAATCTAACAAGAATTCTAATGGTATTTTCTGAAATTGGTGTTCCAAGTTGGTCTACACTGTGATCGTTGTGCAAACGATTGTCGATTTTGCGAATGCATGTTACAGTCGATCCCACAGTGACGTTGAAAGAGGGGGTAGAGAAGGAAAATATAAACACTGGATAAGGCTGGATTTCCCAAACTACCCCATTTTAACCCTATGGAGCAAACTACTGAAATCCCACCAACCTACGTTTAGTCGGATTTAAAGGGCAGTTGGTCCAATCGTTCACTTACCAGGGGGAATTTTACCAGATTGAAGAGCCGTGTAAACAAAATCTTTAAGATAAACACTCCAAAAAGTTAATATTGGTGCTTATTAAAAACTATATTTTACTTTTTAATTTTCTTTTCAATACAACCAAACATTTCAATAAAAACTAGATTTCACTTTTTATGATATTATGTCAGCTCTCCAAAGAGTTATGTGTATTAACCCATTGAGTTTCTGAATAACTCGTTGGTTAGATTTCAAAATCATAACCACTCTCATTACAAAACTTTGTGTTTGGATTGAACAGGATTTTTTCAAATTTTTCTATAAAGAAGAATAAACCAATATGAGGAAGTATGTGTCCTAATTACTTCACCGTGTCTTGAGTGTCCCTGAAACATTTACATTAAACCTTATCTCTCATTTGCCTTCCTCAATGCATGCCTATTGCTGATGGACACCACTCCTCACCCATTCCTTGCTCATGGTTTATTTTTAGCTGATCACTCCATAGTGTGGCCATACTGACACCAACCAAATTGGTAGTGAAGAGGGGAACAGAGATGGTCTGAAATGGTGGGTTGGATTATAAATAATAAATAAACATTTACTTAACCTGCGGCAGTTGTCAGACTGGTCAGGCATTTTTTTATATAATGGTTACAATATCATTCATAGTTTAGGGTGGTGAAACAGTTATGTAAAATGCCTGTCTGTCAGCATATTATGTCAGAAGAACTTTAAACTACGCCCTGTGGTAACTTATCCTTTACTTGTCTTGCATCACTCAGGAAATATAGATTAGTGTGATGCCATCGTTCAGGAAGGTATAAAGAGGCTTGACATGACATACGCTGTCCAAACTTCTTCCATGCACTGCATGGGAGGCTCGGCTGTCAATCAACAAGGTAAATAAATATGTTGACATCCATATTAAAGGTTATAAAACCAATTCCTAAAGAGTAGCACTCCGTGTGTCCATAGAGTGTGTATATATAATATATATTTCAGGAATTTAATATGGAGGTTAAAATGTTTTGGCTTGTTGATAAACAACTCTATATGAAACATTTCTTGATTTTCCTTGAAGTTTGCGGATATTTAAAAATAGTTAAAAAGAACATCTAGTGACAATACAAAGTTTTAAAGATCAGTCTTTAGAAGTTCTTCTATAGCAGGAGTGGGCAAACTTTTTGACTTGTGGGCCACATTGGCTTTTTAAATTTGATAAAGCGGCCGGACCAAGAGCCTGTAATGGCAGATCCGCCATAGGTGTCCCAATTCCATGCATCGCTGGCATTATCAATGATGGTAGTGGTGATGTGTAATAGGCAACATGTGACAGGGACATTGTTATCTTTTTACATTTTCTGCACATTCATTGCATGCAATTCCTGCCTGTTGTCGCCATAAGCCATGTTGTCGCCCACAGTGTCATGATCCCACCACTGCATCCACCCCAAGGCAATGTATGGACACCTTTAAGCATTTTGTACACTCACTGCAGAGAACAAGCTGAGGGGAGCCTGCAAAATGCATGCTGTAAAGAAAAGAGCGCCATTGTGCTTTACAGCTCCAGTGTGAAAGGTACACACTATGGTTCACCCTAGCTGCCCTGCACTGATGTACTATGCTGCAGTGGTGGGCAACTGAGTTGATATGGAGGGCCACAAGCGCGGCCCTCTGCATCACTAAAGGGGCGTGTGACAGAGACATTGTTATCTTTTTAAATTTCCTGCACATTCATTGCATGCAATTCCTCGACACTGCCTGTTGTCACCATGAGGATGCGTCCACAGTGTCATGATCACACCACTGCATCCTCTTCAAGGCAAGGTTTGGATACCTTTAAGCATTATCTGTACCATTGCAGAGAAGAAGCTGAGGGGAGCCTGCAAAATGCATGCTGTAGAGCAATGAGCGCCATTGTGCTTTACAGCTCCAGTGTGAAAGGTACACACTTTGGTTCACCCTAGCTGTCCTGCGCTGATGCACTATGCTGCAGTGGTGGGCAACTGAGTTGATATGGAGGACCACAAGTCCGGCCCTCTGCATCACTAAAGGGCCGCACATAACTTTTTCAATCTAAACTGACTTGTAGAAGCATTTTTTGTAATGTGGAAATGACAGCAGGCATAACCTATTTCACATTATACTTCAAGCATTGGGGAAGGGTTAGTTTGCACATACGTCGGGACCCTCCCGACTTAGCAGATTGACAATGCCTGTCGGTGGATGAGCTGTTAACACATTCGCCAGTGCAGAGGCTGAACGTACTCGACTACGTTCAGCCTTACATCAGCGGAGTGGCTCAGCACAATGAAGAGAGATCCTCCACCGAGCAGGTAAGGCTATCTGCTACATCGGGACCCCGACATATGTGAAAAAAAACCTAACACTGTAGTATGGTGATGCACATTTTGATTCAAAAGTTATGTGATGCAATATGAGTTCCTATGCCCTATGCATGAACAGTAAGGTTTCGGGGGTCACGGAGTGGCGGACTGAGAAGAGCCGCTGAAGAATACCCAAAGGGCGGCATGCAGCACCCAGGCCGCAGGCTGGGCACCTAGGATCTAGTGTAAGCCAGCCCTATATATTCTAAGGGCAATAAGCATACCCAGCATCAGATGCTTAAAGCTGGAAAATACATCAACATAAGTTGGTTTTCACTCACAGTACTTAAGAAAACAAAAAAAAAGATAAGTGGTAGCCTTTACCTGTCTATTTTTCCTGAGACTTTGACAAATATCCTGGTATTTATGAAAACGTCTTTAAATCCAGTAAGAAACCTGCGTGAAGATAAAAGGAAATACAAATTATAAATAAATGGACATCAGGAAACAATAAAAACATAAAAGGTGGTGAGACTCTATAGAATGACATTACGAAATAATACCACCACACTGAAAAGAGTTTGCCAATACATGTGTAATACAATTACAGTATAAAAGAATTGGGAGCAGGAAATGTACAGCAGCTGCCACTGTAAATCACATTTTACAGCAATGGTGCAGAACATGTTGTATGTGAATCTGAAAGAGGAAGGACCTCAAAGACGCTGTCATTGTTACAATACTCATATCAGCTGTGTTTGAAAAGTACACCTAAGTAACCCTGTAAATGTGTCACTAATCTTTGAAAATGGGTATAAAGTTAAAAATAAAAGTCATAGGAGTGCTTGTAACTAGCTATGCTCGGCTTTCCTCCTCATGTCTTAAGGTAGTGGTTCCCAAACTGGGGGGCGCCAAGGTATTCCAGGGGGCGGGGCCCTTATTCTTAACCTGTGTTTAAATAGTGAGGAGGGCCCCATAATGTTCCTAACTTTCCAGCTAGGGAAATTTGGGAACCACTGTCTTAAGGTAACCATACAAGGTTCAATATTCCCATTCAAATCAACCAAAAATAAATGAATAAATACAACAATGGTTTTAAGTTGATTGAACGGAAATCGGTTCCCACTTACTTGGTTAGATCGACCAAAAGTGGTCGAAATGGAACATAATATGGATCAGGCAGTGATCAGACATGTTGGTAAATTTCAGTCGATCATACAAAGTATCTGACGGGTTTTCTAGGTATTTGATTTGTATCTGATCGCACTGGAGAAATGGAGCATGTGCACATATCAAGCGCACTGTTT
This sequence comes from Ptychadena robeensis, assembly GCA_036250615.1. Classification (NCBI taxonomy): domain Eukaryota; kingdom Metazoa; phylum Chordata; class Amphibia; order Anura; family Ptychadenidae; genus Ptychadena; species Ptychadena robeensis. The sequence continues at coordinate 30,592,020 of CM070036.1, read as the reverse complement.
GGTGGTACAATCTATCGATGTGTACGATCAATATTTAAAATCCCACAAGACAATCGAATCGAAGATCAATTGTGCAAAAGTGTATGGCTAGCTTTAGGCCTCGTTTACACAACCGGATTTGGCGCATGTCAGACATTGTCCATTGTTTACAATGTGTCTGTCTCCACAGCAGGCACATTGAGGCTCATGATGCATTGCGTCAATTACAGCACATTGGCATGATGTGTAATAGAAACAGAGTTGCACTACTCAAAGTAGTGTGGACAACATCCCAAATAAATATTGACTGCCCAATTAGAGGGGAGAACGAAGTGAACCCCACAACTAATTAAATTCCCCCTGCGGACACCTTAACGGCCACTAGCATGAAACAAGTAACAAGGTGATATATAGGTAAAATGTTCAAAATATATCAAAGTAATTGTTAAAAACATAGGGCATTTCAATGTTGGTAAAAGTAGCAGCATTATCAGTCTGGTGCAAAGGCATCCATAGGTGGAAAATACATAAATATGTGCTAAACAAATACAAGCGTAAAAGTTGACAATGGGTAAGTCGTGATAAAGGTCCTGCATCAGCAGGAACAACCCCGACGCGCGTTTCGTGTAGCCTTCTTCAGGGGGTACATATTTATCCGAGTGGAATCTATGATAAAAGCAACAACAATAACACCAACAACGGACAGAGAACATCGGAAAGGGCAAATTAGCATCTCACACTCTGGGTAAAAAATATTCCAGTCCAATCTTTAAGAAAAGATTACTCACAGTCATATATATCGAAATACCAGTCATTGAGACAGATGGTGTTATGTCTCTGCCCGCAGATCCTGGGTTTGCACAGGGGTACCAGGAGCAGGGAATCTATGCCACCCAAGGGTCTTCTCCCAGAGCCCCCCTAGCGGGAGATAGGCAGGGATCCCTTGAGGGGACCATGTGGTCTTTTCCCGCACTCGGGTGGCAAGGTCCTGCTTCCCTGGTGAACCCCCCCAGGAAGGTGCGGACTGAGGCCCTTTAAGGGGGAAGGCAGTAGCATGGTCTTTAGACGTAACGTGGGTCGAGGCTGGCGGAGTTCTAGGATAAACCGTGAGACAGGCAAGAGGTCGAGGCAGGCGGCAGACGAGACGTAGTCAGATAACAAGCGAGGGTCGAGGCAGGCGGCAGACGATAAGAAGAGTAACACGCGAAGGTCAGGGAGCCAGAAGTCAAACGAAGTCGGGGACGAAGCAGGGTCAAATACCGGGTAATCAAAACAGAAAGAGCAAGCTCTGGCATTCACAATACACATGAAGCTGTAACAATCCAGCACAGGCTTGAAGGACTGGCAGGTTTTTATAGGAAGTGCTATCCCAGTCCCTCCCAGGAGGGAGGGACCTTGACCTGGGGCACTCCCACTGCCAGTCCACTAGAATTCCAGCGAAGGCTCACGCACAGCATCGTCCCGTGGCTGCCGTTCTGATGAGAGGGATGAGGCCCCTGACGATACC
>CM070036.1:30569512-30580668 GCA_036250615.1 Ptychadena robeensis | reverse complement strand
TGGCCGATGCCATTTGTTTCAATTAGGACCAGCGTCCCCATTGAAACGTACGGCCGGCACACAAAGGGTACCCGCCGATGCTGTGAGCGATGGAGAGCAGTGTGATGACATCATCACGCTGCACTCCACTGCTCATCCGTCGGCCCCCACTCGGTACCTGTATGGGGACCTTTAGTTGCAACCTCAACCTTATCTCCTTATGTTTTTCTTTTCCAGCAACTTCTCAGATACACACTCCCATCATACCAATCTCATAATGACTACTCTCCATGTCCTCCCTATAGACATTACATAACGAGTCTCATCTCTGCAATAGACCCTGCCCCCCTCTGCAGGCTTCTAATTAATTCCCATGGTGTACTGCAGAATTGTGTGTTATAATACAAAGAAGTATCTTCCCTGTACCCCCAGTATGCACATACACACCCCCCCTCCCTCCCCAGTAATCATTGGGATGGTCCCTCGTGTACACACTGCTAACTAGTCAGTTTTCCTCCAGCACAGTGTATGCACTAACCCATCACTGACAACACACTGATTGTAGGCTCTATGTATGGTGGGTTCCTTTTCTAATGGCAAGCATTTACCAATTTGGGGAAAGAGTTGGGACCACCTAAAGGTGGGAATACATGGGCCGATTAAATCTAAAACCAAGCAAAGGTTTCATTCGACCAACTTTGAACAAAAGTGAACAATATCAAACAAAAAATATTTCTAAAGCTGATCGGACATGTTGGTAAATTTTCATCTATCTTGTAAAAAACAAATGTAAATCGAACGTACCATCGTTTCATTTAATAATTTTTGTTGGATCCAATACATTTGAATAAAGCTATTTCTTGTTCAAAAATCGAACAAAATTTCATTCAAGAACAGCTGAATGAAATTTTATTCGGTTGAATGAAAAAACAGTGTACACATTCGACATAGGCACAAAAATCTATACGTGCATTTCTATCTTAACTTTTGCACCTCACATCACTGAACCATGGTTGCTCTTGCTGTGTACCATTTGTCCTTCTTTGGACTATTCTTGGCACTGCGTACGGAAAACAACCAACCATTCTCAATCTGACTCCAATCCCTACAATGTGGCCATACATGGTTCGATATTTCCATTTGATTGGCTTAAAACAATCGATTTTTAAGTCAATCGAATGAAAATTGATTCTTGGTACCATCATCCAAAAGTACTTGAAATCAATTGTAAAATTGATTGAAAGATAATCAGGCATGCTGGTAAATTTTAGTCAATCATATCTCGATCGTTTTGTTCGCCATGGTAATAAGAATCGTATTTAAAAATCATAATTATGATTGTATTTGTAAACAGAATTAGAATTGGAATTACGAAACAAAGATCGATCGCACAACAAGACGACACATGTTTGACTAGCTTAACACACCACCTTGAAGAGCAGTAAGGCTTAATTTACGCTCCGGCAGCAGCCGAGGGAAATGACCAGTCACGGGTGCCTGCAAATTTGTGGAAGCGCTCGGGGGTCGTTTAGATAACGATCCTATGACAGGTCTATCATCTTATGTTGCATCTGCCAGTGAGTTACGGTAATTGGGCGTTAAGGAGATTTTTAACCACGCTCATGATCAGAAATGTGTTCAATCCCGGCCTTTAGTAGAAGTGAAGACAAGCCCATTCAACTAAATAAAGGCCATGCGCTGTGATCATCATGCGTGATTAAAATCGTGTCCGTGCCATGGCTGATCGCCTAAGTGGGAACATAGCCTAACACACAGTCGGCAATGCTCCTCGCCCCACCAAAGTTACAGATAAAGTAAGTGATGGAATTTTAAATCCTCAGTCTCTCTGGCACAAAAACCATTTACAAAGATACAATTGTGTTATAATTTGATTGCCATATGATTAGTGACTGAAGGCTTCCCCTGTGTTACTCTACATCAGAACAAAAAGTTTCTTTCAGCTTTAGTGTTAAATCATTGGGACATGACAGCCAGAAAATAATCATGTAGTCAGGACCTTACAAGTAAAGAGTAGAGCAGGGAACATACGGCTCGATATTCGAGCCGTCGGATGTTCCCTGAAGCAGCCTGATGATGTCTGCTGCTGTCAGATATCGGGGGAACGCGGTTTCCATGCAAAGCAACGGACATCGGCCGTGATTAACGGTCATGTCTGATATCACTGTTTTCGAGTGTGATTGATTGGTCCCGCTTGACAACTGGGATGGCCGCATATGATATGGGCCAGATAGATGTCCGTGAGCGGGCACGGAGCTCAAAACGGCCATCGTTCTGGCCCATATCTACATGTGTGTACCCTGCTTAGGTCATATGGATGGACACTCTGCTTTCACTGTCCCTTCAGGCACTGCAGCTCTGACTGTAAACACTGTCCTTCTCTATACTGTCTGGCACAGTGGCGTAGGAACCACTATAGCAGCCATAGCAGTGCTATGGGGCCCATATTCACAAGGGGGCCCACCAGTCCTGGAAGGGCAGGCATTGGAGTGACAAGTTGGTATGCAGGGGGGCATAACATTTTTTGGTATGGGGCCCAGTCATTTCTAGCTACGCCCCTGGTCTGGCACATACACTTTCTGCACCCAGATGTTATAAACTCTACCATGGTAAGCATTGTTGACATACAAAGTAATAGCAGTCAGAAGAAACGCTATGCCCAATTCTATGTCTGTAGTGCTGAAGCTTTACAATAATAACCTAATTGGCCAACAGCAATGCTTCTAATTCAGAGTGGGCATTAGACTACCAGGGATGCCATAGCTCATATCTCTTATCTTATTTTCAGAGATAATGATCATAAAGGAAGTACAAATGTACAAAACATCACCACATGACCTCTGAAGACAAAGACATGTACAGATGTGTACACAGGAACATCCCCGCAGCTGTGCTGACCCGGCTACCTACTCCGGGGGAAGTTTTTTTCTTCTTTCCTGACACATGATTGACAACTTTAATACATAAATAGTTTAATGACACTGGATTCCTGCAGATAGTCTTCCTATTTCCATTGATGATTGCTTCCAGACACGAATGAAGTGCAGGTGTAGAGAATTCTTAAAAAGACAATTCAAAAAGTTCAATACAGACCTGTAGTGTCACGAAGTTACAAGGGAGCTCCAAAGTAAATCTACATTATTCAAAGCGAATTGCATATACATGGGATCCGCTTAATAAAAAGAAGAGTGGACTCACACCAGGCCAATCCTTATGAATTCTTACCATTAGGGCCATTTCACACTATTTGCGTTGCGGTGCATTTTAAAATTGCATGCATTTTTTTTACCGCACGTGTTTTCTTACCGCACACGTTTTTACATAGACAATCAATGTAACCATTCACACTGTATGCATTGCGTTTTTAACAACTCACTGCTGTATGCATTTTTCATTCATTTTGCCTGCATTTTTCATTCATTTGTTCAAAAACACAAATGCAAAACGCAAATGCAGACGTTATGTCAAAAACGCATGCGTTTTTGCATACATGCAGAGACGCATGCCTATAAAAAAAAGCATGCCTTTAGAAAATGCATATAGTGTGAATGGGCCCTTATGAATTCTTACCATTAGGGAGATTTGTCTTGACATCCTTTCCTGGTTACCAGAAAGGGAGTGAGAGGGTTTGGGACACAGAAAATAAAACTTTATCAATTATGATTCTGATGGGTATAGTGTAGTAACAATTCCCCTCCTGCTTTGCTCAGGGGCCATAGCTGGCCCATTTAGGTTCATAATATAGCCCTTTGTGTGGCCCACAAGTAAAAAATTTCACCAAACTTCGCCAATCTAGGCCAAACTATCCGATGATGTTATCGCGCTGCTGCAGGGAACCTTAAACGGCTTCTATATCGAGCTGTGTGTTCTCCAGGATTTGCCTCTTTCTCAGCCCCCTACATGAACCACCACTGGAATACCTCCGCAGTTTGGGTTGCACTGAATAAGATCAATTTAAATATGGACGGTCAGAATGGTACCTTTCCTAAGGCATGCTTCATAATACAATTGGATACAAGTCAATCTAAATACCTAGAAAACCCATCAATTCTACTACAATCAACTGAAATTTTCCAACCTGATCGATCACTGTTCTTTTCATGATATACTCCATTCATTAAAGCCCCCATACACCTTACAATCTTACCACACGATTTCTGTACAATCAACTTTTCTTTTACCAAAACCATGTAATATGAGGACCTTTCTAACCTTCCAATCACTTTGTATTCTATCAGGGAGGACCCAGCAGTGATATATACCTTCCAATCACTATGTATTCTATCAGGGAGGACCCGGCACTACATAGCAGTAATCTATACCTTCCAATCACTGTGTATTCTATCAGATAGGACCCTGCGCTACATAGCAGTGATCTATACCTTCCAATCACTATGTATTTTATCAGGAAGGACCCGGCGCTACATAGCAGTGATATATACCTTCCAATCACTATGTATTCTATCAGGGTGGACCAGGCACTACATAGCAGGGATATATACCTTCCAATCACTATGTATTCTATCAGGGAAGCCAATATACTACATAGTTGTTGGTAGATCTAAAGGAAATTGTATGGAGTGATCTAAAGGTGTATGGGGGCTTAAATGTAAGAGGAATAGATTTGAGCAATCAGTTGGCCACCTGTATAGCAGATAAGGAAGTACATATTAATACCAACAAATACATACCAATCTTTGATTGAAGGGATTAAAAAATATGTGTTTTGCATACTGAAAAGCTGAAGAAAAATGAGACATAACAGTAAAGTAGGAAATGTATTCTGCATAGATATGTGGGGGGATTTATAAGAAGGAGGATTCTAATAACAAAACCACGGCCAATAGAAGTCCTCCCACACACCCTCCTATCTAGTATACTGCAGACCTTCCAAGGATAAGAAGCAGAGACGTTTCCGGACCCCGGCTTGTAGGCAGCTTCATGTTATTCCTCTCCATCATTAAGCGAGAACCTGAGTCATAATCATAAAGTAGAGGTAATATGATGACATACAGTCATCAGATAACGGAAGACACAAACACTTCAATATCGCTTTTCAAAAACTTGACTTTATTATTCAGGGGGCCGCGTCATCCACATTACCACCCACCTCAACAAGCCGAGATGGAAGCAGCCATTAGGTGTAATGTACAAAGGATAACTGTACAGCATTAGCATTCCTTCCCTCTCCTAGAATCTGAGGAATAGACTATGTATGGCACTTACGTCGCAGGTGGACACTCAACTTTCCTTCTTACAGTTAGTAGGCAGCACGGCATAGCAGAAAATACCCGCCATGTAACATGGCTGCCGATACAGTTCCTTTACAGAAACCTTGCCTAACTGTTCACACGCCTAACATTAGGGGCTCTTTCACACTATAAAAATGGATTTTCGTACAGTGTGTGAACACACTAGATGTGCGTTTTGCTTTGGCAATGCCATTAAAGCTTGAGGCAGACCTACCACCTCCTATTCTGCCTTCTACTGTGTTTTCCCCAAAAAAATTGTCTTTGCTCCCAAAGATGCCCTACGTCTTGTTTTTGGGGATGTCTTTTTTTTCCATGAAGAAGAATACGACACTGGGGTATCGGGTAGGGGATCACTTAAAATGACACAGGCGGGATCAGAGGGGGCAATCAAAATTGCACAGGAGACTCATTTTAGTAACCCCTTCTGATCCTCCTGTGTCATTTTGATTGCCCCCTCCGATCCCCCCGAGTTACAGTACCGTATCTTCAGGGGTGCCATATATTTCAGCGTGTGGCAAAAAACGTAAGGGTTCCTTATTTTCAGGGAATGCCTTATTTTTAGGGAAACGGTATTATCGGCAGATCGGAGGTGAAATTTAAAAAAAGAATTAAGAATACTTATGCCTGGCATACACATGCCGATAAGCAGCCGATTTTTCACCTGACCGACGGGCGTGTGCGCTCACGCCATTGGTCAGCGGAAAAATCGGCCCCTAATTGGCATGTGCCCACAGCTCGGCCGGCCAGATAACGGACATGTCCGATATTATCTGGCCGATGGAAGCCGATGGCATTAGCTTCAATGAAGACCGGCGTCTTCATTGAAGCTAATGGCCGGCACACAAAGGGTGCCGGCCGACTGAAGGGGCCCCATAATGCACCAGGGTGCAAACGTGATGACTGGAGCATATTGGGACTGGTTTGTCTGCACCCGTTGGGGTGTGTATGGCAGCCGGTAAATCCTTAAAAATTCTGCGATGCTCCATCTCCTCTATGTCACTTCTAATGTCTACTTTGCCTATGCTGCTCATCACTGGTAGGCCCATAGCTGAATTCTCTGGTCCCCAAGAGGTGAACGAGATAGATGCAGGAGTGGAAATGGTTAAAATCCCAATAAAAGGAAGGATAAGCCTGCATGCGTTTATGTACTGAAACAAGACTCCATCAAGTGTCTGTGTCCCTCTGCTGACCTGGAGTCTATTCTCCAATAATGTCTTGATGTCCACATATCAATCCAATTTAGCCAATAAGTGTTCTGTTTACCAGGGCACAGAGCCGCTTCTTTATGGCTGGTGGATTTCACTGCAGAAACCGATAGAAAAGAAGAAATATTCCTTTCCTTCCTTCCTATTGCTTTTCCCAAGTTTAAAACAATAAAAGAAATAAAAATCTAAACATAGGCATGGGCATAGATGGGGCACAAAGTAATCAAGGCAGATTTCTCTCAATCTGAATAAAAATGGACATTAGGAGAAAAATAAACAAATGGTCACTCGGCATCAAAAATATCCTCTGCGTTTCCTCTCCAGAATATCCTGATCTGTTGGCTGGCTGGTTTTGCAATCACATCTGTGATCGCTGTACATCATTGGTAACATGTGATCACAAAATCGATGATCGATTGTACAGTGATCGCAGTGCGCACCACTTGGTGCACTGGGAATCAATTTCTGTTCGATACTTTGGATTGGGGACCAAGGGCACCGACGATCTAACACAAAATACAGACATGTCGAACCACTGTTCGATCGATGTCCAACAATAATTTACAACAATTGGTATTTCCAAACCAATTACTGGCATTGCAGAGTAAAGGTCCCCACACATGCAACAAGCAGTGGACGATTTTGTTTGGGGGTGCCCACATGGCTGACAAAGCTTGGGCGGCTAGAGATTTATCGACTATTCTCTGACCGCCAAGCTTTGTCAGCCATGTGGGCACCCCCAAACAAAATCGTCCACTGCTTGTTGCATGTGTGGGGACCTTTACTCAGCCTATGCATATTTCCCCTGTGATCTGCAATGGCATTAGTTTCATTGCGGACCATTGGACGCATGATGACGTCATCATTTACGTACATGTCTGTAATTTTACAGATCGATTTCTGGCCTGATTTAAGGTGAGTGCATTAGATCTGTGGCTGATTTGACCCATATAATCTGCCCCCATCGCTGTTTTATCAGCCATATCGGACATGACCGTAATTACGGTCGATGTCTGATGCTTTGCCTAGAGACCGCTGGTCTTAAGGCAAAGCTTCAGCTGAGCTGGGGAGAGAGCAGAGCCATCTCTCATCACGCTGCTGCAGGGTACATCGGACGGCTCGAATATCGTCGAATAAGCGTCGTCTGTGCTTTACTTTTATCCTGTGAACATAAATATAATAATGTTTCCTTAGCATTTCTGAGATCTTGCTTAGATCTTCCCGGGATTCATGGTTACAGATTAGAGCAGGAATCCCATGGACACCAAATTGTCCAGATGTGCTCCAAACTTGTCTGGGGCTTTGCAGATACAGTGTAACCTTAACTTATTAACTTAATTGGTCCCCAAGGGTTGGTTGTTAAGCCCCTATACACCTTACAATCTTACCATACAATTTCTGTACAATCCACTTCTCTTCTACCAAAACCATGTAATATGAGGACATTTCTTATCCTTCCAATCACTATGTATTCTATCAGGGAGGACCCAGCACTAAATAGTTGTTGGAGATCTAATGGAAATTGTATAAAGTGATCTAAAGGTGTATGGGAGGGGGGGCTTAAGATTTGGGTTGTAACTTAAGTTGGTCTTTAAGCTAGGCATACAGGGTTTGATATTTTTGTATGATTGACTTATAGACAATAGATAATAAGAAAATAGTCATCTGCACAACTGGTACGATTGAGGAAGTGATCTATTTAGAAAAAAAAACAATGTAAACAGAGCAGACAGGTCGGTAAATTTTAATTGAGCATACAAGTATCTCACAGGTTTTGTAAGGCATTTCCATTGATTAGTATGTGATCGTACTATGAAGCATGCGCACCATAGTATGATTGTGAATCGATCACACTGTGTGATGGTATGATCGATCAATGTTAGACTGAAACTCTATATTTGAATCGCACTAGACAATCAAATCTAAAGCCCCCCATACACCTTTAGATCACTTTTTCATTAGATCTGCCAACAACATGTAGTGCCAGGTCCTCCCTGATACATAGTGATTGGAAGGTTTAGAAAAGTCCTCATATTACATGGTTTTGGTAGAACAAAAGCTGGCTGTACAGAAATTGTATGGTAAGATTGTAAAGGCCCCCCATACACGTAACAAGCCGTGGGCGATTTTCCCGTCAGCAGCAAAATCCAAAGTGGATTTTGGGTGCCCATATGGCTAGCTAGGTCGGCCAGAGAACTGACATGTACGTAAATCTCTGGCCAATGCCATTAGTTTCAATGGGGACCGGTGTCTCCGTCCAAACTAACGGCTGGCACACAAAGGGTGCCTGCCGATACTCTGAGTGACGGGATGCAGCGTGATGATCATCAGGCTGCACTCCACCGCTTATCTGTCGGCCCCCACTTGGTACGTGTGTGGGGGGTCTTTAGCAGGGTACAGACGGCTCGACATTTGAGCCGTCCGATATTGGCGAAGCTGGGGAGACAGCTCTGCTCTACATGGAGACCCGTGGTTTGCATGAAAAGCAACAGACATCGGCCGTATTTAGCGGTCATGCCACATATGGCTCGAAAACATCGATGGCCACATATTATATGGGCCAGATAGATGGCTGTGAGCACGCACGGTGCTCAAAACGGCCATCGATCTGGCCCATATCTTCATGTCTGTACCCTGCTTCAAGGTGTATGGGGGGGCTTTAGATTGATCGCAAAGAACGCGATCCATGTATAGCATTAGATAATCTTTTGAAGGTTGAGCACACCTTGCACACTTGGTAGGTGTGAAAATTGTGATTACTGACCCCCTCCCTGAATTACTAGCTGCTAAGCTCATCCCGTTTTTTACAAGTTAACCTTGACCGTCTAGGCAGGCATTTGTGTGTAATGCATGATTGACTCAAAGTAATAAAACCAAAACTATGGATATTCAGGAAAAAGGTAAACTATTCCATCTAAAACAGTTATGCTTGAGGAAGGATAGATGGACCTCATACATACAAGTTTCTTTGTTTAGAAGTAGGAGAACGGTCTCATGATTGGCTGATCTAGGAGAAGACAACTTCCATCCAGACAACGGTTAATTACGAGTCTTTCTCTGATGCGCTTGCCTTTTCCTGAACAACATGCCGGCTATTTACCGTCTGAAGACAATGTCAGCTGCTCATGCATATCTAATATTTACACTATGGACATGAAGAAAGGAAAGGAAGCCGACTTTCATAAAAATACATTTACGTCTTCAGCTACTGAACGGCCATAAATTACATTTTCATGAGGGGGAAAAAAGTTCACAGCCAGTTTCCCTCCAGTGTGCAAACAAACCGAGGGCCCCTTGGTAAAGGGATTCAATTATAATATTGAGCAGGTGAATGGCTCGCTCACTTGAATTCAGATCTTGGGGCATGGCACATGTGAAAAGGCCGAGAACAAAGTGTGTGTGTGAAAGAATGCCGAGCCCGTGAATGGGCCAGCCGCCCCCCTCGCAGTGTAATGGTCGGTGTCAATCACTTCCACCATACAAGAGCCGTGAACATTTTCACATGGACACTTCATCTGTCCAGGCCCTTTATCACTCGGGAAATCTGGACGCCTCTTACCTCGACCGTCACATCAAACAGATAAATATCACTATTCGTCAGCCAAGAAGAGTCACTGCAGTGGTATATCGCCTCTACAAATCTCTGCAATGTCTGCAAAATTATACAACAGCCAGCAGGTGAATCAAATATTCAGATTTTGCAACAATAAGTAAAAATATGTGCTTAGTAAACATACAGTGTACTTTCCCTTCCAGATCTGCTGATCGTATAGACTTGTGGTCTTCAGAGAAGATAACCTCTATACATTGACCCAGTTCACACCCTTTGCTTTTACCGACACGTTATCAATAGCTGCAAGTGAAAACTTCACTCCAAGTGCTGAAAGTCAGATCATACACAGATCCTTGAGTATAGGAGTTAAAGCCCACCGTCAAGGACACAAGGAAGCAAAACGCATGCGTTTCTGTATATATGCGCCAACGCATGCCTTAAAAAAACACATAGTGTGAAAAGGTTCTTATACTGTAATGCTGCTTGCAGAAGTGTGCATGTGACTATTTTTATGTAGTGAAAGAGGGGTCATAATGACGCTTTTGATATAAAAAAAAAATTTAAAAGAAAAAAAAAGTTGCCCACCCCTGCTCTAGATAAGGTAAAGGATTTTTATCCCTCTATCTGTGCTCCTTTGGGACCATTGCCCTCCAAGTAAAAGAAAGAATCATGTTTCCACCTCAATATGATTGATCACAGCCTTATTCACATCTAGAAACACCAGAGGAATAAAGGTGTACATATGAAAACAAAGCCATAAGCCAGCCATACACAGCTCGGTCTATTGTTCGATTCCTTAAAGATGGATCACCGAGTGCATTTGCAGCGATCAATCATTTGGGAATCGAACCCAGTGCACCTGGAGTGATCGACCAGAAACCAACCAAAAGTGATCTGACATGTTGGTTCTTACCTGGTTAATTGCCATTACTTTAAATGGGAACCCTCGATCCCTATCCAAAGTATGGGATGGGAATCAATACCTAAAGGTAGTATGGATGTGATCGTTGTGCGATCGCAACATGTATGGCCGGCTTAACTCCTACAACATGGCTAACTGCACAAATCAATATGGTGGAGAACAAAGAAGGGTCAGTAACATGGTGGAGAACAAGGCTGGGTCAGTAACATGGTGGAGAACAAACTGGG
>CM070036.1:30503272-30526256 GCA_036250615.1 Ptychadena robeensis | reverse complement strand
GCTGAGGATGAGGTTAGGCAGATAGGAGGTGATGGTGGAGGACACAGAGGATGATTTGGGAACAGAATACCTCCCATGTTACTGTCATTGTTTACTTCTCTCCCCTCACAGCTCCCATGTTCTTAAGCCTCCTGCTCTTATCAGCCTGACCGCTAGCAACACAAGAATGTGAACTCCGAGACAGAAAAGGGGGAGGGAGGGAGGGAGGGGGGGATTTTCTGCTGACAGAGAGCACACAGGACACAGGGGCTGCACAGTGAATCGCTGTGATAGTGACATCACAGAGAAGAGGCAGAGCAGAGGATTATGGGGCAGCACACACAGCTGATGTTTTCCTGGCAGCCCTTTGAGCTATGACAAGCGCCCAGGGCACAACGTCACAGCATGGGAGGGGCTACCTCAGAAAAACTTGTCTTTCCTGCTTTAAGATTTATTTATTTTTCCTTTTGGACAGTGATTGCCCTATCTATTGGCAGCCTGATGCCGATAGTGCAAAGTGACCTACAACGTGGTAGGTCCGCTTTAAGTAGTTTAAGTACTTTTTGGGCCTTTTTAGTTACTCTGCACCATCCAAGCCTGGCATTGCATGTGTTGTAGTAGGGCATGCGCACAGCTGCTCAGCCATGGAAAGTTTTTGTTCTGAGGTTAACGCAAGAGATATTTGAAGTTCTCTAAGCCAGTGTACTGATGATTTAATTTACACACACTCAGCAATAAGTGACCCAGTCTAGAGCCTTGCTGTTAATTTATAGGGCTTGTCCCCACTTTGGCAGCTGGAACAGCGCAGATTCCGTGGTGGCCAAATGCTTGCGTCCCGGCACTAGCAGTCAAATTTTTTTTCGGCATGTAGAGTGAATGCAGCTGCCCCCGATTGCGTGGACATGGTTAAAAATTGCATCTGCATGCGTTTTTTGGCCGTGCCAATTGATTTCTTTGGACGCAATTCATGGCAATCGGCCACAGCTGCCCGCGCACAAAAACGTGGGGACTGCGGTCAGATGCCTGAGTGGGCACAGGGCTATTGAAATGAATGGAAGCAGTCAATGCGGCTGGCCACGTAACTGGGGACAAGCCCTTAAGATAGCCATACATGCATCAACTTTTGCTTGATCGCTGTTTTATTCATTCATCTTGTGTGATTTCATTATCAACTGTCAGTCGAACCTCGATTGCACCACCTCACGGGGTTATTGATTAAAAACTGATCGATTGCTTTACTTAGATTAGTGTGCATGTGCTAAATCAATCAAAATACCTAGAAAACACGTCGGGTATTGTTCAATTGACTGAAATTTACCCGCATGTCCGTTCAATTTTATGATAAATTTTGATCACTGATGGTTGATTGAACGAGGTGGAAAGGAAACGATTCATGTATGATTTTTTGGACGATAAAACAGAAATATCGACCCATGTATACCTACCTTATCGCATAAATAGGAACTTCATTTTATATACCAGCGGTAATGAGTCTGAATTCAATACAATTGTGAGGTGTACCAAAGCTTCTGTAGTTAGACCCTTTATCTTGCTTTAACTAAAAAGGCATCTTAAATAAGAATTTAATAGTTTACTTGCTTAACCTCCTGAGCGTTATGCATGGCAGATTAGATGGATTCCCTGTTCCCCCCCCCCCCCCCAACATAGCCTTGGCATCATCAATGACACCGGTTGTGTGCTGAAAAAAGCCAGCACCACCTGGAAAGTTGTAGAAACATTTGGGGAAAAAAATATTGCTCTAGCACATGCAGTTTTTGCATAAATTATGTTCAATGTCAACTTTTTTTTGTGTTTAAGCAAACTCCATAAGCTAGAGCAAAACTATTTTTTACAATGCCCCTACAACCCTTTACTACATCTCCAGGAATCATTATACCATGTTCACAAATCTGCAAGATTAAATATCTAAAAACAAAAGCATAGCCTTGGCTGCTGCAATTCTCAATTTAGGATTATATTCAAGTCTTTACAGCTTTTTTATTACCGTATATACTTGAGTATAAGCCGACCGGAGTATAATGCCTGCCATACACCCCCCCGATGGGTGCAGACAGAGCAGCTCAGATGAGCTCCGGAATGCAAACGTGATGACGTCATCACGTTTGCATCCTGATGCCTTATGGGGCTGCACTAGTCGGCCGGCACCCTTTGTGTTCCGGCCATTAGTTTCAATGAAGACGCCGGTCTTCATTGAAGTTAAAGGCATCGGCCAGAGATTATCGGACATGTCCGTTTTCTGGCCGGCCGAGCTGTGGGGCGACAGGGATCTGTCATGACATGCCGATAGGTGGCCGATTTTTCTGCTGACAGGCGGCGCGAGCGTGCACGCCCGTCGGTCAGGTGAAAAATTGGCCGCTTATCGGCGTGTGTATGCCAGGCATTAGCCAAGGTACCTTATCTACAAAAACTGGAAAAACTTATTGACTCAAGTATAAACCGAGGGTGGGAAATGCAAAGTCAGATAGTGGAGTTTTTTTTTAATGAGAAAAATATAGAGAAAGCACCATTGCCCCTAGGAATTAATCAAACAGGATTAATCTTTGTGCCACACCCTCAATAAATTTAAGAGAATACAGGATTATTATTATTATTACAGGATGAGTTTTGCAAGGCAATTCTTATTTTTTAATAATAGGCTAGGAGTGTTGTATCTGTACTAATAACCAGGCCACCAGGTGGCAGTGTGGAGTTTGTTTATATTGATCAGCTGCGAGTCAGAAGCCAGAGCTCACCGGATGTTGTATGCAGATGCGCTTAGTAAGGGGAATAAAAGGTACGCAGAGCTAATCTTTAGTCCATTTGCCTTCCAGCATACCACTTATGTGCACCCATGTATAGGTGTAAAATATATATATATATAGTTACCATATACATTTTCTGTTGGTAGGTGCAACAGAAGCCTAAAGCTAGCCATACACCTTTAGTGGGAGATCTAAAGGAAATCCAATGGTGTATGGCCCTTAATCTACATGTCCCAGGAAGCAGTTGTAGCGTGCCATGCACTTCATTTTACCTTGCATAGATTGATAAATACATAAATAAATGGGGGAAACAACAGTTCTACAAATCCTCTGGCAGAATTTAAATTTCTCATACCATACTTTTCCAAGCTCCAGATCTCCCACATTCGGAATCACATGGGTTATGATTTGGTTATATACTACAACTAAACTTGACCCATGGTTGATTCCCAGTCAATTCAGAAGCAATAAGACTCACGGTGGTTTACTTACATGTGATTGAATGTTGTGCATGCTTCCGTGTCATAGCATCAGAGATACTTACCCTTCACCACAGATACACACGTTATATACTTGTAAAATATCTCATTTGGGCACAGCAGGGCGAGTTATGGGGAAGCACACTGTCAACGGGCCCAGGGAATTTCCGTTAACCTGAGGAACCATGGCTAATATACATACCGTATGTTTCACCGTATGTTTCGCCGTATAAGACGCAACGGCACATAAGATGCACCCAGTTTTTAGGGCAGAAAAAAAAGATTTAATAAGTTTTCACATCAATTGGATTAATGCAATGAATTTAATGGATGCAATATTCAATTCAGCCAGAAGGTGTCACTAGTAGCAGTACACTCAGCTGAACACGTCATACTTTACACTGATCTACAGGAGGGAGGGGGGGGGGGGGGGGGACAGGACAGCCGATTGCTGTTCCCCCGGACAGGAGAGCTATAGATGCAAGTTCATTTAGCTCTGTCTTCATTGCCCATGCCAGTTCAGGGCTGGCATAGGCAATTGCACAGTTCAGATGAGAGAGCCGGACGTCGGCTCTCCCATCTGAACTGACAGCTCCTCCAGCTCCGCGCCAGGAGAGCTGGCGGGAAACAAAGGTGCGACCACCAGCAGCAGAGTGGCTGCACATTCCGCGTATAAGACGCCCCCAATTTTGGGGGTGAAAAGGTGCGTCTTATATGCCGAAAAATATGGTAAATGTATGTGCTGCATCTCACTGTACAACCCACCATCCAAACTTCAAACCACTCATTTCCACATTTGGTCACTTGAAAATTCAATGTGAACTCAGCGACAGGGAGGTGGACATTCGGTGCAGGCAAGTACCCAACTTTAATCCTGTGGCCTCATCACATATAGCTATTGCTCTGGTGCACAATTCAATTTTTTTGTTTTATTGTTTTTAATCAAATAAGAAAAAAACTTTGGCTTTATAAAAAAAACTGAAGTGAAAATACATGTATCACAGCATTTACATCTTTTAAACATTTGAGTTGGCATATCAAAAGAGTAGGATGCTGGAACTGTACAACAGGAAAAGGACATCTTACCAATACTCTCTTTGCAGTTTCGCAAAAAAATTAAAAAATGACTCCAGTTTTTGTACTTGTTTACTTATTAACAATCATGAGTGTGTAGATTGATACCTTAGGCGTTGATGTTGTTGATGAATTGCATTGAATTATTGGGATGTTCCACCCTGACCATGTGGAGCAGGGAATGTCTATAAAGTAAGTCTGCAAATTCTCTCCCAATGGAAGGGTCTGCCACAAACAATATAAAGTAAATTTCCATTTAAACTTGAAATGTTTATTCTGGTTATAAGCCTCGAACAAATATTAAAAGGACCATTTTATCTCGATATCATTCTAGTAGTGATTAGAATTATGAATCAAAATATTCATATTCTACGACCAAAATGTCAGACTTCACTAGAAGGTGGTACTGCCGATAACTGTAAAATAACATTCCATGTCATGATGTAGGAGCTGAAGAGGGTAAAATAGGTTTTCTTACACTGAGGGGTCCTAAGTAGACAAAGGGTTTCCACTTAAACTGGAAATCCCCTAAAAGGCCAACATTATATTGTCCTATTTAGCAATTATTTTGATTGTGACAGTTCTAGCATCAAACAAATGCTAAAAATGTATAATAAAAAAAAAAAAGGAAAATAGAAGAAAGACACCCTGTGCAGTCAGAGTATACCTGCCATCATTTACATTTGAGGCAGCCAATTTGTGGGCTGAACCAAATGTACAGCCCGTGACGCCACCAGAGGCAAAAACATCACAGTGGCATGAGGTACCACATCAGAATAATGTCACTAGTGAAAGTATATGGTCTCTCAGTTATTGGTCCAGTTCCCAAAGTGGCTGCCTCTTCGGAGTTTGTGTCATACATAGTCTTGAAGGTCATGGCATATGATTGTTTAGCAACACGCTGCATTATTAATTGTAACAGTAAGAATTCTAGTGCTGCGGGGCTCTGTACAGCACAAGGCAACTTCTCTTTGGGAGCGGAGTACATCAACTGCAAAATGACTTTCTTTAGGTTGTTTTTTTCTTATTTTCTTTTTAAGAGTGTTTTTCTTTTCGGCTGCGGGGAGAATCTGCGCCATTAGAGGTTACTGTTCCATTAACGCCATTTTCTGCAAAGAAAAGGAAAAGAAAAAAAAAAGGTAAAAGATTACAAATTGCATACTTATTAAATTGAAAGCTCATTCACAGTATTGAGAATGAAATGGTGCTGGTAGGTGTGTATTGAAAAAAAATGATCCGTGAACTGAATGGCAGTTAGGGTTTTAAAAGCTTTACAATCTTACAGAATTAGATTTTTTCCTTTCAAAGAAAACCTATACTTTCATTAGCAACTGTGAATGTGTCCCATGGGGCAAATGTTTCCTTTTATCATATTTTTCTAGTAAAAAGGGTATTGAGCCATGCATCTCAACGCATCTGCTGCAAAAGCAGTAATATGGTGATGGCCAAGGGCCACATGTAAAACATCACAACTGACCAAACAATATTAGGAAA
Organism: Ptychadena robeensis; assembly: GCA_036250615.1. Lineage (NCBI taxonomy): Eukaryota > Metazoa > Chordata > Amphibia > Anura > Ptychadenidae > Ptychadena > Ptychadena robeensis. The sequence goes on along the minus strand of CM070036.1, from coordinate 30,520,468 downwards.
CACAAAAGTTTTTGGGCTGTATGTTCTTATCACATTGTTGAAAGCTGAGCCATATGGCCAATTCCCCAACCGCTCTCCTCCCCTCTACACATCTCGGACGTCGGCAATGTGGGCCAGGAAAGTGATGCCCCTCCATTAACATTGAGGTCTATGGCAAAATAAAGAATCGCTGCTGGCTTGCCGAGCATAAGTAAGTATGCCCAATCCCAGCTATGGCAGAGTTTGTTTTGTAAATAAACTCTGCCCAAACTGGGTTGGGTATACCACACAGGAGGTTTACCACCCTGGGCTTCCTTACTCTGCACCGAGCCAAAAGTCCAAAAGGAAATGAAAAAAGCAGTGTGAAAATCATGAGGCCAGCAGTGCTTCTATGCAATATATTATAAAAACTGGGTTTCTGAATGAGACCCAGCTTTCCATGTATTTCTACATGTTGTCCCTGAGGTTGGGAGACATAGTGTAAGGGGGTTGGATAGGGGAAATGTAGGGTATACTGCATTACGCTGGGCATAGATTTCCCTTCGACTGGTGACCCAACCTAGCGGGCGTGATGTAGTCATCACGAACGGCCGCTAGTGCCAAAAATTGCCGGGCACCCTTTGTGTGCCGGCCATTCCTTCAGATGGGGACTGCCATGGGATCAGATCTGAATCACTGTGCAATCCAACATGACCGCAAATTTATGGTCAATTTGACCAGTTGGCGCACCCGATTACCTGCGACCCGACCGCCGATCAGATGCGGGAACGCACACAGCATCCGATAGGATGTCAAATGGGGCAGGAATGGGCACGTTTATGCCCAGCTTTAGATATAATTCTGCGTCATAGAACAGTTGGTAATCTACTTTAAATTTTCCAGAATTGCCACAAGGTGGGCTTCATCTTCACTTACATTGCAAAAGTTGTCCAAAAACTCAAGGTGCTGTCAAACAAAGAGTTTTGGTACCAAGACTGCTTAACCTTCTGAGCATTTAGCCCAAGTTAACTCGGGCTGAGTTTCATGCATCATGAAACTCAGCCCCAGTTAACAAGAGCCACGCTCTAGCTATCGATTTCTAGCTATCGCTATCTAGCTATTGATTTCTGCAGCGGTCGGGAGCATCGGCATGTATGCTGATGCTTCCGGGTCCGCCCCGATCGCGTCACCGGTGACGCGAAGGGGGTAGGCAGCGTCATAGACCTCCATCTAACTGGAGGGGCGTCGCTTTCTTTCAGCATAAGTCCAGCGTCTCCAGTGACGCCGGTCTTATGTTTACATCCTCCAGCTGATATATATATTGTGCTCCGCCGCGATTGCCCGTGGCACGTTATGAAAAAACCATGCCAACTTCGAAACACTCAGGAGGTTAACAGAACTAGAAATAATTCTAATTTGAGATAGGATTTAACATATATTTTTGATTAAAGTTTAAAAATGTAAATACATACCTTTTCCTTTCCTGCCCTTAGAAGTAACAGTTCTCTTTCTCTGGGAAGGCTGTGGGGATAAATGCTCTCTCCATCGTCTCAGCTGGAAATTAATGAACTTCCACATCATAAATGCCTGAGTTATGCAAATAGATGCCAGCACACTGATTCTGAAATATAATGAGGAAGATAATTATAGATCATACTCTTCAGAAGTTCATTTAATCAGGTAAACAGCCTTCCACTTTCTGAAATCAAATATGCACGGTTCTATGCATTTTTAGTGCTGTTTTGTTGACTTGTACTTGAATGTAATGATTGATGTATAAATGTGTGTAACGACACGGTTAGGAAAACAGATTGAAAGCAGTTGAAGCAACTGTAACCAAGTCACTCACCTTCTTTCGCATTTGTAGCTAGCTGCAGGATCATGGCTATATTGTTTTATTTCGTTTTTTTACAGCTGATCATTGTTTTACACAAGCAGCTCTGTACCTTGCCATCTATTGCTGCTAATGATAACCAGAAGTACAAATCCCTGACAATAGATATTCATTACTGAAAGAGGAAATAGAACTTAACTAAAACCTGCAGGTGTTTTTGCTGTAAACTTTGAGAAACAATCCACAGTACCCAGGTTGGCAATGGGTTTGTTTAACCAAGTTACTACTGGGCATAACTCTTTACTAGTAAAGGTCAACAGTAACACTTCTTTTATGTTTTTGCACAACTTATGGTAGGCCAGTGGTTCCTAAACATTCTCTGCAGGGTTGCCCTTTGCTAGATAGGAACATTATTGAGCCCCCCCATTTGGGCCATTTTACACCAGCTGTATTTGGGTGGTTGTTTAGCGTACTAGTGTGAAATTTACCTCAAATTGTATTGGACACACACACACACACACACATGAATCATTCACACGGAGACAAACAGATGCAGACACACACTACACACACTCAACTTATTGTCTGTAGGTATTTGCTCCATGGTAGGCTTTCTGCTGATCTTCCCTCTGCCCCCTATCTGTGCCCCCCCCCCCAAGAATACCCCCTTGTTTGGGAACCACTGTGGTAGTAAGTTTGTGTCCTATAAGCATTAACTGTGTATTACATGGCACACCATAGGAACAACATGTTATAACTACAAATAGAAGGTGTTACCTGATAGCTAGAATGTTGAAGTTTCCAGAACTGATATCCAAAACCTGGTTCTCTGCACGAGCGAGTCCAAATCCAACAGTGAGTACAGAGAGTATGAGGGTGAGCAGACGTCCCAGGACAAACAGAACAGCCCACAATGTAAACCTGGCAACAGAAAATTTTGAATATAAAACAACTTTCACTGATACACAATATAGTGTTTGTAGTAATCTCTGCAAACTTGAATGCACTTATTCATAGAACATTCAAAGTAAATATAAAAAAAAAACAAAAAAAACAACTCCAACTAACCATATTCTGCTCCTAACCAATCAGATATCTGTGTTAAGGTAGCCATATTTCTGTTCAATCCACCAAAAACAAAGATTTGTTTTTTCATCAATTGAATGGGAAACAATTCCATAACCGTCATTGCAGTCATTGGTAATGCCGGTGACGTGGACAGGGGTGGGAAATTTAAGCCGAGTACTATGTATCCTGCTGCAATTGCTAGGAAGGTTACATGGAGCACACTGTGGTGGTACAATTCGATAGATGTTGGACTGGCAAGGGATTTTAAATCACGCAAGATCGGATCACAAAATAATCGACCCCTGTTTGACAACTTTTACCTTTTTATGTCGTCTTTATTCCTAGATACAAGCAGTACAAATGGATTACTTCTTTCCAGATTACAATTGAGTGCTGCCCCCACTGACACTAAGCCTAATCTCCACAAGTGTCAAAAGCCACAGCTTCTACTTTCCACAAAGGATCTGGTACTTGACAGACAAATGGAATCATTCGGGCCAAGTTGCTGAAATTTACAAGGCTTAATATCGGAATTGCTAAAGAGATTTTAGGCTTAGGATAAGAGGGACTACACAATGATTAGCCTATATGTACATTGAAAAAACTAAGGCTTAGGCTGCACTGTCGGGATCCGCTGAAGCCTCCTTATGTTCCCATAGACATAGCTTGCTTTGTGGATTGGAAGGCAACGGAGGTTCGGATCAGCGGATCTGATAGGCTGTGAAGACAGCACCGTCAAAGCCTCATGCCTCAGCCGACAATGGGCTGAAATAAATCATGGCTCACCTAACACAAGCCCAACATTATATACATGTCGCTGCGACTGCAAATATGAACTCTTAATGACACGTACCCTTTCTGGTATTTCTCATTACTGAAGTAAAAAAGTCGAGAAATGTGAAACAGAAACTCTACGAAGTAATGAAGAACCAGCAGAACAAGGCCAAGGTGGGTTAGGCTGTAAAACAAACAAAAAAAAAGTGATGTTTTTAAAAAATTTTACATTAAACCCAGATCTGGGTTACAAAATTTTTCTTTATGCGAATGTAGCTTGAGAAAAATAGAAATACAAGGAACATTACTTTGGCTCGACAGCCAAACATCTACCAATGTCAGAGAAATTAGCTTAATCAATAAAGGATTTTTTTTCTTTTACATTTGGTTGGCTTTTAAGACACTCAGACTCAAACCTTAGCACAGGAATGAGTTGCTCAGGTATTTGTCTATAGTTAAAAAATGTAAACACTAACACTAGACCATTTTAAAGTTTGCGTCTTCTTGTGTGATTGCGTGGCCACCCCAAGATGCCATTAGGGGGATCTTTTCTCAGCTACTGCTTAATGCATTGTCAGTGGGCAGCTTGAGCCTGGCTGTCATACATACGGCAGAGTAAAAATGTGAGCTGGGCATCTTGAGCCCGGCTTAAGCATCCCATACACCTTAAGATCGGTCCATACAATCTCCATTAGATCTACCAACGACTGTGTATTATAGTGGCCTTCCCGATAGAATACATAGTGATTGGAAGGTTTAGAAAGCTCCTCATATTACATGGTTTTGGTAGAAGAAAATATTGATTGTACAGAAATTGTATGGAAAGATTGTAAGGTGTATGGGGGCCTTTAGACATACACAGAAGAGGAAGATCTTTCCCTTGTGTATGTGAGCAAGGCTGAAACTGCCCAGCTCACATACACAGAATCTGCTTGTGGGGACCAGGAGGCAGGGAAGTGATCAGAGGCAACCTCTAACAGCTTTCCAGCCTCTGTTAACTCCCGTTCCGGTATTTTTCGGAGATCAGACATTCCGCTGTATAGGGTTAGTTTGAAAACAATGGAGAACCGATTCGAAAAATAGGGTACCGTACATTGCACCATGTGTAGTACCATAAGTTGACCGAATATAAGTCAAGGTACCTCATTTTATTTACAAAAAGTGAGAAAACTGATTGAACCGACCATAAGCTGGGGGGAGGGGGGGGGGTGAAAATGTAGCAGCTATTGGTAAATTTTAATCATCGAAATTTATTTATACTATAGTAGTATAATAGCCGTTCGTTATCAACAAGATAACACAACAGCAAGCTGTGAAAAGGTACCCTAAAACACTACATCCAAGGGTAAAAAGTACAACAGGGTTCTCCTACCCTGATGGAGAAACCATGATAGAGGGACCAGTATGCATTGTACATAGGTTTTTACAGATAAATGTATAGGTAGTGGATTACTGTAATTCTTTGCCTATGTTGAAGCCTGTCAGTTCCAGCAGATGCAGAGGAAAGTGAAAGTAAAAAGCAGTCATCAGACTGCTGCAGAGATGCTGGCACCCGAAGAGACTGGGAGACCCGCAAGTCCACCCACAGCACCAAACGCGTAGGTGGGACCCTGACTCCAGTATAATGCCGACCATTTTTTGGGCTGAAAAACTCAGTTTATATTTGAGTATATACAGTAAGTCACAATAGCTACATGTTCATAAATAATCAAGTACTTTAAATACTTACTTTAACACATATGCACCTATAATATGAAAGAGATATAGTCCAATGTACACCAGCTGACGAGGGATATCCTCCTGGAAATCAGAAAATTCACTGTGAGCGTCCTTGTCATGTTCAGGTTTGTGTCTTTATTCAAAAACATGCAAAGAATTGGAAAGCATTTCACCGTTTCCTACTACAATATATATTATTGGGGTGGAAGAGACACATTCTCATTTACCTTCTTTGTTTTCTGGAAATAAAGTTCCGGGAAGGCATGGAACCAGTAAGCCAGTTGTGAAACATAGAAAAACTTCATCTGGAATCTGCATGGAATTGAATATCAAATTAAAAAGTAGAATTCAGAAATGAGAACACAGAAAACCTTTTTGATTTAGTATTTCCATCATGCAAAAGAAGGTCAGCTGGAATCTGATTAGTTTTCTCCACGTTTAGGTCTAAAAGATTATATAGGATTAGCCGAGGACAGCATGACATCAGTTTGAGCTCATATACCTACATACAAGTCAATGAGACTGCATGGCAAATATACAGAAGGAGCTTCCCAAACCTGGATATATAACATACTATGCCACTCGCATGCACTAATAGCGGCTCTCAAAGCAAAAACAGAACAATATTTTTCAGACTATAGGACACAGTTTTTCCCTAAACGTTGGGAAAATGGCTGTGCATCTTATAGTCCAAATATTTAAAAAATTTAAACAAAAGATACCTTTTTTTAAGTTTTAGGCTACATTTACATGATCCTAAACAACTGGGTGCTCCTGTTAGCATGCCCCTGCAAACTCGTGCAGGCGCTTGGTGGTTGCTTATCCTCCTGGGCGTTGATCATGTGGCGCGTTTCTTTTAAAACTGCGCCACAGGCAATCATGGCAGAGCACAACATGCTCTGCCGTGATTTCCTGGCTGGCCGGAGGTCCCGTGCATAACTCCGGCATCACTGGAGACGCCAGAGTGATGCTGTCAAAAAAAAGCAACGCCCCTCCATTTACATGGAGGTCTATGGCGCCGCCTACCCCCACCCCCTTCACGCCACCGGTGATTGCCAGGCGAGTTTCTCACTAGTTAACTCGGGCTGAGTTTAATGATAGATGAAACTCAGCCCAAGTTAACTTGGGGCAAACCAGCCGACACCTAATGTCAGTCATTAGCGCTAAATGTTAGTTTACTGGGCGGGTAACAACAATGTAAACGCGCCCTTAGTTCCAAACATGCAGTTCAGAGGGTGGAATATGATCCATTGCATCATATAGTGCAAAAAATACGGTACTTACGGAAAGTAGGTGTGGGGGTAACCTTTCCATAAACTTGTAGGGTCTGCAAAATAATTCTCCTAGAGAGACATGAAGAAGGTTTGAGAAACACAACCATATTAAAAGAAATATTACCAATAACATGGCAGTCACAAGTTGGCTGAGCTCACAAAACCTATTTTTATACTAAATTAAGCTGCATTCTTTTATCATTAAAGCAGTATCCAAACATTGTAATTAGTGGTTGTGCAGGTAGTTATTTAGCAGAAAATAACATTACTGTTCAGAAAGAGTCTCTATGGCAACTAACACCGAACGCTCCCCGGTGTAGCCAAATGACAGGGAGTCAGATCCGTTCAATCTGAAGAGGCCCGCAGCATTGATTTATCCATATTATTTGATGATTTACGTCACGCTGCTAAGAAAACAGCCCGGAACATACTTATGACGTATGTGCAAGCCTTACCAAACAGAATTTCTCTCCCATATATTCTTACTAATATTATATGTGAAGTTGTTGGTTACTGAAGAACAATGTGTTACACACTTTCATCTTTGCTCAAGCTACAACGTGTCACTGGGCATACATGAAGATCACCCAAAAATATAACTATATGGAAATGCTGTACTCGCTCCCATATACCAGAATGTGTGTCTCTCCAAATAGTTTGTCGCAGTTTTTATTCTGAACACTTGGCCTCTAGCGCGATCCTAGATACTTCATCATAGACATCCCTGCAGTAGTCTGAATCTCTCATACTAAGCCATAATGAAGATACACAACTGGCAAATTGACTTGCAAATGATTTTATATGGAAGAGTGCGATCACCATTTGGCTTTGTTTTTAGAATACCGTTTGCCCAGAAACAGACATTTTAAGTAGTTTTGTTGCAGAGTCATCACTGCTGAAGTTCTCATTGAAAAGAAGGCAGCATGTTACTCAACTTGCCAGCATCCTTTTTTTTTGCTCGATAACAATTGATGCTGCCAAACCCATAACTATGCAGAAAAGTCACTAAAGCCAGCCATACATGTACAGTACCATGGGCGACTTTGAATCACTATTTTGGGTCACATAGATCGGTCACTCCATGTGGGCATCTGGGTTCCACAGGCGGTTTTGCAGCCGATTAATAAATGCAAAACCGCCTGTGGAACGCAGATGGCCACATGGAGTGACTGATCTATGTGACCCAAAAAGTGACATTTTTTCTCTGGCCGATCGTATTACTTTGGATGGGACTCTGGTATTGGCCAGCACACAAAGGGTGCGCTCCGATTCTCTGAACGACCGGCCACAGGGTTATGAGGTCAAACTGCAATTGACCGTTCGAGGACTGTGCAGGGACCGGTGCGTGTATGGCCGGCTTAACTGTAACTCAAGCTCAATGGTAATTTACACACTATATTGGTAACACATGTGAATCTGCACAGATAGAACTAGATACCATGCTAAAGCTTGTCAAACCACAAGGTTCCAGTGGATCTCACATTCTCTACTGTTTTGTTTTTGATTGGAAACCCTCCATTCCCACTTATAATATTCCTTATCCAGAGTTTTAGTTTTTTTTTTTTACCTGAAACAATTATCACAAAGTTAAACAAGAGTTCTCCATCGATTATACTTACCGAGACAATGATGCTTGTGCCCCATACACAAGAGAACAAGTAGAAAGCGCTCAACTGCCCAGACTCATTGAACTTGCTGTGTTTGGTCTTGGAGAAATGCATGCGTCTGTTAATTTTCTATAAAAAAACAAAACAAAACACCATGTTCTTAGATATACGAAGGTAACATCTCAATAAGCAATGTTTATTCAGACTCCTTTGTAATTGGGTCACAAAGATCTGTATCTGTTGGGAAGTGAACCCTGGATAAGTAGAGATCTACCTAAACAACATGGAAGGGATCACAGGTCACCAGGGTGAATGTACCAGGTCTGCATCTAACGGTGAAAAAAGTGGTGGACATGGATTCACATTCGATTGACCGACCATAAATCAGAGTGGTGACGTCACCATGCTGTTATTGATCGCAGGTCGATTGCAAGTCAATCTACCTGTGTATGCCCTGCTTTAAAGTTCTGGGATGCCTAGCAGGGTGACCAGCTTGAGTTAAGACTCCCAGTAGAATACAGACTGATCAGCTGCCTACATAGTGATACATCACTGTACACAAACAACTTCCCTAGTGTTACAGACTTTTCACACAATTTTTCATGGCATGAAAAGCTGGTGATTGCGCCCAATCCCGGCACGAGCTACTGGCTTCAGGCGTAATGCCCAGGAGGTTAAACTATACCTGGGCTTCGATTCATCTAGCATGTCTATCATGCAAAGCATTTGACCCCCAACGTAACAGTGCTAACATCAGAGCCACCCTATACACCATTAAAAAGTGAAAGCAGCACATTCTACTATGTAATATTTGGGAAATTCTAAACAACCCATTAATTCTTTTATCACTGTACATAGGATCTTTCACTGTATAGCTGATGGTAAATCTCAAGCAGATTGTAAAGCTTCAGAACAGAATTGTGCAGATTTGCCAGACAGATAATGGAAAGCAATGAAATAACCTGTACTTACATCCAAGACATATTCCTGAATGACAGCATGCAATATGATCGCCACAAGCATGTAAAAGAAAACCGTTGCCGCATCCTTGATACCGTAGTGATACAATGAAACTGGTTCACTTAGAACACCTGCAAAACAAATAAACCGAATCATTGAGTTCAAAGTTGGAAACATCAACACTACGGAGTGACATATATGGGTGGGGGGGGGTCTGCTTCATTATAACCATTTGGGGCAATGTCAGTGTTTTGATGATGAAGACTGAGCAGTCTATATTCCTTATGTAAATACATGGTGAGCATATCACCAACACTTCAATTCCTAAAGCAAATGTTTGTTAGAATGTAACTTGTGGTACTTTGGTAAGGCACAAGCCAGGACTGACACCTCTGGGGGCTTTTATACACCAACAGTATAAACACCTCCAGGTTGTTACATTGTATTGAAAATTTCCCATCTGCAAACAAAATGACATGTTTTTAGGTTACAAAATATGTTCTATAGAATGGATACTTTTTACACAAAATATAGTATTCCCCATTAAAACATGTACCCGACAAATACAGCTCAATTGTCACCAATTTGTCAGGAAAATAACATTACACTTCAAAACTGCATCAGTTACCCTCTCTAGAAATGTAACATCTGCCATGTAACACCATCTTAAGTGTTGCCAGAACCAACTGCCAAGAACATTCCAAATATATCTCATTTAAGGAGAATTAAGCAGAATAATTAATACAGCAGCCATGATCAAAATATAGATGTGCAGCACGAGAAAACAGCAGATCAGGGCCTTTGATTATACACTATATATGTGTGTGGGTGTGTATATATATATATATATATATATATATATATATATAGTATATTTTCCTGCGATTAAAAGAGAAACAATAATGGGAGTAAACCAAGCAAAATAAAAACAGCTAAAACTGCTAGCTCAGAAATTCAACTGCTCTACATGAACATCTACCAGGAGAAGTTACCATCCGTTTCTGACATTTTTATAATCAAAATGCAGGAGAACTCGATCTAACCCCATTCAGTTGGCCTAAAAAACAAAGAAATATAAATTGAAAGTCTATTCCTTTTTACCTGAATCGACTGACCTAACATGTTCAAAAATCGAACCTGAAACGATTGAGTAGTTCTTGGACACGTTGGTAAATTTTAGTCGATGGTAACAAGTACCCATTTTTTTTTAGGTAGGTTGATGGATTTTTATCCCATTGTACTATGGGTGATATGTACAGGGGTTAGGGAAGAAATTAATGTTTTTTAATTGATCATACTGTGTGGTGGTACCATCGGTCAACTGCATGGACCGCCATAAATACCTATTTATTGCAGCTCGATTTCCTGATTTCTCCGACCCGACCTAGCAGGCGTGATGACATCATCACGCACGGCCCCTAGTGCCGAGAATCAGCCGGCACCCTTTGTGTCCTGCCTATTACATCGGCTGGGGACAGCTGTCCCCATCCGAACTAATGGGATCGGATCAAAATTATCCGTCATGTCGGAATCACTGTGCCACCCGACATGACAGCTGATTTTAGTCCAATCCTGCAGGTTGGCGCACCCAATTCCTTGCTGACCCGATCGGATGCGGGAACGTGCACGGCATCGGCCTGTCTTTGCTCAGCTTTAGAGATATTACCATCTTACATGAACAGCAAATTAACTGTATAGCAGAGGTTAGGTAAATGGTATTACTTCGACTACATTTATAATAAATTGTATTTACAGCCCAGAACAAGGATGCAATGTAATAGTGTTGAGTGCTGCATGTCAGTCTACATGTGATATGCAAGGTAATGTTGAAGCCCATAAATCATTTCTGTTTTAGATTTAGGTTAGTCAAAATTTCTAAAGCTAGGCATACACTGTTTGATTTAAGTGTTCGATCGACCTAAAACGATCATAGTTTACATTGATCGAACTTAAATCGAATACTGCACACATGGTTCGATTGGTGAAAATTGTTTGATACCTATCAAAACATTGATCTAAAAGTGATCGGACATGTTGGAAAACTTTCGCTGATTCTACAATGATCAATTTGGTCGGGATGATTGTATTTGATGAACACATTTACATACGACTCTTTCCTGTGTTTTTTATCAAAACTAAAATAGATGATTTTGGTTGTATTGTGATTGAACCTTCCATGTAGTACTACGTTGGATTCTATAACGATCAGTGTCCAATGAAGAGATCAAGATCGAAAATCGATAGTAAAATTGAACTGTGTATGCCTAGCTTAACTCTAACACACCTAAAATATCCCTTTCTAGGTTATGCTCATGATTTTGGTTCTAGCAATATCTAAGTGATGTCTCCTAGGACTCAGCACTGCAGAGAAATTACCGATCTATAATACAGGAGAAAAGTACTTCCAGAATGTAACAACTATACAACTTCTAGGTTGTATGTCTGAACAACATTTATTTGGCGTATAAAGTGCTATTTTAGGCAATAGTGACAAGACTTGGCATCAGTGCTGGCAGGTTTGCAATGGGATAAACACATGTTGTATGTTTAAATAGATCACAGTACACATCACATGAAGTTCCTATTCTAGAAATTTTTTCTTTCATAATATGATTATGGATCTATCTGAAAGAGACTTCATAAAAAGTCCATATAAAGGCTTCTCATTGGGAGTACATAAAAATATCCTAAATCCTAAGGAGTTGTTGAAGTAACACAAACTGAAACTCATTTCAGGGTAAGGAGAAGAATACAGGGTTATAAAAGGAAAGACTGGTCAATACAAAAACATTTCTAATGTTCATACTAAATCCTTTTACAATCATTTGAAATTTAAAATGATAATGCGACATAACTTAAAGTTATACATTATAGGTAACTTACCTTCTACTGGAATGGTGACATTATACTGTAACGTGACAAACATAACTGCAAATTTTGCTGTAATCTGGAAAGACAAAAAATAATGAGACTATGATAAATTCATTGTGCAAAATATTAAACCACCATAAATACATTATATAACAATAACACATATCTCGCCACTCCACTATCCCATGCTGACCAGATGCCATCTGTGGGGTTCGCTCTCCAGTTACTGGACTCCTTGAACATAACTGGAAAATGGTGGGGAGCACAGCGATTGTTGGCGATCATTCCAGCTCATTATCTGACAAAGAATATGCATTGCCAATCAATGAGTGTTTGATATATGAATGAAGGCTTCCCTACAATTTCAGTATCATTTGGTGTAAGGAAACCTTCACAATGGGTAACTGCTGATAGAATCTGGAATAGAATTTTATAAACAGAGATTTTAACTCTGCTGCTTTCACAGAGCAATGAAAAGGCAGAACAAGGAGAAATAAAAAGATAAAGAAGAAATAAAATGTGACACACAAATGCCTCCATCATGTAGAAGGCAGAAGGCAAAAAATCATAAAAGAATTGGCATTAGAGCCGTTAATCAGGCTGATTCTATACACCGATTACCCAGCCAAGGGCCAGGTTGGGTCATGTTGTAAATTAGACAAAGTAAGAGGTAAGTAGAACTAAGTAGTTAGGCCAGGCCCACTATGGCTGGCCCAAATATTGCAAAAATAGCAGTGGCTGCGTCTTGTGTATGCGCCCTACTCATGGTTAATGTAAATGGGGTTCTAAAAATCGCATTGCAATGGGACACATGCACACACACAATGATAGGTGATGTAGCTGCTCATCAGGTAGGATGCATCCTACATACAAAGAGTATAGCTGGGTTATTTTATGGTTCAATTATTCATCCCTTTAATTTAAGATCATTTATGGTGATAAGCCAATAGTAGTACAATTTCCGTAGGAACGTGAATATACAGAAGGGAAGCCACATATATCTAATGTATGAATGTAAACTTCCTATAGCTGTTGCTGAGACGAGTAGTTGTGTGCTGCCACGTTAACATTGCTGAGCGATTCCAGGCACGGAGCCAGAAGAGCACGCTGCAGCCTCCGGAGCAGATACCATATCCCACATGTACAGGCCACCCAGAGCCTCCTCATGTACTACACAGCAGACACAAACGCAAGGCACAACTTTCCTTCTCTCACACTTTATTTGGGGACTGGCCATCAGCACACAATGCACAATTAACCCTGCAATGCAGAACAAAACAGCTTACGCAGCCATCACCGCCAGTACAGCAAGTGGGATTCGGTGATTTGGCACTGGGTTACACAGGTGAGTAGGCAGAATGGTTGTATCTAGCCATGCACCAGGCAAACCTAGATCTCTAGGGCCGATTACCACCACACTGATGACATTCCCAGTTTCATGGCATGTCGTATGTTTTTTTGTGACATGACACTTCCAATATCAAAAGAGCGGAGACCACCATAAGCTGAAGAATGTAGATGTCAAATTGCATCAGTAACAGCAGAATGACGCCTGGAAAGGCAAATGGATAAGTTAGGCGCTGGTTAAAAGGGACAAAAGCCGACCATACATGGCGCGATCTTTCGTTTGATACCTGAACGATCGATGTGCGCGTTTGCTGCGATCGTCTGGAAAACGAACACATCCTACCTGGAGCGATCGACCAGAAGTCGATCGTACAGGGATCTGACATGTTGGTTTTTTCGGTGTATTGGTATGCATTCCAAAGCTTCCGCATCTGCCCATGATCACGTTACCGGTGACGCGAAGGGGACAGGGGGTAGGCGGCACCATAGACCACCATTTAAATGATGGGGCTTTTTCCCAGCACGATTCCGGCATCACCGGAGATACCATAATCATGCCGAGCACCTCCTAATGTTCTGTGCCATTTTATTTGCCTCGCTACGACCGCCCATGGCACACAGGAGGTTAAACTTTAAAATTTGCCAGATTCAATTAAAATTGACAACATGACCAATCACTCTACAATCAATTTTATGTTTGATTTCAATCACTTTTGGTAGATCATGCCAGGTTAGGTGGCATGGATTTCCATTTGATCAAATAAAAACAAAAAATGTATAAATTAAAAATTTGCTTCGCTTTAAGCATGTATGGACACCTTAAGTATTTTGATTGAATTGTATCTGATCATATGATGGATTATGCACACAGGGCCTTAGAAAAGAATCCATCACACTGTGTGGTGGTATGATCAATTGTTGTAAGACGGACACTCGATATTTCAATTGCAGGATCCGATGAATCAAGCGTCATAACCCCCCAGCCCACACCCGCTGGTACTGAAATTAGTAATTTTCCGCACACTGTGACCTCCTCCCACAGAGCCCTACTTCTGCTGAAGGCAAGGGGGTTACCAAATGTATTCTTACATGTAGTTCAACAGTTTTTTTTAACTTTTTACATGAAGTTTAGCATCAAATTGGCTCATTGATCTAACTTTACCTGAATTAAGAATACTGAGTTGGAGAGTCACTGAACTTTCTACAAAAGTATTACAAGTTACACCATTAGAAGTGAAATAATCAGTTATAGGATGGTGAAGGTGAAATATGACAAACTGTCACATGTTGCAGTAACCCGAAGAAATGTTTATTGACGGCTGCTTTGCTGTATACCTGTACTGAGCCGAACACCAGGCTGCCAGCTACAGATACCTGGCTGTCAGTCATTCAAGCAACACGTATGTCAATACACTTCAGTGACTACATCTACATTCCACATCAGTAACTCAAAGTGATGAAGCAGGAGGATTAGCATGACAGCCAGGCGGAAGTATGGCATATTCATATAGAATTCTGCAATAGTGATCATTATATTTAGCTGGGATTTGCCAAAACGAAAAGTTAACCTATAAATACCCAAATCATTTTAGTAACATGATACGGACTTCATGTGCTCGAACACATCAGGAATAATCTCGTGTTGAGTGGAAGAGGACAACTGTCACAGCTGTTACAATGAGAGCGTATCCCACTTTAATAAAGGGGAACTCTAACTAAAGCTTCACGTTCTATAGGTCAGTGGTTTGAACTGGCATTTAAAGGACATGAATGAATATCTAAGTTAAAAAAAAGGGAAGTATGGTTATTTCCTTCTTATTTCCATTGTTGCGTCATATGAATCGGTACATACCAGTGACACACACTATACCATCTGACCCATCTCTACCCAGGCTGGTAGATTCTCCTTACGCAACTTGTGCACAGGATGACAGGACCGGGCATAGATTAAATTAATTACACCATTGTTGATTGTATACTTATCAAAGTTTAGATCTCCACAATATACAGGGTGGGTCATATACAGTGTTTATTATACATAAAACAGTCTAGTCTCAGTATTGATTCCAAACAGGAAAATGAATCTCTACCAGAGGCTGGTCCTGTGGAACTCTAGAACACCCAGGTGCCCAACCTGTGGCCCTTTGGGCGTTCTTCAGCGGCCCCCAAAACCCAACTGTTAACGCACAGGGCATAGGAACACGCCTGTCCACCGATCTCCCGCTGATGGTCACTTACCTGTAATCTTCTTAGAGAGGGAAGAGGAGGCTCTGGCTTGTACGCTGATTGGCATAAGTTAAAGCAAATCAGCAACACAGACGGTGGACAGGTGACAGGTGCCCCTGCTCCCACTATTCCACCAAGTCACAGGGGATAATTGTATAATATATATTGCGGCACATTACCTTGGATGATAAACATGGGGCATTCCATATATCATCATGTGTAGCCGTAACACGCTGACCTGGCTTTCCTAATTCCATCAGTATAAAGAGTTTGGAGTTCAAGTGATACCGTCTATTGGCTAACTGAAGTCATGAATGACTTCAGTTAGCCAATAAACTGTATCACTTGAACGCCAAACTCTCTATATTTATCGATGGCAATTGTTGTCAATGTTGGGAAAACCAGGTCTACATATGACTGCTGCACCCAGGAGCGGTCCTAGGCTTCACAGCGCCTTGGACAAGAAGGTAATATTCAATGACTGACTACACATCCTTATCTCAGTTTATTTCACTGGGCTGCATTAACAAACAAAAAAAAACACATCCTTATGTACACATAACACAATGTGCATTACCATACTTCACTGTTATCGAACGCTTGATGTATCAATAAAAACAAGTTTAATTATTTAAAAACAATGTCTTCTAGCTATGCATGCTGTCCGCTTTTCATTATAAAATGCTTCAAGTCAGTAGAGATTGAAACTTTTATGTGGCCCTTTGATGATGCAAAGGGCTGCACTTGTGGCCCTCCATATCAATTCAGTTGCCCACCACTGCCATAATGGACGTGTGACCTAAACCCAATGTCAGCTCAGATGCACCAAATATTGGGGTTCACAATGGAAAATACAATTTTTACAGTTCAGGAACCATCAAAGTAATTTTTTCCCCAACAGTAAATGTATAAAATGACCGCTGCCCACAGACATAAAAACTGAAGTGCAGGAATTAAAGAAAGTTATCACATTATTCATTAACCAAGATGAGATGACATATGGCTGAACGGCCGTGTGTGGGTACACACAGACACCACACTGGACAAGCATCTGAGCTTATACAAACCCACCACTATGACACGCCCCCAGTAGAACAGTAATATCCTCCTCTACATCTGAAGCATCAGGTCACTATAAGTTATGAATAATTCCAGGAAGAGAAGAGCATCGGACAGATACTCCTTACTTGAAAGAAATGCATGTTTAGATAGTGGCGCTGCATTGTTGTATGATGGTGGCGAGGGTCAGAGTTCTGTAAACTCAGAATACACTAACAAACAACTTATAGAGCTTCCTTTCCTTTTACCTGGTGGCTGAATATAGGCAGGTGGGGTAAGAGAAAAGCGCGCACATGTAGCTTTGAGGTATTGGGGGCATTGGGGTCATTAAAGAGAACCTGTTACTTTTGCCCTTTATGGTCAGATTCTAGAGTAATAAAGCCAAGTCATTTTATGCATGGTTACATTAAATGCCCATACAAAGAAAATACTGTGCCCTATTAGAGCAGTGGTTCCCAAACTGGGAGTGCAGAGGTATTCTAGGGCGGGGGGGGGGGGG
>CM070036.1:30477284-30494138 GCA_036250615.1 Ptychadena robeensis | reverse complement strand
TGATTAACCCCCCGCCATGCTTCACAGTAGGCAAGGTGTTCTTTTCTTCATAGGCCTTGTCTTCCTCCTACAAACATAGCCTTGATCCATGGGCCCAAACTGTTCTAATTTAGTTTCATCAGTCCACAGAACACTATCCCAAAACTTTTGTGGTTTGTCCACATGACTTTTGGCTTACTGCAGTCAACTCTTCTTATTCTTTTGTGGAGACAGCTATGTTTGGAGTAGGAAGAACCTAAAGTTTGGCACATTATTGGTACCATATATAAATATAAACCGAGTTGTTCTGCACACAAAAAGTCAGAATCTTCTTTAAAATAAATACAGTACACCCTTGAGATACGGCCAACTCAAGATACAACCAAAGTTTTCATTTCAATATAGGACCAAAGTCCGATTTACGACCTGCTTTCTGTCCCAACACCAGTGTACAGTATTGCCTTGGGGTTTCACCCATGGACCCCAGAGGTGTCCAGAAACTAACCTCTGGATATAAATGAGCATACACAGGGTATAAACCCTATAGACCCTATAGGTGTTTAGGAATTTGCTGTGCTGAGGACAATCAGTGCATTTTCAGTGCATCATGGCCCCCAAAAAGGATAAAAAAAAACAAGACAAGACAAGAGGGCAATAACAATTGAGCAGAAGAAAGATCAGACACCCTTCCAGCACTTGTCTGAATTCCCACTCTAGTTCTCCTAAGTCTAATGTTATATAATGTATGAATAGGATTCAGAATATTTACTAATTTATCAGAATATTCACAGATTTCTTAGGCTCGGGGGCATGACATGGGGAAAAGTTGAGATGTACATATAACTTCAGCTCATGTCTAGAGATGGTCGAATTTTTCGACTTGCTAACTTTGTGAGCTGATTGCAAAGCCCCTGAACATGGTATCATCACCAAAATTGCTGGAGATGTAGAGAAGGGTTGTGGGAACATTGAAAAAAAAGAAGTGTTGCTTTAGCACATGTAGTTTTTGCATAAATTAAGTTCAAAGTTAAAGTCGAAATTCCGATCTTCGAAATTTTTACTTGACTTTGAACTTAATTTGTGCAAAAACTATTTGTGTTAGAGACAAACTTCCTTTTTTGGAGTATACCCCCAACCCTTCTCTACATCTCCAGCAAGTTTAGTGATGATACTATGTTCAGGGGCTTTGCAATTAACTCGAAATCTGCGAAATGGTCGAATTTTTGAAAAAAAATTCGACCATCTCTACTCATGTCCTTAGATCTATTTATCATCTAAAGAAGCACTTTGTTACTATATGGAGCCCATACCTGTCAAGCATCCTGTGCTGGCCTGGAAAGTCACGTTTTTTATGTGAATTTCCTGGCAAAATCGTGATTAATAATATCCCAGGAAAAAAAAAAGTGAAATCAGGGTTGCTCTGCCTCCTAAGTTACCACCCCGCTTGTGCAGATGGTGTAAGGGGTGGGAAGTTAATAGGGAGACTAATGCCCCCTCCTTTCTATGTTAGCAAGCTATTAAATAAGAGGAAGGCAAACCTTCTAACACTGGAGTGGAGTCCCTTCTTGTATTTGGAACGCGGAAGTGTCACTTCACCTCGGCACTGCGTTTCAAATACTGGAAGTGATGTCACTTCCTGTAATTTTTCCCTTATTCAATAATGGGTGGCCTCTGATCATATAGGTAGAAAGGATCCCTTTTTTTAAATAGCTTGTTTGTGCAGCATCAGATTTAGAAAGATGGAGCTTTCAGACACACAAGGTTTGGTACTCAACTTAACCCACTTCCTGTATGGTCAACTGTTTTACACATATCCATAGGCCATATCCTTATTAACAATTTTGTGATATTAAGTGTAATCAATGTTATAGAAGGTGAATACATTTCTACTGATGATGAGGGATAAAATGTGGTCTCTTTCTTACTATAGTAGAAAGCATTGTCTCTTTGCTTTCACCATATACTATACCCAGGACCGTTTCTCACTTTGTAAGTTGCACGCATCGTGCATGCAAATGCTTTGGTCGCCAATGTGCACATGACTAGCACCCCCCGGTAGACAATTTTTCAAGTAGCATCTCTCTTCACCCCCCCCCCCCCCCCCCCCCCCCTGCTCCCCTGGCAAAAATTCACATCCCCCCCAGCTAGAAACGGCCCTGACTATACCTAATAGCAAATCCAGCTATTGGAGCAAGCAGACTCCTAACAGTACAGCGCCATTACACATCATGAACAAGCTGGAGAGTTAATATTTAACACATTCAACTATCAAGATACTTAATGACCTGCCAAAAATAACACTAGTGGAAAACCGTTTTCAATGACACAGTGATATTCCAGGTATTGCACAGCTTTCCAAAACTAAATAGGTCCTTAGCCAAGAAAGCATAGGCGACTCCTAAACCTGTAGGAGATCAATACTCAGCTAAGCCGGCAATGTACCTCCATTATTGTGAGTGCATTATTTTATCTTTCCTTTACCATTAACAGAACTTATCTTTGTTGCACTAGGTTGTGTGTCTCATGTCCTTGTTTCTATCTTTTTCAAGGGGTCTCAATCCCCCTCCATCTACAGACATGCACTGCACGCTACTTCATCATCCACCCATCATACTGACCCATTTTCTAAATGCTCTGTTGTATAGGACGCATTCTATATAGCAGAGTTTCCGATGGCCAATAAATATGTCTGATGGCTGGAGCTCCATGCTCCCACCAGCAGCGCTGTCCCGGTGGCTGCGATGTACAAGGAGACTGCTCCAGGAGAACGATGACATCACATCGGGGAGGCGGCGGGAAATTCGAAAGTAAATTGCACAAAAACAGTTTTCTATGTAAAAAACTGTTTTCAGTGTGGTTCACTGTGCAGATGTGCACTTTGCAGTTAACCATCTCTCCCCTGGTGTGTTCATCACACCAAAGGAGAGAGAGCAAAAGGGAATTGTACTGGATACAGTGATAAAAAAAAAGTATAAAGTGATAAAAAAAAAGTAAAAAAAAAATAACATTTCCAAATTAATAATTTTTTTATTATAAACAAAAACAAACATCAGTACATACAAAATAAGTATTTTAGTGATTTTATCATTCACTTTTTATTATTTTTTTTTACATAATTGTTTGTTTCAAACATTATTATATTCAGGATGTCTACTAGACTCTTGTACGGATATATTTTGGGAAGCAACAGGCCAACAACATAAAAAAAAGCCATTAAAGTCTATGGTGCCGAAGGAAGTATTTGCCCGAGGGTGGATCTTCCATCTGACAGCTCCTTCACCTCCCCAGCTAAGGTTATTGGAAGTAGACAGTGGCAGAGAGCAAAGTCGTGGGTGGTTGCACCTTTGCATCATAAGACATATTACCCACCCCACCACTAATTTGGTTAGGGGTGTGTCTTATTGTGCAAATACAGTACCACTAATGGTGTTTATGCCCAATTACATCACTCTTAAGCTAGCCATACACGCACCGAGCGGTGGACGATTTTGCCGCCGAGCGATGGGCGTGCGTGTTCGATCGGGGGTGCCCACATGGGTCGACAGGTCCCTGTCACCCCACAGCTCAGCCGGCCATAGAAAGGACATGTCCGATATTCTGGTGCCATTAACTTCAATGAAGACCGGTATCTCCATTGATGCCGATTCTGTCAGCTTGGGAGAGCAGCGTGATGACGTCACCACGCTGCTTTCCAGAGCTGATCTGACCTGCTCTGTCGGCCCCCACTCGGTACGTGTGTGGGGGCCTTTACTGTGTGATCACTGCTGACAATTGTGCACAACACTTAATATGTTCTACAATACAGACTTTTGCTTTTTAGAACCTAAAACACTGTGTGTCCTGCTCTCTATAAAACAAGTTTTAGATATTAATAAACTTGTCACCCATAATACAGGATAACACTGACATGGAAACAAGAATTATTTTGTAAATTTTATGCAACAATTATGACATGAGTAGGTAATTGACCATTCACAATGGGATTCTTCAGTTACAGTGAGTTTAGATGATTATACTCTATCGACTGTGGCCTTTTCCTTGTCTCGGGTGTTCTTTACCCTCTAATCTTGACTTGTACAACTTGTTTTATAATGGAACTATGTTTAATAATGGTGGTGTTTAATGGAGGCTCTTAAACTTTTGTTCTCAAAGGAAAATCCAGTAGTTCCTGTTTATGGGAGGTGGTCAAGGTGTTGGCTACTTTTGCACATGTATTGAGGGATCTGCTGCTTAAAGGCGATTTAGAATTAACTGTATGGGTTTCTGAGGTACTGTGAGAGCAAATATGGGATAGAGGGGTTGGTAATGAACATTTTCATTTTTATCAACCAATTGTCATGGTCTTACTAAATCTTTTAGGCCATCTGTCTTTATACAGGTGTGGCACTAGGTGATAATTGCTGGAAAAAGAGTATGCAGTGTTATACCTATCTCATCTTCAGGACTGAGCTGGAGTTCAAAACGTTATCCTGCACAAGGCAGGACATGGCTGAGCAATGCAAAAGTGACCTCTTCTGCCTCTGTCTTGCCAGCCCTTGTGCTTGATTTATTCTTTTGCACTAACAAAGTTTGGACTCACATTTTGACACATGTGCTGCATTGTTAAACAATTGTTTTTTAAGTCAAGACTATAGTTCCTAAAGGAATAATGAAATACCCATAATGCATTTTGAACCTCACAATGCATCCCTTATCTAACATATTAATGATAAAATAAACATTATATATGTGTCATTTGCCAGAATCACCAATAATTTTTGGTGTTCTCATCAAAAGGGAAAATGTGCCTAGGATAACAAAATTCACCATTCAAGTTGACATGTTTGGCTTGCTGGAAGAGAAGTTGGTTATTGGTTGGAAGGAGAATCCCCTTCCATAAGAACATCAGGAATCCAGCTCTCTGGTGTCCTCTCTTTCCTTGGACGAGTCTGAAGACTTTTGAAGATTGGTGAGATGGTCCATTATGACATTCTGTACTTATTAGGGCTTGTTTCCACTAGAAGCGGAAGCCCGCGGTGCGGCTACATCCGCGCCCATTCATTTCAATGGCGCTGGTCCCCTGTCCGCGGAATCGCGCGGACGGCCGCCTAAAAACTCGGTCGACCGCCCAGAACTGACCGCGGCCATAGGGATGAATGGCCGCCGCTAAAAACCGCATGAGATGCGGTTCTTAACGGCGGGCGTCCTTAGCGGCGGCAGCCGCGCCGCGGGCTTCCGCTCAAGTGGAAACTAAGCCTTAGAGAGATTATCACTACTCTTATATTTCTTCACAATTTCCTTCTTATCAATTATTATTGCTTTGTCTTTCTTCCTTCGGTCTTTTCTAGCTATTTTAGGGCAATTTCTGTT
Source organism: Ptychadena robeensis (assembly GCA_036250615.1). NCBI lineage: Eukaryota > Metazoa > Chordata > Amphibia > Anura > Ptychadenidae > Ptychadena > Ptychadena robeensis. The sequence continues at coordinate 30,488,810 of CM070036.1, read as the reverse complement.
TGAAATAAGATCCTCAAGCATAAGTTATCTTATCTAGGCTCAGAGTGCTGTTTACAATTTTTTCTTTTTTTCCCTATGGGAAATGACGTGCCAAACGACACTGGTTCGTCATACCTGCGGGCGGGGGCAGTGCGGTAGCAGGGGGGTTTGCCAATACACATGCAAAGGATACGGTATTGCTGGCACGGCAATACTGCATCCTAAACAGCACCCAAACAGCGCTGCCATAACGCCCCTGCGGTTGGCGCTGTAGTGTAGACTCAGCCCTACATATTGGGTCTTTGTTTACAAACATGCCAGCAAAACATGTTTTGGACTTGGTCGTGATTCTGGTTGTAAGTCAAGGCTTTGGTTGTTTGTTAAGACTAAAATTTTGGTTGTGACTCAAGTTGGCCTTACGTCAAGTGGCTTGTAACTCAAGGGTCCACTATACTATACTTTTGAAACAAGACAGCTAATCGAGTTATCTTCACAAAGCATTGTAAAAATTATTTCGCAAAAGGAAATTGCAGCATGGTGATTATTATTATCAAATGCATCTGCTGCCGGGACAATGATCCAGCTAAGTTGATTGTCCCATGAAGCTACATCAAGCTACATGATAACTCTACAATGGTTGACATAATGATGAAACCATGGCACATAACTGACAGTAACATAGATGATAACATACGCAATGTTAAGAAAAAAAGATATAACAGTAGTGGTTGTGTTACAACATACAGGACAGCGTTTTCATAACTTTCTAAAGCTAGCCATACACAGTCAGATTCCATGGCCGATTGATCACCTATCCGATCGATTCCGGCGATCTCAGCGGGAATCGGAGGTCGGATCGATCGGCCAATTAAGTCTGTCCGATCGCTACATACCACCTTGTCCCACGATCTGAGGTCCACCACCAACGTGCCTGATCGGCCCTGAATCAATCTGATGGAACCAACACGTTGGTTCTCTGTCGGATCCGATTCTGGGCCCCCGAACGATCGGACGTGATCGATCGGACAAGGTGGGCTGCACGTGATTCCGGCACGATCGTTTGGCGTGCACGCGCCCGGAATCGATCGTCCCGGAATCCGGTCGGAATCCGACACGTGTATGGGGGCCTTAACACTGGAACTGGAACACAAATGTCATGGTATCACCAATAACACTATGCACGGTTTGATATTTAAGCTAGCCACACATGGTACATGAATCAACGTTTTTCGATCAAAAAAGCGATCAATTGTAAAAAAATCGATGTGCTGCCCGCATAGTACAATCGACGGTCATTGATCGATTTTTGTCAAATCGTCGATTGAAAAGTGATCGGACAGGTTGTAAAATTTTGCTTGATTGGTCGATTTTTTTGGCTCGATTTTTTAAGCTACTTCCCTTTAACTTCCAATTGAAACTACATCGTAAGAGGAATTCAATCGACGATTTTGGATTACTTCTATTAATTTTTCAGTCGAAATTGAACAATAATTGTACTCCCCATGTGGTGTACAACGATTAAATTAAAATCAATTTTCGATTTTTTTGATTGAACTACAAAATCTAATCGAACCTCGATTGAACGCTAAATTAAACCATGTGTGGCTAGCTTTAAAGTGATCGATATTGAATAAAAAAATTGGTCTAAAGTGATCGCACATATTGGTAAATTATAGTCGATCATACAAGTGTTAAGGAATCGATTCCACAGGAATCAATCAATTTTACATCGAATCGCAAAATAATTTACCCATGTATGGTTTGAAGCTAGGCATATACAACTCTCTTTCTTAATAGATTCCAGCGCTGTGAACAAGCATATCAAAAATTTGAGCCATCCAGCCTTCCTTCGAAGAAACCGGCGAACAGGCAACCAACATGTTGGAAAGTATTGGTACAAAGTATCGGTTGGGATCGATGGCGCAGAAGTGCTGCATCTCAATATCGAGGAAGCTTGAGCACAGCGTGATGACGTCATAGTGCTGCACTTGCCGGCTCCTCGAATTGCACGAGAATCGACCTGTGTATGCCCAGCATTACAGATCATACCTGTCAAGCCTCCTGTTTTGGCCGGGAAAGTCACATTTTCAAGAAATCTTGGATTTTCCCGGGTTCTTGAAATCGAGCTGAATCTAGCAGGGAGGGGGCTAATGTCCCGCCCCGCACATTATCAGTACAAGCGGGTGGGACATTAGCAGGGAGAGTAACGCCCTCTCCCTGATAGATCAGCCAAAACCCTGGCGAACGACGGAAGTGACGTCACTTCCGGTACGTGGAACGCGGAAGAACCACGATCCATGTACCGGAAGTGAGGTCACTTCCTGTACACCTCCCGGTTTTCAGATGTCCTAACTTGACACGTTACAGATGTGTTCAGAATAATCATAATCAAATATCACTAACCTGATCAATCGCTGTTTATGGTAGAAATATATTTCTACATGACAAACAATTTACGTAAGTGTAGTAGAGTTAGAGAAATCCATCAGACCCAACAAGCACAGTGCAGTAAATAAGGTATTGTATATACATGTGTATGAGTCAGGGTCCACTTACCTGCCCTGGGTCGCAGGTCACTGAATTTCAGGGATCGGCAGGCTCTGTGAAGCTTTTTGTTTCCGACACCAGCTGATGTAATGTAAACAAACAGCGCCACACTGCCAACTGGTGGCCAGTTACTGTTACTGGTGGCCCAATTGTTACTGGAGAAGGAATTTCATAGAAATTCAAATAGAACACTCCCCTACTCCCCTAAAAATAAAAATACGTTTCCATTCCATGTATTGGTCCCACAAATAATAATAATATTTATAATAATTATAATAATAATAATAAAAAAAAAGTTAAATTAAAGTTTGTTTTTAAATAGAAATTTATTTTCATGTTTGAACATAAGAATTGCCTTGAAAATCCATCCTATAATAACAACAAACCTGTGTTCTCTTAACTAGTAATGAGCGCCATAGGCAATATTCGAATTCGAGATATTTTGCGAATAATTCTATTAATATTCGATTCTATATTGGTGATTATTTGCAATTCTAAATTGTGCGCGATTGCGAAACAAGATTTGCAATTAAAATCGCCTCGCAATTACATTACAAATTAATGATCACATGTGCTATTTATTTTCGCATTGCGAATATATAATCACAATTAGTGTTGAGCTCGAATATTCTATTTTCGAATATTTAGCTCGAATATCGCTATTTCGCCATTTAGTGAATATCCAGAAATATACAATCGAATATCCGACGCGATCGCGATTTTTCGCGATTTATTGCGATTTATTGCGATTTATTGCGATTTTGCGATCTCATTCATTGCAATGGATCGCGATTATATAATCGCGATGCGATTTTTTAAAACGGAAATGACGGATATTCTCCCAGACGAATATCCGAGCTCCATTGACTTGCATGCATTGCGCATAGTTGATCGCAATTGCGATTGCAATTCATGTCCACAAGTGCGGATATTCGAGATTACAAATATGAAGTCAAATATTATGGCGGATATTGCCTAGAAGCTCATCACTATTCGCAATCCATGCCCAATGGCGAATATTGCGAATATTTGGAATTGTGCATATCCGGCGCCATATTTGAGAATTTGAGAATTCTCGAATAGCCAATATTCGCCGAATATATTCGCAATTTGAATATTTGAGCTCAACCCTTCTCTTTTCTCATTTAGAAAACTCCACTATCTGACTTTGCATTTCCCTTCCTCGGCTTATATTGAAAAAACAGCTGGCCCTTCAAATAGAAGAAAGACAGCACATGTTAAACATGCTTGTTATAGTGCAATTCTCTCAGAGTAAAACATACCATTCCAGGTATTGTTCAGAAAAACAGTTTAGTTGGTTTAAAAAGTTGATTGAAGAGGAAAAAACACATGAGGTGCAAAAAATATTAGGCTGCTGACAAAATGATCTTAAATTATTTAACCTCCTTAGCGCATTATTGACACCAGCTGCGTGAGTGGGAAAGCCGGCATTCCTCCATTAACATGGAGGTCTATGGCACCGCCCCCGCCCCCTTCCGTGTCACTGTGACGCGATAGGGGCGTTGCCAAAACCCCGGAAATGCTGCAGCGATGAAGACAATCGCTGCAGCTTCCAGGGAGGCAATGGGTCTACCCGATGCCAGCTTCCCCTGCTGTTGAGACGAGCCTGAACAGCGGACGAGCTGGGCTCGTCTCAACCGCTAGGGAGGTTGAAATGCCAATCAAAACCTCCATGACATGGAGGATAATGGAAAACTTTGATCTGAATAGATAGAACAATGGCAAAGTAGCAAAACCTCAGCCAATGATCTGTTCCAGGAAGATTGCAAAATTTGCATGTACAAGTGCGGACTTTTGCAAAGAATTACTTCTGTGTTGTCTCATGTGGTGATTACACTGCAGCTGCGTGACCCCTAAACACTGAATTCAAGGCACAGTATATTATTAAGAAGTGATGCATAGTGAGACAAACATCATGATATGGAGAAGCTTCTTATATGTGGTAAAGGGACTTATACCGTACTTTTCGGACCATAAGACGAAATTTTTCACCCCCAAATTTGGGGGCAAAAAGTGTCTGCGTCTTATGGTCCGAATGTGTGGCCCCCGTGCTGGAGCTGGAGGAACTGTCAGTTGAGAGATGGCGGCTGGTGTCGGCTCTACCAGCTGTACTGTATAATTCCCTATGTCAGCAGAGCTTTGCTGGCATAGGCAATGGAGAGAGAGATGAACTGCCATCTTTCCCTCTCTCGGTGTCAGTGGGAACTGCAATAACTCGGCACTTCCCACGGTCACAGCTGATCAGAGCAGAGCAGAGGGAGAAGACTGCAATTGAATATTGCATGCATTGAAATCATTGCATTTACCCAATTGATGTGAAAACTTATTAAATGGTTTTTTTTCTGGTTTTCCTGCCCTAAAAACTGTGTGCATCTTATGGTCCGGTGCGTCTTATAGTCCGAAAAATACGGTAATTGTATACCAGGGACCATGGATGAGTGTAAATGCATCAAAATATGTAAAAAAGGTCTTGAAACAACCCCATGCACACCAGTAAAGAGTCTTGGTTCCAGATGAAGAAGATTGATGTTATGGAGGAGCCAACCCATTCTTTTATCCAAAATCCTGTTTCTAAGCCAAAACTTAGAATTGAAAAGAAAGGTGGATTTCTTGTTTATTTTGAACTTTTTGTTCTTTATTTTTGAAAATTTATAAAAACGTATTTAATCAGAATTGTGGAACGTAGACCAATCATCCTGGGCCCGAATACCCGTTCACAGGTACTGAGGTTGGTTGACTTTGTAAAACACAGATGTGCAGCACTCCCCATAAACAGTGGTGATACAATTTAATATAAGCGCACTTTCAAAGAAAAGAAAACATTTTGAAATAACTATCAGTTTGTACAATGTGTAAATGTTGGAGTTTGCAAAGAACAATGCAGATACTGGCTTTCCTTTCTACTTATCTGTTATAAATCTGTGCCATGTTTACTTCAGCCTGTTGTCTTAAGATAATATTCACCTCTTGTTTACAAATGACAAGTGTTTCAAGGTGGTTACTTCTCCTTCAAGGAAAAGAAGAACATCGATGGCCCTTTATGGCAATCATCTGGTACATATCTTATATGGCCATCCTCGAAATCCCTTGATCCCGCTCGAAAAGCGGACATGACCATACATCACGGTAGATGTCCATTGCTTTAAATGGGAACCGTTAGTCCTCATCCAAAGTAGTGGAAGCAGAAGGCTGTGATCATTTCCCAGCAATGGAAAGGGTGCGGGGCCTGTCACAGCTCTGCGAACTGTGCGAGGGGGGTGGGGTAGCCATGCTGTGTCTGCTTTTCTGGCTGCCTGCAACTCCCAGCCAGTGAGAGCCGACACCAGACCAGCTCTCACAGCACAACCAGGTCTGAGTTTTTGGCCCCGAGCCGCTGCGACCGATCATCACAAATAGTGCCCATAGACATGAATGGACGCAGTCAAAAATGTGGGGACAAGCCCTTACTTGGTAGCCTTCTGTAATCCCATGAACAGCAATTCAATCCATGTTATCTTATTGACCATAAACATGTCTTCATTATATTTGTTTAACTGTGCTTTATTTGTTTAATTTATCTTTTGTCATAATCTGCAGAAGTGATGCGGCTGCACAGCCTACAGGCTTTGATCATCTCCCCGCAATGGAAAGGGTGCGGGGCCTGTCATGGCTCTGCGTGCTGTGCAAGGGGAGGAGGAGCCATGCTGTGTCTGCTCTCGTGGCTGCCTGCAGCTCCCAGCCAGTGAGAGCCGACCCCAGACCAGCTCTCACAACACCAGGTGTACCGGGTCTGAGTTTTTGGCCCCGAGACGCTGCGACCGATCGTCACGAATCGTGCCCATAGACATGAATGGACGCTGTAAAAAATGTGGGGTCAAGCCTTTACTTTGTAGCCTCCTGTAATCTCATTAACAGCAATTCAATCCATGTTATCTTATTGACCATTAGCATGTCTTCATTATAATTAACTGTGCTTTATTTGTTTAATTAAGCTTTTATCATAATCTGCAAGTACACACAGCGTATTTGGACATTATGATAACGCTTCATGTAAAAAAATCCCCTCTATTCCTTGTTCTGTCCACCATTGGTAGTGTTTCAGCCCTCACTTTATCTTCCTTATCTAAGTTTCAAAAATACAATGGATATTGTACACTCCCCTGTTAAAGTTTCACATCACTTCTGAATCAGAACAATCTTCCAAACACCTATTTTGTTAGGAGCTTGTGGAATTCTACAGGTATGGATCATGGTTATTTACATTTAATTATTATTGAAAAAACAAATTAACCTCCCTAGCGCTTTTGCAAGGTCCAGATTTCTGAACCAAAAGCACAACATAGACTTAAATGGATTTTTTTTTTATGTTGTAGGCCTGTAACTTCCCAAAATATGTCCGTGCAAGGGTCTAATAGACATTCTCAATATAATATTATTTGAAACGCACAATTATGTAAAAAGAAAATTAGTTAAAAATAAAATTAATAAAAGGTATCTTTTGAATAATAAAATCTCTAAAATACTTTTGTATTCTAGATTTCATAACAGTATGTATTCATATTTATGTTTTGTTTATAATAAAATTTGTTTTACAATTGGAAATGTGTTTTTTCTTTTTACTTTGAATTTTATTAGATACAGTTATCACTCTCCTCTGGTGTGATGAACACACCAGGGGAGGGAGGGTTAACTTCAAAGGGCACATCTGGGAAATCACTCTGAGAACAGTTTTCTGCATAGAAAACTGTTTTCGTGCAATTTACTTTTGAATCTCCCGCCAGGGACATCGGCTTCAGTGCAGAAACCAGTTCAGATGATCGGAGCCACCGGGACAGCGTGAAACTGTAAGCATGCACTGCCAGGGCTCCGATCTTCGTCGGACAGCACCATCTTGTCCAGAGCAGTACTGACAGGACAGCAGGAATGGCAGGGGGGTTAATGCTTAATAGATGAAGTGCATTTACATTGTACACCAATCACATTGCTGTATTGCCCAGATATAAAAAACATGTGTAATCGCACAGATGACCGGCGCACTTCATGGGTTTTCCGCTTCTTCAGGGGCTTTGCCGTCTGTGCTGTAAACTGATATAAAGTACATTTACAATTCCCCAATATTCAAGTATTAAAATTTAAGTATATTGGTCCCATACTCACAAAATATTAGTAGACTCTCACTATGATAAGCATTAATGAGGTGTCAGGTTGCTTGAACAGTAGCTTAAATCAATTTCTGTCATCACCAGTAAAAATATGTTAGTTATTTATTAAGTCCACTAATACTAAAAATATTTTAGGACGTGGGTGTATAAGTGATGGGTGTAAGAGTTAAGTATAAAATGCGAATTTTTTGTGGTACAAAAATGAGAATTATAAAAACACAAAAAAGAAAACCAAATCTATTCTAGGTAGAGAAATATATAAAAAGAAACCCGTAACATAAGCAAATCTGCACCCTTAACTCTCAAGGTGCCCATACACGCATAGATGGGTGCTAGATCGATGGCAAATGCAAGCGCTGTGCACATTCGTGGCCATCGATCGCCCATCTAATGCGGACACCCCTGTTTTCAAGGGGGAGCAATCGATCCCGCTCGAAGACAGGTCGGTGAAGCAGGCATTGGCGTCGACAGGCAACCCATTGGGGTCATCAATCGAGTGCCCATTGTGACATGTATAGGTAGCGTTACTCTAATACTTTGGTGTAGTACCTTTTGATTAAATACAGCATTCAGTCTTCTTGTCTGTCAGCATGAACATCTTTGCAATATTTTTCTTCTTTTTTGCAAAAGCACTCAAAATCTTTCTGATAATGGGGGAAATCATTCTTTGCTTCATTTGCATGTATGCTTGGGGTCATAGTCATGCTTAAAGTTGAGTTTTATGGTAATCTGGCCATCTAAAATCAGTGCATTACTACTGAGTAGTATACATTTTTGCTAAAGCTATACATTTGGTTTTAATAAGCTAAGAATAGTATGAACTATAAATGTTTAGAAAATGTAAGGCCATGTTTCCATGGCGTCTAATCAGTGTTTACATTGTGTTTTATAATTCACCGTAAACACATCCATGGCTAGTCACAGTGACTAATTGCGGTAAGCGGTGGGTATATGCTTATGTATCCCTGCTGCTTCCTACGGCAGCTGCGCATGCGCATGCGCGGCCAGTCCTGTCATTGACATTTATGTTTACAAACATGGGGACACCTGACTGCCCACGCATGCGCAGATACCAGCTTCAGTCGCTGAAACTCCAGGGGTGTGACCCCCCTTCTTTGTGGGACACTTAGGCCTGCCATACACGTACTGATAATATTTACGAAAACAGATAAACGATTGCAACATCTATCAATCGTAATTCTAGCTAAATTGGTACCACTTAGGGAAACCAATTTTGGATCGATTTTTCCAGTTTTGAACGGAAATATCATAGAAAATAATAAATTCTATCGGACAATGTGCTTTCCAATGGGAAGTGATGTAGGGGGGTATGGAAAGCAGCTGATAGGATAGTGTATAAATAGGTGGTGGCATTGCATGTCATTGGTTAAAGGTTAGAAATCACCCCAAAATGCATCAGGTCCAGCGGTAGTAAGAACAACAGTATTTAAGAAACTTACAAAATGTAAACCATTACTAGATTATTATAATACAATGATAACAGCAATTAAAAAATGCAAATGGTTATTTTATATATTATTTTCACAAACACTCAAAAAAGAACTTTGGTTGTTAAGATCAATCCATCCCGTCACCAGTCATCATGCCGACACAGGAAGTTTCAATATGCTAATAAGCATTATCTGCATGAATCCGGTCGGGAAACCACAAAACACTTGCCCGATGTTCCCAGACCAATAAAACATTTTCTACTTGTTCGATCACTTACAATCTAACTTTATCTGTCGTACCATGTGACCTGCACAGATTTCATGCTGATCAACTACTTACTTTGGTCGGGTTTTATTGATCATAAATATTATCGGTAGGACTATGGCAGGCTTAAGCCTGCAAGGGAAGTTAATGGATGACAACAGTGGATGACAAATGTGCAGGGAGTAAAAAAATACATTGTGTCAAAAACACATTATAAAAGCCCCCCGAAACACATGCAACACAACCCCTACAGTTATTTAAGTGGATCCATAACGCAGTTGAAAAATAGTATAAGGCATTAATAAAAGGCATAATATTTAGTTTTATTCTACAATGAAATACTTCTGACACTGCTTGTGAATTTCAATGCATTGTCAAAATATTGAAATATGCAATTATCAGCAAAAGAAATAAAAAGAAACGTTATACACCATTCATCCAGTTCACACTCAAGTGGACCTATTAGGCAATAATGAATATATTTTACAGCTACTTCAAGCTAGTTGATAGAACACATGTAAAGGCTATTGTGCATCAACAATAATTTTAATAATTAAGTTAAATCTCTTGATAGGATTCGTCCAGTCCTTCATACATGTTCGTTGTGGAAGTGGTATGTCAGAAGTAGATTTTGACATGGAGAGGAGAATGGTAGTAAGATACAATGGTTGTTTTCCCATTTTGAAGTACTATTTATGTCGTCATCAGCATGTTTACACAATCAATAGTGGCCAATGGCTTGAAACCCTGGCACTCATTAACACTAGCAGCACATAGGGGCAGGGGCCTAGTGAGACCACTGACAAGACCTATAAACACCATGCTGGTCACTCCCTGCTTGGCAGTCAATGAGAATCCCAGCTCGCATGGCTACAGCTCTAAACACAAAACTACTTATGCTGCCTAGTTGAGAAAAATGATCATGATGATTATTTTGATAATTGGACAATAGATCAAATACAGACAGAAAAACAGGGAGTTCTTCTTCAAAGGCAGGATTATGGCAGGAGTTTATAGATTGATTGGTACAGAATTCAATTTGATTACTAAAATTTATTTAAAAAATTGTTACATTCTAAAATGAAAATATAAAACTTCAGTTGATAAATTTACACCAATAAGGGCTTGTCTCCACTGGCGAAGCTGGCCGCAGGGCGGTGCAGTCCCGTGAGCGGCCTCAAAGTTCATGAGTGGTCATGGCTGCGGCTGAACACATGTCAATGGAGCGGCTGACTGCGGCTCGTGGCCAAAAACGTGGGTGCCCGAGGTTTAGAATTGCACCTCCGCGTGGAGCAATATCGCCTGTGGGGACAAGTCCTTAAAGTGTGTTCTGTAACTTGGTTGTTCTGCAAGAGTTCTCATTCAGTAATCCTCGTTCATCCAATAAAGTATTTTTCATTAGGATCCTACGACGTGCTCTTGATTCTGAAGTCACAAGTGGCTTTTCCACTGGACAGTAGAACCCTGTTCTTGTACTGCAATTAAAACACAAAACACATATGACTATTAATAAGAACTGTGAATCATACAGCATGATCCTACTGTTGAATAATTGGATGGTGTAATAAAGTTAATATCCTCCCTTTACAATTTTTTCATTACTTGGTTGGTACTAATTGGACATGTTATTTCATGTCTCCAACAATAGTAAGACAAGTCTCGATATGCAAGTCACAGGCCTTTATATATATCATAGGGCTATGAGCGGCCTGTGACTAATATAAAGGCTTGTAATCGACATAGCTAATATTCCTTAGCTAAATAAAAACAATACCTGACAGTGCATATCTAATGTCTAGTTCATGATCCCTTTATCCCATTATCCCAAATGTTAAACCTATATAGGACAGACTTATTGCAATGAGATATTTTAATTGCATACATTTTTTGCTTGACTCAACAATTGCAATATAAAATATGATGGCTCTAAAAATAAATGTTATATAATGGTTCCCAAAGGGAGGGGGTGTTTATTAATGGATTCCCAGACAAGAAGGGGGTAAGGGACAGAAGAAATCAATCTAGTGATTCAGGTAAAAACAGACACTCTGTGGCATGAATGTAAAGCCCCCCATACACCTTTAGATCCCTCCATACAATTTCCATTAGCTCTACCAACAAC
>CM070036.1:30463658-30477184 GCA_036250615.1 Ptychadena robeensis | reverse complement strand
AAGGTATATATCACTGCTATGTAGTACGGGGTCCTCCCTGATAGAATACATAGTGATTGGGAGGTTAAGAAAGGTCCTGATACTAAATGTTTTGGTAGAACAAAAGCTGATTGTACAGAATATTTGTATTAGTACAGAATAATTGTATAAGCTCTAAATGTTCACAGTTACTGGAGAATTTATGTTATAGGACAGAATACTTTTAGTAAGTAATACCTTTAAGGAAATTGTGACATACAGTCATTATTGGTCATAATCAAATGTAGAACAATTCTACATTAATTGTTTTGGTGATCACTTGCCATTTGTTTCCTGAAATATGCAGATAGCAGGATTATCTGCCCAAAGAATAACTTATTAGCATGGTGGATTGCACAACCTATGACCGCCTTGGTGGAAATAAACTATGACCGCAGTTTCCTATGGATGCAGCAGGGGCTGGCCCTTCTCATTCTACCCTCTCCACAGCGATGATTAGATGATGCTCATGCTCTTGGGAGGAATCACAGAAGATCGTTCCCAGAAGAAAGTATTACACATCCATACAGCTTTACACCAACACAGACACATGAAGCTTAAAATACAACTGTGTGGGAGTACCTGACCAGTTGTTATAATAAAGGGAATAAGGCAGTGTGGTAAAACTCGGGTACCTTTTTCTGTGGCTGCAACTGTGCTTTCAATAAATAGCATAATTGATCTATTACCAAAGCCCCCCACACATGCATAGATCCCGATTGCAGCTTGCTGACATCATCACCCTGCGGTTGATCATTCAGAGAATCAGAGCGCACCATTTGATACCTTGATCTCCATCAAAAGTTATGCGATCGACCAGAGAAAAACGCTCCAGACGGGCAGCTTTGAACCGTGGATGATCAGCTACACAGGCTGATCAATCAGCCGCAAAAACGCCTGCGGATCTATGTGAGTATGGGTGGCTTAAATGATTAGAACTGTGATTAATTTACATTTGCCTTATAGTCTAACATTCAGGCAGTAGCTACTGTCACATTAAACTCACGTATTTTGCCTTCCCGCTTTAGTTTCTGTAAATGATGAGTAAGGTTGACTTCTGCAGCTGCATGCAAATATTCTGGAGTATCCTGTAAAAAAAAGCATTTGCAAGTACAGATCATCTTCCAGTCAGCATATGACAAGCACTGCAAGGAACAGTCACAATGAGACCTCTAGTGGTTTCTCTCAGCTGCTACATACACTATATTGCAAAAAGTTTTGAACTTTAATGACAACCTATTATTAATCCATAGGACTAATATGAAGGTGGCCCACCCACTACAGCTATAACAACATCTTAAACACTCCTTAACCTCCCTAGCGCACTGCTGAGGTCCAGATTTCTGTACCAAAAGTGCACCATAGACTTCAATGGAATATTTTATATTTTTATGTTGTAGGCCTGTAACTTTCTAAAATATGTCCGTACAAGGGTCTAGTAGACATCATGAATATAATAATGTTTGAAACAAACAATTATGTTAAAAAAAAATTAATTTAAAATATATATAATAAAAAGGTATCATTTGAATGATAAAATCTCTAAAATACTTATTTCGTATGATAGATTTCAAAACCGTATGTATTCATATTTATGTTTTTTTTATATTCATAATACAATTTTTATTTAATTGAAAATGTGTTATGTGTTTTTGTTTTTACTTGAATTGTATTGGATACAGTTATCAATGCCTTTTGGCACCCTCCGAAAGGGTTAACTTCAAAGAGCACATCTGAAAATAACACTGGGGTGATTTTTCAGATGTGCTCTTTTGAAGTTAGCCCAATTTACATTTGAATTTCCTGCCCGCCCCCCCCCCCGATGTGATGTCACGTCACCCAGGGGGGGGGGGGAGTGAGGATGAGCTGCTCTCCACTCTCCAGAAGCCTGCTGGTCACATCAGGGACACCGGGACAGCGCACGAAGCAGTAAGTATGCGCTCCCGGAGCCCCGATCTGCACTGGACGGCACCATCTCGTTCAGTGCAATTGTGACTGTTCAGCCCTGAACGAGATGGTGCCGTCGCTAACGCTAGGGGGGTTAAAAACATTCTAAAAGTTTTAGGAGTGTATTTATGAAAATAAGACACTTCAACAAGATGATTTTTTAGGGTCAGGGACTGATGATGGATGAGAATGCTCGCAGTCTCTACTCCATGCAAAACATGTCTAAAAGGGGACCTACGTACCTGGTAAAATCTGTGAAAATGTGGTTTCCTCCTGTGATGTCAGGCCATGGCATGTTCTGGCCACAATGGGAATTGGGAAGGTACACATCATTTCTGACATCTACCTTCCCAAGTCCCCTTGTGTCCTGAAGCCAGCCAGATTTGAATCCAGTGGTGCTGGAGGGGCGGAGCATCACCGGATTCAGATCTGGATTGGTGGAGGGAGTGAGACTGGGAGAGTCTTACATGCTGGAGGATAAGACACTCGGCATGTCGGCGCTGGAATGTAGAAGAGGGAAAGTTAAGCACAGGATTTTTATTTTCAGGGATCAGTTTGCCTGAATCAAGACCCATGTAGGTAAGTAATGTTTATTTGTTTGTCTTTTTTTTATAGTTTCATGGACCTTGCTTTGTGCACTGGTTTGCAGTTATGATGGCACTCAATGTTATTGATTCCAGTGGTGGCATGTTTTACATCTCTGCATCAGACTATTTGCATTGCCCTAGGTGATGCGAGCTTTTGATGCACCTGCTCAGCAATGAAAACCCATACAAAGCATGGAGGTCTGGAACTCTTGCCTCTGCAGAAATGTTTTCACTTCTGCGCCTCAGTATGTGCTGACCTTGCTCTTTAAATTTTACATAGCCTGCCCCGGAGTAGCTGAAATACCGTATTTTTCGGACCATAAGACAAAAAATTGGGGGCAAAAAGTGCCTGCGTCTTATGGTCCTCGGCCGCCGGTGGTCTCACCTTGGCTTCCTGTCAGCTCTCCCGGAACGGAGATTAGGCGGGGAGCTGGAGGAGCTTTTGAGGAAAATATATTACCATCCAGAGGTTATTCCATCATGGAATAGCAATTGTTTAATTATGTAGAATAAGGCTGTATAAGTTAAATTTTTTTGGTAAATAAATTCCATGAATCCATTCACATTGTCATGCTCTTCCAGAGGGGTTTGTAAGATTTTATAACCAATAAAACTACACTCTCCGATGTATAGTGGCCAACATCCCAAACACAATATAGACAGAAGTTGATGATGGCATAAGCACATCACCCCAAATTTCCCCTTGAATAGAAAAGGGTGAGGGGATGGGCCACTCACTATGTAAAAGCAATTAATTTATTATACACAGTGCAAAAGATGAAGTCATGCCCATCATACCAATCAGAATGTGCAACATTGCGGATGTACACGTCTGTACACGTGCTGTTAGATAATTCAAATAGTCCAAATGGCGCAAATTTCACCCCAACGTGCGTTTCGATGAAGACTCCTTCAGGGGGTACGATATGTAATTTCATAGGCCAAGTCTACATAACACAAACAGCCAACACAAGGGGATCAGTCATACTGAATAACCAAATCCACATAAAAGTGGACACAGACCCTCAGGGGTTACTCATGTCCATAGATCAATATAGAGTGGAAAGACATGATTTCTCAAGATGGTGTCACCACCGCACCGACACAAGTGGGGAACGGAGAGCCAAGACAGACTTTAACCACATAAATGTCGTGGTGATCTACGTACAACAAAACTGATTTTTAATACATTTACTTTGGTAAACATGATCAGTTGATGGTTCGGGTCAGTCTTGTTACACAGATCACCAGTGGGGACATCATCTTCAGAAATCATGTGCATAGATCATGTCTTATTGATCTATGGATGTGAGTAACCCCTGATGGTCTGTGTCCACTTTAATGTCGATTTGGTTATTCAATATGACTGATCCACTTCTGCTGGCTGTTTGTGTTATATAGATTTTGCCAATGAAATTACATATCGTACCCCCTGAAGAAGTCTTCAACGAAACGTGCGTTGGGGAGAAATTTGCGCCATTTGGACTATTTTCATTGTCTAACAGCACCTGTACAGATGTGTAAATCTGCAACATTGTGCATTGTTTTTGATTGATATGATGTCATTACTTTATTGTTTGCACAGTGTATAATAAATGTATTGCTTTTGTGTCCCCTCACCCATGTCTATCCCAGGGGAAATTTTGGGTGATGTGCTTATGCCATCACCAACTTCTGTCTGTTTGTGTAAGATTATTGGGCAGTTTCTCTGCTACAAGATATGATCACAGTTGTTATTCTAAAAATCTTCACCTACTTGCATTTTAAAGATATACGAGGAAGAATGATTGATTTAAATCGAGCCTTAATGACTAGTGATTTAAATCGTGATTTAAATCGGTTTGATTTTAATCAAATCCACGCTGGTGGGAACTGCAATAAAGCGTCCAACAGACTAAAAACTATAAATTTATTTTAATCGTATAATCGGATATTGATTGATGGAAAATAGAATATACTCCACATGGAATAACCAATTTTTGATCGATTATTTTATTTTTGATTGTCCATGAAATTGATTGTTTAATCAGGCCATTATTATTATTATTTTTTGTGCTGGCCACAGAGGGCATGGTCATTTGATGACAATGAAGTATTAGTATGCAAATGATCAAGAACGATCAAAATCCGTCAGTTACAAAATAATTTGTACTCAATTTCTACTCAACCGATCCAAATTTTCTGACATGTCCAATCATGTTTTCATCGATTTTTTTCACAATTACGATCAAATTAAGTTGATCGGACCATGTGGGCATGCACCAATTTTCAGTCCACCAATCTAAAATTTGATAGTTTTTAATCGGTCGGCCGCTAATATCTGTGCATGTATGCGGGCCATAACTCTGCAGTTCCCATGGACACAGTAACAGCTGATCAGAGCTGAGGAGAGGGAGAAGACTGCAGATTTCTGCCCACCCTCCTTCTTCTGCGGATCAGTGTGAAGTAGGACACTGGGCTGAGAATGTACTGCTTGTGACCCCTACTGGCTGAATTAAATATTGCATTCATTGAATTCATTGCATTAACCCAATTGATGTGAAAACTTATTAAATCTTTTTTTCTGGTTTTCCTGCCCTAAAAACTGTGTGTGTCTTATGGTCTGGTGAGTCCGAAAAATACGGTACTCTGGGATACAGATCAAGAGCACAGCTCTTAATAGATGAATGCTTTCCCTAAATAGGCGACTCACATTATTGCAGATAGTCAACAGGCAAGTATTTAGAAAAAAAAGTCAGCAAAACCTTCAAATGTGATAAAGGTAAGTCTAGCCCACAAAACAGTGAATTAGTGAATGTGCCTCTCAATGCTGAAATTTGTAAAAAAAATATGTGCACACCATGACTTTCCTCTGCACAACTAAAGGTAACCCTTTCCTCTTATCTCGACGTACCTTATACACAATTTTTACAAGTTCCCTGGCAGTCAGTGATTTTCCAGCGTTATCTTGCAAAGCCTGCAGGATCTGCTGCTCTCTGGCCTGTCTGTGAATAATATACTCCTGAATTTTGGATCTTGCCTCTTGGATCACAGGGCCATGACCTGCATATAAAGAATCATTGTGTCAAAATCTTATTCAACATAACAACAGATTTCAGCATTTATGTACTGTAGAAAGGTCCTTTCACACTATGTGCGTTTGTTAAGGTATACATTAACCCATATATGTTAACACATGTGTTTTGTACACATCTCCATCTTTGAACAGTATTCACAAATTACTCTTTGTCTCTTTCTTATATTTTTTCCCCAATCTTTTTTCGTTGGACCCTCACATTGGGGGAGTACCTACAATGAAGCCATCTCTAACCATTCACAAATTACAGCTTGTCTGCACTCCAAACTAGGGGATTGCAGCAGCTCACATTCTGCATTTGATTTTAGTCACCATTCTCTTTTCTGGCTGATTGGTAGTGTGTGGCATTTATACTCAATGTGAAGAATTTGCTTGCAGTGCACAGAATTTCCTCACAGGATGTGGCTTTCCATGCAGTGTGTAGGTGCCTGGGTGTCATTAACCTCCTTAGTGTTCATCACGAGCCCATCTCGTCCAGAGTTTGTGTGAAGAACAAACTCTGGATGAGCTGGGCTCCCATGAAAGCCGCATATCCCCGGAAAGCTACAGCGATGCTGCTTCCAGCATGAATGACACTGGCTGTGTGGAGAGGGGAGGGAGGAAATGGCAGGCAGTGTACCTTGTACACTGCTGCCATTGCCTGTACCACACTGTTAAAAACGGTGCGGTACAGGCGGTGCGCTAGGGAGGTTAATGACAATAAGCACAAAAGCCAACAGTTGAATGCAGATGATATAATGGCATAATGCATGAAAATAAATGTATGCATCAAAACACATCCGTTGTTGTCATTCCCTCAGCAAGGGTAATACATGGCCAAGCCAACCATTGGGCATCATGGACTAGTAATGCTGGCACATCTTGTGTCCAGTGCGTTAAAATCCCCGCACAAATTTTTGCATGTCTCAGCTGGGATTTTGCGCCTCTCCACAATGACGTGCAATGTGTCATCTTTTTAATAGGCTTCGCAACATCAATGCAGCAATTTTTTAAAAACGCAATGCATGCAGTGTGATAGGTTACATTGTTTTTTTATGACAAAACGCAGTACTGTAAAAGATACAACGCAGCACGCATAGTGTGAATAGGCCGAAGACAGTTTAATAAACAAGGAAGCATGATAACCTGATAGACAAAGCTATGCTGTGTCTATCAAACAGGTTGATATATTGAGTCTGAACACATCAAGTACATTTCTAGATACATATTTACAATTCTAAACCATTATATCATGTTCCTGCATCACATTTGGATCTATTTGAGACAGAGATAATGCACTTAAGTGTTCTTTGTCCTACCTTAAGCTGACTATACATTAAATGACCTAAGTGCACATGGTTGAATAGGTTGATATCCACTCAGGGATTAAATCTTTTTAAACATGCACATAAAATGTATAAGGTGACCACTCCTGTTACCAGATTTCATGTTTCTCATTCATCGAGACCATTATATTGGTTGTACTTTCACATTGTTGGAATAGGTCAGGGGTGGGCAAAGTGCGGCTCCGGAGCCATATATTGCTCATTAGCCCCTTCAGTCTGGCTCAGTGGCATAGGGACCAATTCTTTATTTTATTTTTCTCCATTCATGTACCATCCCCCCAACAGGAAAACCCCCTGCGCTACCACCAACAACACCTGTGGCTACCTGTAGGGGGCACTGTGGCTACGAATAAGCTAATAAGTGGGGGCTCTCTGTTTACCATTAAGGTAGGGTCTTTATGGCTACCTACAGGGGGCTTTTTGGCTATCTTTAAGGGGGAGGGGCACTCTGGCTACCTCCAAGGGGGCTACGTGGCTAAAATTCAAATCAACAACAAACAAACCTGACTTACCCAAACTTTCCAAGGAGATGCAAAGCCATGGTTCACGTTAGTTGCCGTCAGTCGTTGTCATTTTGTTATTAAGTATGATATCTAGTTTTATAAGTTTTTATTTCAATTTCGACATCTCCCACTCTCAACATATATTTCAAGCGTTGCACTGTAACGATTTGGCTCTTTCGTCGAATAACTTTGCCTACCACTGGAATAGTGCAACAGTATATTATCCCAATGCAATATGTCCCGTTGCCTTTGAGAATCTACCATTTGGGCACCCCTGGTGTATCTTATTTACTGAATCCTGTTGGTTCTCTCCCACATTGTTCATGTATGGAATGTAGAATCCTCAAGTAAAGACCTTCTAGCTGTAGCTTACTATGTGATTTCCATTAAACCACAATGGTATATTATCAGATTTTATCAGACATATGCTGCTTCATGTTTTACCTGGGTATATCTTGTCAGCTTTGACTTCTAAAAGTCTCTCCAAAGACTTCATGTAATCGTAGAGCTCCTCAAACACTGCGGTTCCTTCTCCCAGAATACAGTCTCCGCTGAACACAGCATTTTCCTCCAATAACACCAGTGCCATATGGTCATCTGTATGTCCAGGTGTAAACAGGACTCTATGGGAGAAGATGACAAAGTCATATTAAAAAAAAAATTAAACATATTTTTAAATAAATAATTTATTTATTAAAATTGTAAGGATTCATATAACAATATCCATCCTCTTGACTTTCAGTGAGCCAGACTGCAACAATTACAAATGGTTGCCATATATATATATAAATAATCTTCACATGACAGCATTGGGTAGGATTCATTATAAATGACTGCAACATAGAGTATCTGACTGTATAGTTTCGGGCCCATACGACTGTACTGTTTCAGGCCCATACGGCACCAATGCGGACCCCCTGATGAAGGGATTAGAAACGTGCGTTGGGGTTTGGAACATAATTGCTGTGTGGACCCTGTCATCTTACATGTTCAGCCCTACCACAAGCGGGGACAAAGACAGTCTTTCTTTTTTTATGTTGGAGTGAACTACTTGGACTTTTTTATGGACATTAAAATATATGGATTTTTTATCTGTTTAGTTTTTGGATATTTGGACCATTATTTGATGTACTAGATTACATGTTGTATACCACCCTAGCTGGCCATTGAAGTCCCCTAGCCCCTACTGGTGTAAGGGAGAACCCTCTGTATGGGAAGGAGGGGTGATATTTTCCCTACCTTCTAACCCATACTGCTTCCATATATACCGTAATTTGGGATGTCGGGCAGCACTTTAATAAGGAGCTTCGGTCTTTATCTTTACATATATAGTAATTACTTTAATCTAGCATACAGTCTTTACTTTTTACATATTTAACCTCCCTAGCGCTCTTGCAAGGTCCAGATTTCTGTACCAAAAGCGCACCATAGACTTTTTTGTGTTGTAGGCCTGTAACTTCCAAAAATATGGCCGTACAAGGGTGTAACAGACATCCTGAATAAAATAATGTTTGAAACACACAATTATTATAAAAAAAAAGTACATTAACAGAAAAATATATAAAATGTATCATTTGAATGATGAAATCTCTTGAATACTTATTTGGTATTTATGTTTGTTTATAATAAAATTTTTATTACAATTGGAAATGTGTTTTGTTTTACTTTGAATTGTACTGGATACAGTTATCACTGTATCCAATACAAGCCATTTGGCATCCTCTGAAAGGGTTAACTTCAAAAAGCACATCTTGAAATGACAATGGGGGTGATTTTCCAGATGTGCTCTTTGAAGATAGCCCAATTTCATATGCAAATTGGGCTGGGAGAGGGGTGACATCGGCCGGCTTGCTTCAGTGAAGCCAGCTTAGACCATCAGATCCCCGGGACAGCACAGAACAGAATGTGCTGCTGCAGAGGATCTGAGCTTAGCTGGACGGCTCCATCTCGTCAACTGCAATACTGAAAAGAAAGTGCTGAAAGGATGAACCCGTCAGAAGCGCTAGGGGGGTTAATATCCAGCATTCTTTATGTTTACTCTTACTATACAATCAACAATCTGTGCAATTAAATTTACTTTCATAAAAACCAGGACCTCTCTTAATTCTTCAATCCATTCAACTACGTAGTTGTTGGTTAATCTAAAGGAAAGAGATTCAAAGTGTGTGCTGAGGTTGAAACTATTTGTACACCTCAAATGATGCCTCCTGATACATGCCAAAGTTTTCTCTTCCCAAACTTCTTATGGCAAAGCAACACAAATGTGTAAACCCTCACTGGCAACACACAACATTCAAAGCCACCAACTGCTGGGAATACCTGTTCTTCTGGGTATGATGAACCAAACATAGGAGAAGTCATAACCCTGTACAAGTTTCAATAACTAAACCTTATAAAGGGCTATTTTATTCACTCCTCTAAGGGCAGGGTTATTACAGCGACTATGGTATAAAATGTATTTTTTGCCAGAGATGTGTGGTCAGCCTAAGTAGGATCATTGAGATTCAGAATGGAAAACAAAAGGTCAGGATATATTTACAAGACAACTATTATATAATACTTCTATCATATATGTCAGAGCACTTACTGCAGTGTAGCTCCCTCAGTGGTTATCATATCTCCATCTTTTAGATATTTGTACTTCTGCTCTCCTGTGCCGATGACCTCTTCTATGTGCGGATTCCTCGGGAGTTTACTAATACAGAGGGCAGAGTCTTTGACAAGAAAGATGATTAATTATTTACTTAAAATGACTTCTATAGGAAAATCAACAACAGAAAATATATTCATTAATGTCAATATAGGCCTATCTATAGATTGCAAGATTACAATGCATAGACGTTTATATTTTTGGGCAGGATTACAAAAAACTTTGATTTTAACTAACTTTGTTGTGGAACAAATACATAGGATACATATATAAACATTTGTTTATTTTGAGGGGAGGTGGGCTTTAAGGTAAGTAAAGTTTTCCAAATGTAAGGCTAAGGCTCCACTATATGCTGGGATCCACTGGTATTTGCTCAAGCCTTCCCATAGACATAGCTTGCTGTGTTGATTTCAACGTGACGGAGGCTCAGACTAGTGGAACCGGGGCTCTGCCGGGCTGTGAAGACAACCCTGTAAGGCTGTGTCTCCACTGTGTTGTGTGCTCCGTCGGGGGTCCACATATTACCTGCCCGGTGGGTCCTCTGTTCACACATGCGCCGATGTAGGGGTTAACATACTGCACTATGTTAACCCCTGCATCAGCCAATTGGCTCAATGCTATATGAACAGAGGATCCGTTGGGCAGGTAATGTGTATGTGCTCCATTGGGACCCCCGCGCTTAACATAGGGGATCTCGATGGAGCACACAACACAGTGAGACATAGCCTCAAAGCCCCATTGCCATCAATAGGTAGCTTGTTTAATGCAGGGGTTTTAACGGACAGTGGAGCCCTAGCCCTACACTTAAAATTTCTAAAATTATACATATAATGTATATGGTAGCGCATGCAAAACTTATGTCTGTGAAAGACCATGTACCTACCTTTCATGATATCTCTGCATATATCTGTTATACCACCGGAATGGTCATGGTGCCAGTGCGTCACTATTATTTCCTGGATTGCCATACTGGATTTACTAAGCACTTGCTTCAACTGGCTGATATATTCTGGAACAGAGGGCTCTCCAGTATCGATAAGTATTCTCCTACACAGACAAATAGACATTATTAGTAGCTATTACCGCTGCAAATATAAGTGATTCATTAATCATAAAGCTGTGAAATACTAAGACAACAAATGCTGGTCAGAACAAAACTGAGTTGTTTATTGTCAGTAAAGGAGGCAATGCCAAACATGTGTATTATTTCTATTATTGGACCTGTGTAAACTAAATATATGAGCTCCTTCTGAAGATGCTCTTTGCCTGGCTGAGCTCAATGTAATTGAACTCAATGCAGTATTCAGATCATAAAAATCACAAGTCCTCATCTGAGAAAATAACTGCTTCTGCCTTATCATCAATTTAAACTAATGACAAGTTTACGCAGTACAGCTTTTACATGGCTTATATTCCTTCTTTTATTGATTACGGTTCCAGTAATACCTGTTAGCAGTACATTGAAATGTCCAATTCTATCATTATGTAAGTTGCTGGTTACAAGCAAGTTGTGACATGTATGGCCATCATAATATTTATAGGTTATACTATTCTATAAGATTCAGATACTTATATCAGATCCATCCAAAACGCTTCACCGAGGTTGGCAGCACACTACCCAGAGAGATGGAAGCCAGTAGGCAAGCACCTTAAGTTGGCTCACATATTTTAATATGACTGCACACTACAGCTACAACGATCGCAGCCATGCTGGTACATGTAGTGCTACACATAGATGTGATCACAGCTCCCTATACTATTATATGTCATGTAGTACTGAGCGTGCCCGCTGGGGGGCGCACTCCCGAACACAACAACCCGCACCGATCCCTGATTACCTCCGCCCGGTGCCCACCAGGTAGGTGTTGGTGCCCTGCAGTGTCATGGGGCCCGGATTACACCCCAGTACACGGATCACCCGGGAGGATAACTGCTCCACACGGGGCAGAGAGGACAGCGCCATTGCACACTGACAGCTCTGGACTACAGACCAATGGCGGTGTTCACAGACCCAGGGGGCGGGGTCTCCAGGGGGCGTAACTGTCGGGAGTCATGTGATACAAAGTCTCAGGAATAATCCCGCGTGGAGTCTATGTGTTGTGTGTATACAATGTCACCCCGAGCGCGTGTTGTGTGTATACAATGTTACCCCGGGCGCTGTGTATCCCGGGTGTCCCGATACTTCATGGAGGAGGAAACGGGTCTCATCTCTGGTCTGAGCTGATCATAGAGAAGGAAGAGAAGGGTATTCATTGGTCAGTTGTCTTTGTGACAACAGAAATCAAACATTGAAGCAGAAATAAACTTTCCCTCCCTGTTCAGTGCTGACCTTGTAAACATATTTGGGTTTAGGATATTCAGCCGTCTTCACTGACTTGATAGTTCATTAGAAGATTACACAAAGAACTGCTTATCTGTGTCTCAGTATTCAGTATAGCGCAGGCAGGATTGTTTTATATCTAGAGGTGGCCAGGCACTCCCTTCACAATAAGCTGCATTTCCAGTTTGTTGGACACATTTATAAAATGTTTGGTTCCAGACAGAAATATTCTTACTAAGGACTTGTTCACTCAAAGACAACATTTAGTGCAGTAAAGCAGCATTGAAATAAATTAAGAGCTCAGTCAGTTAAAATCCGAGTGCCCAAAATTGAAGGGCAGTTGCCTATAACTTAGTAACCTGATTGCAAACCACAGTCTGAATGTCACAGTCCAGACCTCAGCCCAGATGAGATGATGTGAACTATAGAGTGCTTTTAACACAATCACAGAACTATCAGAAAACTGAAACATTTGGATACAGAATTCAGATTCAGAAATGAAACGTTTATACTGGTGTCCTCTGCAGGTACAGAAAACATGATGCAACCATTAATTATCCAATATTAAAACACAACCATTAGTTTGCTGTACTTTTTCCTTGGCATGACCTTTGATACTTACAGTCTGCAGCCACTTGGCAAATGACCTGTCACAAGCACTTGCAAGTACGTGCAGGCACCTCGGGGGTCGTTAAACATCCAAGGCATTACGCCCGAAGCCAGCTCGGAGAGCTGACGATTGCACCTGATCCAGGCACGGGCGCAGTTTGAGCCTGCAGCATTTCGGACAGCAGGGAATCACGGCGGAGTACAGTACATGAGAAATGGCGCGAAAAGCCTGTAATGCCCAGGAGCTTCCAAAACTACCCTATTAAAGGTCTAAAGCCTAAAAATCGACCTAGCCGAAACCTAATGTTGCATCTGCCGGTTGGTTGTGATTTTTACTTATTTACCTCTGCTCCTCCTGTGTCATAACCTGTACCTGTGTTTATTATCTTGTGTTGTATCACCACTCTATTGTACAGCGCTGAGTAAAATCTGACATGTACCAACTTTTTCAGGTCTCTCCACTACATTTCAATTGGGTTAAGGTCCGGACT
>CM070036.1:30429383-30441916 GCA_036250615.1 Ptychadena robeensis | reverse complement strand
TTAAGGATACCAAAACCAAGATCCTGGAGTGGCCCAGACAGAGCCCAGACCTCAATTCTAATCTGTTGTGAGTGCTCAAAGTCAATGTCCATGCTTGCAAACCATGCACTTTGGACAAACAAGAACAATTTGCAATTGAAGAATGGGCCAAAATCCCTCAGGAGACCTGTGCCAACCTAGCAAAGAACCACTCTTTGATGTCAGTTGGGGCTTGGAAAGAGTACACTATTGACTTTTAAAGGACACAGGGCCTAATCATTTTGGATGTGTCATTTTTGCCCTCAACTCCATGTATCGATAAAATATCCTAATTAAACTTAGTGGACACTTGTTTTTTAAAGTGTATTTGTTTCCAAAATAACAAACACTTGTTAATTTTGAGTCATTTTCAATGAGAAATCATACCAAGTATTTATCAATACTATTATACATAATGGTAGCCCCCTTTCCAACATATACTTATTATAGTTTTGTAGTACAAGGCATCATACTCATTGTACTGATAAATAAAGGATTTTTTTGGGGGCAACAATTGGGGCAACAATTATTTATTTTTTAGTTCTACAAGCCTTGAATCCACAACCAAAGTTCCCCCCAGGACAAACTTATGATGATGTCTATCAAGTTTATCAGATCCCTCCCCCAACCCTGGCAACAGCTCTATACCCAACAATATCACTCATGCACCAATAACAAAGTTCCCTATCTCCACCTGACTTGACACACAACCAATACACATAACACATCTACTTACTCCCTTTCATACCACCCCCACAGTGTCAGCCTGGCACCCAACATCAGTTGTTTTGCAATGTTTTTCTTTAAGCGACCCTATACTAACCTATTGTGCTCTATGTCCCTTTCAGTCAAGGCATACATTATGCACACAATCTGTAAAGGGGAAACACTTGTCTGTAGTCAATAAACCTAGACATCTGGCAACTTGCTCCTCCCCTCTAATGGCATTATTCCCACCACCAATTATCCGACACCATCTACTGGCCATTTGCGGTACTGCAGGAAGATGGGTGCAGAAAGATTTGCAATAGAGCAGTGGTTCTCAACATTTTTAAATCTGTGACCCTGGAAGTGACATCAATAAGTATCACTTCCTGTGTATGGAACGCAAAAGCGCCGGTGGGGTGTATCCATTCCTGCTCAATATTAGCAGCTCTGTTGCTTCCAGTGAACTCTGCTACCCTTTGTGAAATGGTCGTTTGATCCCCAAGCGGGTCTTGACCCACAGGTTAAGAAGCACTGCAATAGAGGAATAGTTTAGTACCTAAGATGGGAACTACCAGGGCTTGAGGGAACAACAAATAAGTAAGGATTGAAGAGCTCTTCTTTGCCCTCATGATCAGAGGCAAGTAGAAATTAAAATTAAAATAATAATTTTTCTATCTTCAGTATAAATCTGCTGAATTTGTGGGTGCTTGGCATATCTATTAAAAGTAAATATTATTGGTTGCTTTTTTATTTTTGATCCTTTAAAACCCATATAAATGTTTAAAAACAGTAAAACATAAAATATGTATCCTGTGTCAGTTCCAAAATCTCTAATACTATTTATTTTTTTATTTTTTATGTGCATTTGATAAAAAAACATTTCTCCTTTCATATATGCTATTATTTATTCTTGGAATCAAATATACTGGTAAATCATGTACTTTGGGCATTAAATTAAAGTAGTGATTGACATAAACAAATTACGTATGAAATATTTTAAACCACAACCACACAACAACCAAAATGCATGAAAACAGTTCTCTCAATTTAACTGCATGTAAACTAGCTTGGGGAATAGGCTTGTTTTCCAGCCTTGATCTCAGCCCATAAGCAGAGGTCATTTTCTCAGTCACATTTGTGTTTTATTAGGTTTTAATCACACACATTTTCCACCATTTAAATCAGGTTTTATGTCACAAATCTGGAAAGTACCTTCCAACCAGCCATGAATGCAACTGTATCAGTTTTAATGGCAAACTGAAATTTCCCACCCACAAAGTGATGTGTCTGAGCTTGCATGAGTTCAACCTTAATGCCACTTGGAACAGGAGCAACTTTCAAAGTGGACTTGCCATCATAAATTAACATTTTATAATGCAACATCAGAATGGGAAATCAGAAGTTACTTGTTTAAGGAATGTTTGCCCTCCCTTGCCAATTAAAAGTAAACCTGATCTAAACAGCTAAATAAACAGTCAAAGCACACATATATTTTACCTACAGACTGCTATATATACTAGGTCCAGCCAGTCTAATGATTCAGGCTACCAAGTCTTGGACCTATGTGAGTAAAACACCACGCAGCCCGATCCCTGTTAATCACCATATTCATCTTCAAACAGTAACATAATATGGGCTATTTCCCCACTACGTATTTCTATTTCCCCACTTTTCCCACTACATTATGGGAAAAGACGCCAACACAACCGGTCCTATTCATTTGAACAAAAGCACAACAAAGTGGCAAAAACCAACGATGTGAAAACGTTTTTGGCAGATCTGCTGCTCACACAGCCACTTAAACACACCTTCACAGCATTAACTTAATTAACCCAAAGACTAAAGCCCCCCATACACGTTCCGATTATTCTCCCGACCGATTTTTCGTCCGATCGGGTCACCCGATTTTCACCTAAAATGTTATGGTTGGTCGGTCGGCTGGCACGGAAAATCGTAATTTGACTTATCACCGATCTATCAGCCTGACACTATTTATTAACAGCAGATCGACCAAAATTTACGGACAGGTCCCAAGCGGTCCCGACTGATTTTTCGGCCAATTTTTTTTCGGCTGACCTTCCGCTGGCCACTTGGCAAACATGCGCACTACAATTAATCGGCCAAAAAATCGGGCAGGAATCTGTCCGTCTATGTCCAGCTCTACCTATGGAGAAAAAGGACATAGCATGTTAATATGTCCCCCATTGTCTTATATACATTTTTGCTTCCAAAAATGCCCTACGTCTTATTTTTGGGGGATGTCTTATATTTTTCCATGAAGAAGAATATGACACAGAGGGGATCAGGGGGGAATCAAAATGACACAGGAGACTCAGAGGGGGGGGGGGGGGGGGGGGGGTTACCATTTTAGTAAGTCCTTAATTCTAATCCTCCTGTGTCTTTTTGATTGCCCCAACTGATCCACCCTGTCCCGAGTTACAGTATTGTATCTTTCGGGGTGTCTTATTTCCGGGGGATGCCTTATATTTCAGCGTGAGTCAAAAATGTAAGGGGGCCTTTTTTTTTCAGAGGATGCCTTATTTTCGGTGAAACAGGGTAGTAACTGTTTCACCTGAAATGTGCAATCACCATACAAACTGCTTTTTATTTAAATATCCTATTAATACTGCCAATCCTTTTTTGCTTAGTATAAACCGCAACAACATATGTAAAATGCAGAGGAAAACTACATACCAAACAAGCATGGTTTGGCAAACTTCAACTCATTATATCAAATTGGCATTCACAATGTAAATTGCAGACCACATACTGAGAAATAGTAATTGTGGAGCCTGAATATTGTTAATATGGAAAGATATGTTCTCATTTAAATATTGAGCTATTCAGTATCTTTAAGCTATCATATTTTAAATAATAAAATCCAAAGCTCTTTAATGCTGAGCATAAGAAAACCTATATGTCATAGAATAAAGGTTCTCTTAGGATTACATTAAAGAAATCTAAAGCCAATTGCGATTTTTTCTCTCTTGCAACCCAGATAGTGTACTTTCCCCGAGTTCAGGAAGGAGACAGATCAGCTTTTGCAGAGCCCTTGGAGCTCCACACTGCGCTTACATTTCTACACTGACGGGGATAACCATTACAGGTTTTGAAAAATTAGCATACTGTTCGAGTGTTCCTGTATGCTAGTAATTCACCTATGAAATAGACTTATTACATGCAAAGCGAGATATTTCAAGCATTTACTTCTTATATTTTTGATGATCTCAGCAAATTTGAATATTGTCAAAAGGTTCTATATTCTAAACTCGAAGTGTCAGATTCTAATCAGCGTATTCATCCAAAGACCCTGCAAAGGGTTCCTGAGCCTTTAAATGGTCTCTCAGTCTGGTTCAGTAGGATTCACAATCATGTGAAAGACTGCTGACCAGACAATTGGGCAGAAAACCATAATTGACACCCTCCACACCTTAAAATGTACTGTAATTGCAAAGGAACTTGGATGATCCCAAAGTGTTGTATCAAAGCACATTAATGTAAAGTTATGTGAAACGGAAAAGTCTGGAAAGAAAAGGTACGCAGGCAGCAGGGATAACTGCAGCCTGGAGAGGATTGTCAGGAAAAGGCCATTGAAAGGTGTTGTGAACATTCACAAGGAGTGGACTGAAGGTGGAGTTCATCAAGAGCCACCACACACAGATGGATCAGCTTCAAATGTCGTATCCCTCCTGTCAAGCAGCTTCTGAACACCAAACAGTCTGAGTCTGGAGGTAGAATGGAGAGGTACACAATCCAAGATGCTTGAAGTCAGGTGTAAAGTTTTTGGATTTGGGGAGCCATGTCTGCATGTGTTGGTGCACTGTACTTCATTAAGTCCAAAATCACCACAGCCATTTACCAGGAGATTTTGGAGTACCTAATGCTTCTTTCTGCAGACATAGAGCTTTATGGAGGCACTGACTTCATTTTCCAGCAGGACTTGGCTCCTGCCCACACTGCTAAAGTGGCAGTTCAATGACCAAGGGATTACTATGCTTGATTGACCAGCATACTTGCCTGACCTGAACCCCATAGAGAATTTCTGGGGCATTGCCAAGAAAAAGATGAGAGGCATAAGACTGAATATTGCAGAAGAGCTGAAGGCCACTATTGAAGCATCCCGGTATTCCATAACACCTCAGCAGTGCCACAGGCTGATAGCATCCATGCCACGCCATATTGAGGCAGTAATTCATGCAAAAGGGGTACTGAGTACATATGAAATCTATTTTTCAAAGGTCTGACATTTTTCAAATTAAAATCTTTGTTTTATTGATTTCATGTAACATTCTGTCTGCTTATAATCAGTCATTTCATATATTAGTTTAATCTTTTAAGTTGAATTAAAAGGAAGTAGCAGCACACACCTATTCCAGAGAGGTAGGCTGCACCATTAGAAAAATGTAAGGATAAGAAAAAGCTTCATATACTCTTTGGTGGCCCAGTTGACCATAGCCAGAAGCTGGAATTTGGGGGCTAGTTGTTATTGATAGCTGTCAAATAATGAGTCCAGCTTTATCCTTATATGTCCTTCAGAATATCTCATAGAGATCTTCATGAAATGGGTTTTCATGGCCAAGCAACTGCATCAAGGTGTTTCATCATCAAGCATAGCCTACAGTGAAGTGAAGCATTCGGCCACTACAGGGAGTGCAGAATTATTAGGCAAGTGGTATTTTTGAGGAATAATTTATTTATTGAACAACAAACATTGTTCTCAAATGAACACTAAAAAACTCACTTAAGTATCAAAGACTGAATATTTTTGGACAAGTAGTTTTAGTTTGTTTGTAGTTTTAGACTAGTTTTAGGGGGATCCATCGTGTGTGTGCAGGTTGACTATTACTGTGCATAATTATTAGGCAACTTAACCCAAAAAACGAATATTATACCCATTTCATATATTTATTGTTTACCAGTAGAATGTGAAATGAAAACCAATAAGATAACATCTCTCGATCAACCATTCACAAATATACATTTCTGACATTCCCCCCCCCCCAAAAAAACAAAACGAAAACCAACAAATCAAGTGACCAATATAGCCACCTCATTTCTTTCGAAAGGACACTCAAAAAGCCTGCCATCCATGGATTCTGTTCAGTGTTTTGATCTGTTTCAACCATCACACATTGCGTTGCAGCAGCAACCAACAGCCTCCACAGACCAATGGGTTCAGAGAGGAGAGAGGGTACGGTTTTCCCCTTGTAATCCACACATTTGATGATGGACCACAGGTTCTAAATGGGGTTTCAGATCACGGGAAAACAAGGAGGCCATGTCATTAGTTTTTCTTCTTTTATACCCTTTCTTGCCAGCCACGCTGTTGTACTTGGACGCGTGTGATGGAGCATTTTCCTGCATGATGAAATATGTTTTTTGAAGGATGCAGACTTCTTCCTGTACCACTGCTTGAAGAAGGGTCTGCCAGAAAACTGGCAGGAGGAATGGGGAGTGAGTTGGACTCCATCATCAACCCGAAAAGGCTCCACAAGCTCATCTTTGATGATACCAGCCCAAACCAGTGCTCCACCTCCACCTTGCTGGCGTCTGGAGTCGGACTGGAGCTCTCTTGCCCTTTACCAATCCAGCCCACGTGCCCATACATCTGGCCCATCAAGACCTACTCTAATTTCAGTCTTATAAAAACCTTGAGATATTTCTGGCCCAGTTTGACGTTTCAGCTTGTGTGGCTGGTAGTTCATTTCAGCCTTTCTACTTGGCTATGTCTTTCTGGGCCGTTTTTTTTAATTGCACACCTTGTGCTTTGGGCCACTCCAGTGATTTGTTGCAGCATCTGAAAATCATGGCCAAAACTTGGTGGCAAGTGGACATCTTGGCAACGCTTGACTTTTCTCAATTCATGGGCAGTTATTTTGCGCCTTTGTTGTTCCACAAGCTTCGTGCGACCCTGTTGACTATTTTGAATGAAACGCTTGATTGTTCAATGATCACGCTTCAGAAGCTTTGCAATTTTAAGAGTGCTGCATCCCTCTGCAAGATATATCACTATTTTTGACTTTTCTAAGCCTGTCAAGTCCTTCTTTTGACCCATTTTGCCAAAGGAAAGGAAGTTGCCTAATAATTATGCACACCTAATATAGGGTGTTGATGTCATTAGACCACACCCCTTCTCATTACAGAGATGCACATCACCTAATATGCTTAATTGGTAGTAGGCTTTCGAGCCTATACAGCTTGGAGTAAGACAACATGCATAAAGAGGATGATGTGGTCAAAATACTCATTTGCCTAATAATTCTGCACTCCCTGTAGAGTCTTATTATCTGGAGTTACGGTTTATGGTTTCCAGGCACCTTGTGGCAGATTGTGTTGATGCTTTAACACTTATAGCCAGTACAAACACTATTGCCTTGGGGTCCCCTAACCATGAGAACCCCCAAGGACCCCAGAGGTGTTCCAAATCATGGCTCTGTGCCCAGATATATTAGCATACAGGGGGTGTAAGCAAGGACCGCTGAGGACGACTAGTGTATTTTCAGACTCAAAAAAGGTAGGACAGATGGAAAAAAAAAGAGTGATAAAAGGGGTATTAACAATAGAGCAAAAAAAAGAGATGCCAACTTGAATGGTGACTACAGTCTTAAATTCTTGTTCCTGGTAGACTATGTTATAACTTCAATTATATAAAAGTAGGAATATTATTGTTGTTTATTGTATGCAACACATATAATTTACAACTTTTTATTATTATGAAAAGGTAAAGTAAGTGGTAATTTCGGAGGTCCAGGAAGGATTATTGTAATTTCCATTATTTCCTATGGGGAAAATGGTATTGACTTACAACCAACTTGACTAACAACCAATCCTTCGGTACAAATTAAGTTCGTAAGTCAAAGGTCCACTGTACTTGTAATGTGCCAAGTTTAATGTAGGGAAGATTTTGGTGTGGGTTTTTTTCTTAGGGGTACAAGAATTAATTAAGTTATCAATCAAATAACTTTTTGCAGGGGATGTTGGGGTCAAGGGAGAATTTACACAGACCTAATAATATTAGCTGGAGAGGTCGTCCCAAGGGGAGATGTTGCACCAATCAGAGATATAAATCTTCATACTATCCCATTTCAGACCGGTGATCAGAGGAGCCTGGGAGAGAAAACCCTCCAGCACCAATAACGTGGTTTTGAGACATTAGGTGACTACATTTAAAAAGGTGCAAAGAAGGTGAAGCTACAGGGGATAAAAAGGGGCACAATACATTAACACATGCAAAGCATGTCACTAGTATACATTGTACATAATGCTATAGTGTGCATCTAGGCTTTAGAACATTTACCTCTCAGCATGTATACCAGTTAAAAATGCACCATGGCAAATTTTGTGGGGTACACTTTCTTTAGCCTACAGAAACCTCTCCCTACCATGAAAAAGACACCTGGCTGTATGTAACTGTAAGCCAAATGTTCCCAGAACTTCCCTGTCTCTATGGTATTCTGAATTTCTGTAAAAATGTCAAGGATCCGACTTCAAACATCCCCTTACTGATAATATACTTGTACTAGAAATATCTTTGGGATCTGAGTTTTCCTTTTATGCAAGCTGTATGTGACATTTCCATGGTAAATCTATTACAGACACGTGTTGTTTCATTTGGGGTATAGTATGAACACAAGGCACTAGAGAAATAAGACTATTAATTTATCCGTTTGTCTGGGATAAGACAGCTCGTTGATGCAAAGCTCCATAGACTAGACCATTAGATTGGCAGAACACTCTGTCTACAATGGACAAGTTTTTACACATTTGTGTTTTAATTCCCATTTGTCTTTTGAAGAAAACAAGGAAATTATCTTGAACAAAAGAGAAAATAAGGTCTTTTGTGATCAATTGGTTTCACTCTAGCAACTCAACAGATGATTCCGCAGAAGAAAAGCTTACATAAAAGAATGGGTTTTAAGTTTCTTCTAATAATATTCCTTTCCAAAATCCAAATATTAAATCCAGCCAGCAAAAGCTGCATGCGAAGAAATGTAATGGAGAAATGACGGGTTTATAGTCTTGCCGTATTCTCTGAAAAACTGAAATGGTGAATTATGGGAACCAATGACAAATTTTACCATTCCTACAATTCATCTCAACCCCAGTGATGCATTGTTTTTACATCATAGGCAAATCTAAAATGAAGAATAGATAGGTTATATGAAATACCTGTTTCAGTTTCAGACCATTTACTTGGATATTTAATTTAAGATTTAGACTTTATTGCAGGCACATGCAGAAAGCTATTCACAACTTTGGAGTGGAGTAGTACAAACTCCAAAACCAAGGGCAGAGCTTGGAACCTGGATTCATCTCTAACTAGGAGTCTTCCTCTGGAGGCAACCATTCAAAATTATTCTGTAATGCTAACTCATATCAAAGTCAGCATATGATTAGACCTCCTGACCTGTATTCAATCTCTGCTTCACTGACTACTAAGGAACTAAAATTGCCAGAGTCAGTAATAGTAGTCTCCTCAGGTCATTACTATACAATTGCTTTAGAGCTATTCAGAATATAAGGACAAAGGCAATTGCAGAGATCTGTGGAGCTGGGCAGCCAGGTGCATAATACAAATGACTGAATAACTATTAAAGCCACTCAGAAAGCATTATCTGGTGCCATAAGGTACGATCAAGTAAAATATAATGGAAAGGGTTAATTGATAAACTGAGATTTATCTTTACTAGCAGACAATACATGACAAATACTGCAGGTCTGTACAGTTATCCTCTAACATCTCCCCTACCCCGGGACTCACCTAAACTTTTATACTTTAGCAGTCATTAAAAATGAAGCCTTTACCGTTATTCTGCATCAACATTTTTTGTGAATAGAAAACAGCCTCTCAGAAAAGAAAACTAAAGTGTTATTCAAATAAAAAAAAACTTTTTCAATACTTAAAGCGCACATACACTCACCATATGTACTTCATGTCCCTTGCTGGAACCCTATTATTTGGACGATCTGTCAAAAAATTATAAAAAATCTGTACCTGTTATGAGATAATCTAGCCTATAAAGCTTTTTCAATTGAAAACAATATATCTAGTGGTTTCCAGTGACCTGTACACAGTAAAACATTTATAGAGGTATTTAATAAGGAAAAAATTACAGAAAGTGACATCATGGACGTCACTTCCAGTATTTGCAATGGGGAAGTGCAGAGGGGGAGTGCCACTTCCACATTACAAATACAGGAAGCAATGCCCATGACACAACTTCTAGCATCTGGAGGTTAACTGTCCCCTCCTTCCTATTTACAAACTGGCTAGACTGACATTTATAGAGGTATTTAATAAGGGAAAGATTACAGAAAGTGACATCATGGAAGTCACTTCCAGTATTAGGAATGTGGAAGTGCAGAGAGGGGGGTGCCACTTTCACATTACAAATACAGGAAGCAATGCCTATGACACAACTTCTAGCATCTGGAGGTTTATTGTCCCCTCTCTCCTTTTTACTAGCTGGCCAGCTTAGTAGGGAGGGGGCGTTACTCTGCCTCCTAAGTACCCACCCCACTTGTGCAGATGATGTGTGGGGTGGGAAGTTAGGGGGGAGAGTAACAACTCCTTCTTCCTAAGTTACCCCGATTTCAAAATCTTGGGAAATATCCGGGATTTATGAAAATCAAGATTTGGAATGTTTTTATGGGAGGGTTGACAGGTATTGCCATTGTCTGGAACAATTGTCGAGTTTGCAAATGTAGAGCAGGGACAGTTAAGTAACCCTTAGTGTAGTTCTGGGTGAGGGGGTAACTGGGGGTTAGGGCATTTCCTTTTACGAAAAACATCTTTTCAACAGCTTTTTACTTTTATTCCATATTCCCTTCTCTGTCTTCCTGTGCCAGTACTGGAGCCAATTTCCTGTTTGGTGAGAGTGCCCTTCTGGACTACATGTCCCAGCACTAGTACAAGTTATTTGCTGCACAGGCATGCACAAAACAATAATTTGGGGATGGGCATACAGTGGTGACTACAGATTCCCAATAGCTTAGGTAGCCAAGTCAGAAGGTGTATTATAAGTGTGATTTATAAACAAGAACCTACACAACAATTGCAAAGAGACACATAAAAGTAACACAGGTGCAAGTGTGTATGTATATGATTTTATAGTTTTACATGAGGCTTTATTAACTTTTTAATAAAGCAAAACGGCCTGGCAAATGCAACATGAGGCGTTTGCTTGCCAGTTTTGGGGCTTTCACCTAATAGAACTGTCATGCCCCCTGAGCGCCTGCAAACAGACAGGAGCGCCATCAAATATAGCCTTAAGGTCCCCATACACTGATCGACAGACGCTTGATCAAGGAATTAGTTCGTTTAGTGAACGGCGAATCTATGCATCCCTGATCCGCATCCAAAGTAATGGCAATAGAACAGGGATTTACCAACATGTTGGTTCCTTGTTCGATCAAGCTTTCTTGGAGTGGGATCGATTGAGCCTGCTTGAAGAAAGGGTGGCCGAGACTGATTTGCGAACAATCTATCACCCCAAACGCACATGCCAATCGATTGTTCGGGAATCTAACTAAAATCCACCTGTGTATGGGGACCTTAAGGCACACCAGTCAATTCATTTGGTGACTATCTCTGTCCGTTTATAATCTGTAATTCTGTACCACACATCAGTCTGTCATTGCAGCTGTTTATGTAGGCTAGACAGACCTAGACACACGCTCCCCATGTGTCGGGCTCCAAGTACTCTCTCAGTACATAGCATCAATGACTGATTTGAGAATTCTCTCTGTTGTGGATATATATCCCAGTGTTCGGACAGTTTTGCACATGTTTCCTGCTGAAACAGGCACTGTCTGCATCAGGCCTCCCGTCTGTCAAAGTACGCATGTATGGAAAGAGAGACATCTCCAGAAAACACTATTCTTGGCTGATACATTGTACTACCTCGGACTTGATAAGATATGTAAAAACTGCTAGGCTCTTGGCTTTGACCTTAATTTCCATCCATATTTTAAGTCTTGCTGTGTGCTTTGCCTGTTCACAGTAACAGGAACACATTGGAAGCGTCTGCTTCATTTCATGCAAGTTAACAAGATAATAGGAGCTCAGCAGATGAGTGCACGGTAGCAGGGTATTAGCATGTCTTGACATTTCAGCTTCATCCGGTGGTTTGCTGGAAATTGCAGCAATCAAGCGGTATATAAATGTGGGGTTTATTAATGCTGGAGATGCATAGATCAGAACTGTGCAGATGTGCAGCAGTTAGCTATGATAGAGATGTTGTCAATGTATAACATGGATCAGTGGATGATTATAATATCAGTGCAGCTTACTGACAGATGGCTCAATTGTTTGCACCTGTTTCCCTTGTGTTACGAATGTCTGGAAGAAATTATTTTGCCTTGTGTCGGACACATTTCACCTTTCTACACCATGACACACTCTTGCAACATCTTTCTATTTACTATGAGGTCAGGAACGGAAAGTCATCTGCCATGTTGTTCACCTTTTTTTTTACAGTTGACTTAATAGTCTTTGATTTTAAGCTTTCCTCTGAATTGCTGCCATATGCAAGCACAGTCGTTTCCTTCATACATTTACCAAATTGGATTCTTTCTAAAATTGTTAGATACAAGTTATCCCAGTTCCATGCACAAAGGTTGGGTCCTTTTAAAATGCAGTACTGTAGGTAAACATGCAAGCTTGTCAGGTTCCCTTGATGATCACTGGCCAAAATTTACTCTGCCATGAAAGGGTATCGTGGTATAGTATATTCAAGTGAAAAGAAGGGAAAGGTCTCTAGATAATTGTCTAGTGAGGAGAGATTTCTTGTAGTTTTATATATATA
>CM070036.1:30418078-30429283 GCA_036250615.1 Ptychadena robeensis | reverse complement strand
ACTTATGTTCAGGCTCTGCCATGATTGCCCGTGGCACGGTTATGAAAAAACCGTGCCAACGGTGAAATGCTCAGGAGGTTAAGCAAACAAGGACAGAGCGTATCGGCATATACCAGCCAGTGTCTGAACTAATACAAGACCTTCATGGTAGGGATATCAGGTATTGTTATATTGAAAGATGTTTTAAAAATGTTGAAAATCACTTTTGAAATTGCATAACGTGGTTAAGCTTAAGCTGGCCATACACGGTCTATCGATCACCATGTGAGTTTGCGACAATCGTTCGGTGAATGCTGCCTGGCAATGGAATGCTGCCCACCTGTAGCGACCAAGAAATGTTGATCAAACAGGGATCCGACATGTTGGTAAATGCCTATACTTTTGAGGAGGACTGGGGGTCCCCATCCAAAGTATCGGCCAGGGATCAATTGCGCAAAGTGGTGCACTTCAAATTGCCGGATCGATCGCACGGGTATCAACCCCTGTATGGCCAGCTTTAGTGTCAGTGTTTACATATACTTGAATTTTGAAGTCAGTTCCTATGTATTGTTTGCAGAATGATTGTTTCTATAAGAATGTGATTTGCCAGGCATTTGGTCAGACATTATGTATCTAGGGACTCTTCATTGGTTCAAGGTACAATAACTGAAAGCAGGGAATCCAACATTATATAAGTCCATTATGAAGTACAAATCATATTAGTCATCACATGATGTTTCTTACACTCCAGAGATATCTAAAAAATTGTTGGATATGAGGGATCTGTGTCTTTATAGCTTCAATAATTCTGTTCTAATGTGCTGATGTGTTGTGGCCATTATTTATGAACACAGGCTGATCTATAAACTGGCCTGGGATGTAGATATTAGAAAAACAGGCCAGGGCCCTTTTCTCTTTGGCCGTTTAAGCCCAGTGCAAGGCAGGAAGTCTTCTCAATGTTAGGTTGATATCCTTTATGAATTATGGTCCTTTCTAGGCTGGATTTAATTATCCCTCACTTTAGGTTTCTTTCATACAGGCAAATAAATATTTTTTACATTTAACATGCCTTTCTATATTCTCATGTATTGTACATGGTGATTTGTTGAGTCTGCTTCTTGTCGCTTTTTCACATATCTGAGAGAGCAGCAGATGTAAAACAAACAATAGGATAACTGTCTCGATTAGGAGGAAAAGGTTCACAATTTTAAAAACAACATACTTCTCTTCTTCCTCACTCCAGGAGCAACCATTTTGACTGAAGTCCAACTCTCCATACAATAATAGGGGTGTAACACCATCACATAAGAGGTCTGTTTCTGACCCATCTATTGTTGACCCCTGCATCATGCATGAAGTCCCTCAATGCTCCACCCTGTTGGTGATCACCACGGTGGGCGGCCAGGTGCTCTAAGAGACTGGAAAAAGGTAGATGTCACAGCATGTTGCAGCACAATGCCACTGGAGAGGTGGAGTGTTACATTGATGTATTTCGTAGTTTACTAAAGCTACAGAGTTTACCAGAGGTAGAATTAATAACAGGTATCTCATTAGAGTATGAGGGTTGAGTATGAGGATTGGGTAACATAGAGGATATGTGTTATGGCTTTGGTTACAAGGATAGTAAAAGTGTTACATGTAGGGGGATTGGCTGTGCTTAGAGGCATGATTTGTGCAAAGGGGCGCAATGGTTGTTAAGGTACACTGCAGGGAGTGTCCCCATTGGCTATCCATTGTAAAGTTTCCAGCTATATTAAAACAGTTCTATATTCAACTACTGTACTTCATATCCTTCACAGTCAATGCTGCACTATAAGAAAAATCTGAAAAAAAGAGGTTACCTGGCATCCCCGCTTCTGGCAGGCTTGGGAAGGGAGATATAAACTATTGTAATAATACTCTGTTCCCTAGTCTCAGGAGATATATTTTCTTAATTGAAAACAATTATCCAGCGTCATCTAGTGGCCATTCATGGTACTGCAGGAAGATAGCTACAGGAAGCCTGGCAGCAATGCCACTACTAGATATGGAAATTGCAGAGGGTTGAGTAAATATCAGATAAATATAATTCTCCATCACCATTTCTGCGCAGAGGTAAGTACAAGTTGAATTAATTAACTATTGTTTTATTAGTATAGGTACGCCACTGCTTGTACACCACTCTAGGAATGAAAGGTTTGTGGTGTTATGAGCTGAAACAATTAACAATAATGTTAATTAATGGGTTAAAGCTGAAATTACAAGAAGAAGGCTCGGGTCATCAAAAAATTTCAAATGTATTACTTTTATTGATGCAATTTTCATGGACAGGTCTTCTAAGGTCTTTTACTGGACTTGAAGTAAAGAAACATCCTCAAGAATTTGCAAGCTGTTCTAGTAAAACAAACATCCAAAAAATAGATTTCAACCTTCTTTTGCTGTAGTGCGCAGTTTGGGTTCTTGTGCCTAAGTTATATGGCATAGTCTGCATTGTAGTAATGTTCTGCACTTTACTAAAGATAAATATCCAGGCCTGGGCTGTGGGCTGCGCTTGTTTGCTTTGTGGTTTGCACGTTGGTACTTCAGTTGACCTAGCCAAATCAGCTTCAAGAACATGAATAATCTATTTGTCTGCTACATACTAAAGAAGAAGTGTGCGTTAATACCTGTTTATTAGTATGTCCTTATGGGTATTAGAGAAAAAAATAAAACAAGAACATCCAAATGTACCAGATATAGCACATGGCTATTTTGCTGTGGCTCGTTTTATGCCACACATTTACTTTGGTTTTTAAAATTATGACTGGAAAAGACTAACACTTACAGTACATAGTACATAATTCATAGTAGGTCATACGGGACTAGGATTTGCACAGAACTACACAAACTTTTCACCATTCTTTTACTTCTACGAATTTGCAGAGACATAGAGAAGAAATTTAAAAACATAGATGTGTAGCAATGAGACCGTTTGGTCCTGCTGAGTGTGATGATGGGACTGGGCAGCGGCAATGAAAGTTCTTGGAGACATAAGTGTAGATGCTTTGAACTTTATTAACTTGGCAAGTCTTCTATGGGAGAGAGGGTAAGGGAGCAGGTATGGCTGACCACTGACAGCGGGACACCTCTCTGGACACACTTCTCTCTTGACACAGACTTCTCTAAATGGACTTCTCTCTAGAATACACTTCTCCTGACCCTTGACCTTAACTGACAGCCTTGCCCTTCTTCCTAACCTTCCCCTGGCAGTCCTCACCTCAGGCTAGCTTGACTCTAACTGGA
Source organism: Ptychadena robeensis (assembly GCA_036250615.1). Lineage (NCBI taxonomy): Eukaryota > Metazoa > Chordata > Amphibia > Anura > Ptychadenidae > Ptychadena > Ptychadena robeensis. The sequence continues at coordinate 30,426,043 of CM070036.1, read as the reverse complement.
CGCTTTGTGCCTTGACTTCTCACCTTCCCCTGGTAGTAACTTGAACCTCAGGCAGACAGGTCTCCAGAATCAGTCCTCCGGCACATCTCTAGTCACAGCTCTCAGAAGGCAGAAGGCTTGCTGGGCCTTGTAGTGCGTCCACTTGAAGGAAGGAGTTCAGCTCTTTGCTCAGGGCAGACTTTACAAAGTCTCTACCCTAGGGATCGCAAAGGCCTCAGAAAGGGAGCTCTGGCCCTCAAGAAACAGGAACACAGGAACACAGCATTGCTTCAGACCAACAGGGCCCCAGGAGGGGGATATCCCTGAGCTGAGAGAGCTGAACCTTTTTATACCTTTTTGACACCACCCAACATTCCAGAGGGATGACACATGTTACCTCCAAAATGTTGCAAAGTAGATGGCAGGTGCTGTTGTTGTCACTAGCTGAAAGGTCATCTCCAGGCAGACAGACTTGATACATTTCCCGCCAAAATTCTGGAGGGAAAATGCACAAGCTGCACCTGCCAAGAGAAAACCAAGTTAACCCTCACCTCTCCAAGTTAACCCCTTATGTCTCTTAACTCTAGCTCCCATAGGAGGGCTACAGATGGGACACTGGTACTGACTACTATGTGATATAAAAAGCATTAACCTCCCTAGCGGTTGTGACGAGTCCAGCTCGTCCAGTGCTGACATGCTGAAAGTGCACTGGACGAGCTGGACTCGTCCAACACTGATCGGAGCCCCGCGGCGCTCACTTACCGATCCAGGCGTCCGCGGCGGCTCCGATCCCGGCGGCGGCTTCTCCTTGACTGAAGGGATCCCTCTGCCCCCCCGGCGGCGTGACGTGATGACGTCACATCCTGCCGGGGCGGCGGCGGGAAGCTTCAAGATGAGCCGGCATTGCAGAGAGAAGCCTCGGCGCCGCCGCCACACAAGACAGTAAGTGAGCGCTGCGGGGCTCCGGGCTTTACGTGTACATCGCCTTGAAAACAGGCGATGTACACGTGGAGCCCCGCAGCGCTCACTTACCAGCGGCGGCGGCTCCGAGGCTTGTATATGCAATCCCGGCTGCTCACTGATCATGGTAGGCATTTTAATTTCCCGCCGCCCACCGATGTCGGTGAGTGGCGGGAAATTCAAATGCCTGCCATGTAGAGGGAAATTTAAAAGTTAAAAAAAAGGGAATTGTACTGGGCACAGCGATTACTGTACCCCGTACAATTTTTACAGTAATAAATAACACAATTTACATTTAAATACATTTTTATTATATACATCAAACAAAATTAAAATTATACTTGAAATAACTTTATTTTTTTATGTAAATGTTTTTTTTACTAAAAATTTTTTTTACATTAAAGTCTATGTTGCGCTTTTGGTACAGAAATCTGTACCTATGCAGTGCGCTAGGGAGGTTAAACTAAAATTATAATTTGTGAATTTGCAAATAGGTAGGCCACTAACAGCCCCACACACATGTGACAACCCTGGCAACAGGTAGTAGTCCATTGTTTCCATTTTTTTGCAAATAGGTTGGTTGTGATTGTGAACTATTAATGTCAAAAGGAAGTAAACATCATGGTTCATCTTAATTTATTAAAAATAAATAAAAAAAAAAACAATTGCCACACTACTAGAATCTGCCTAACATGCACAGTAAGTATGGGAAGTGGCACCAAGTTATCTTGTCAGTGCTGGTTCCAACACTTATATGCAAGCAGGCATGCTTGGGGGCCTAAGATGAGATGCCCGATGTATGTATCCATCCCTACTTAGTCAGCTTTGGAGATTCATGGAAGGAATGTCACTGCTGTCTGGTGAGGATTATGGCAAGGTTTAGAGGGTTTAGTATAACTTTGAGGGGGTTACACTCATTTGTTCTTATTGGGCCTGCCAAACCCTATGCCAAAAAGGGGGATCTATTGTGAAAAGGGGGGGGGGGGCTCCATGTAATTTCTTTAATCAAAAAATAGTAGGAATACATTGAAAAAACATCCAAAATGTCTGCGGACAACAAAGCCACCTAGACAGCATGAAACAGAGCTCTCGATAAGTGTCAACCTTTCCTTACTGGAACAGTAATCTGAAACAGGACATGGAGGCCGGCTGCATACAAAGTGCAACTGCACATTATAGGTGCAGCAAGAACTGAGCACCATAAGCAAAACAAAAAATAAAAAAACTCCCCCCAAAAATAAGAAACATTACATTTAATAAACAAAAAATACTAATAAAATGAAATTTAAGGCAGCTATTGCTAATGCAGTCTGTATTCAAAATATAGCTGTTAGGAATGTAAAATTTTTGATCACCACATATGTTTGTCCTAATGCTAAATGGCAAATAGTCCTTTTCAAGAGCAATAACATTCAATATTAAGTGATTTAATGACTTTATTATTATTAATATTATCATCGCTTATTGATATAGCACAAACATATTACGTAGCGCTGTACAATACCAGAGACACAACACAAGATAACACACAGGTACAGGATATGACACAAGAGGAGTAGAGGACTAACATTTTCATTTGATTTTAAGACTATAAAGACATATTTTGATGCAACATTTTGAGGATTTTTAGCTTTTAGCTTTGGATATAAATAAATAGGGTAGGTCAGCAATCCTTCTCTTCCTTTGCAGTTAAAGGTGGTCTCACCCGAACAGGAAGTGAAGTAAAAATGTTTCTTGAAGTTACACAGGAAAATTCTAAAACTTCAGCTTTTGATTGTTGTCTGTTTCCCTGTTGCAGATTTCCACTTGTCTATAAGAAGGTTGTCACCAGAATAGAAAGGAAAAAAAATCTTTATAATGAAGTTCCTAAAAGCAATAAAATCCAACAAGAGTTCCAGCATTCTTCATTTCACAAAAAGTGAGACCAAGTTTTGGGTATAGACACTTTTTAATGAACCCACATGACATAGAATGATCTGATGATATGATAGATCCTGATAACATCACTCTGTGACAGCTAACATGGCAAGGATTATGTCTGTTACTAGATTCACTCCCAACAACCTTCCTGAGACATAGAACTGCTTCCTTATTAGTCCCTTTCTTTTATCATATTTATCTCCTTCTAAAATGCTCCTTCCTCCGTCTATGAGAGCTTGCAAGTCCCTTTCTGAGGGGCTATTGTTCTGAATTTAGAAATGGTAGAATAGCCTCATGAAAGATTAATGACTTCCTGTGGGCCTCTTGTACCTGTAATTACCCAAATATGCATTAGGAAAGGAGGAAGGATGTTAGGGATTCTAGGCCAGGTATTTGCTGGCAGAGAGCTGACCAAGAAGTCCCAGTTCAGCATTGAACGCCAGCAGTACATCTGTAGCGAGCTAATATATCACACTTTATATTTCATCAGACGTAATGCTATCACCACTGTAATATTGTGCACACTGTCTACGTACTTCTAAAAGTTACAGCAATGACTCACCTTGAACATATGGCATAATGATGACATACTGATGACCAGGACACGCAGATTCCCACTGCACCGCCTGACATTTAACTCCTCTTGATATCCATGCAGACTACCCTTTTATTGTTGTTTCTGATTGATTTGGTACAGTTTGCCCTACAGTCAACAGCAAAAAGGAACCCAGGGCTTTGTGGGAAACCTTAGATGATGTGTGTGCTCGGGACTCCCCATCCATCATTTAGTATGGGTAGCTTGTAATGATTTCTGGGGAAGAGATGGAGAGATCTCTATTATCTTTTACAATGATCTATCCTTCACATCCATTTATGTCACGAAGCAGAAGGATGCTATGGGCTAATATGAAGACATCAAACTAGTGTTTCGTCATTTTCTGCTCTTAGGCAATGCTGTTGCTAATATCCATTGAAATTGTCTCAGATGGGTAGTTTCAATTGTCTGCCGCCCTAACCTTCTGGAGAACACATTATAGCAAAGTAGCAAATAAAACTGGATGTGTTCCTGTGGAATGCTTTGTTTTAATTAGCATGAAAGGTCAGTAAAGAAGCAATGTTATCCTCTTACACCATTACCTAGCTACTGTATATCATTGTGGGCCACTTGTCTACTCTCTGAAGACACGGGCAAGTAATTCAATTTAACTACTGTGACACACATAAAGGACACCAGGTTTAGTGTTTTATTTTAGTTCTGCTCCAAGAAAACCCATGCAAGTAAAAATCACCATTCTAGAATACCTAGTAGTCTAACGGTAGAAACAAGCTACCGTGTTTTCCCCCCAAATGAAGACAGGGTCTTATATAAGGGCCATTTCATACAATATGCATAGCAGTGCGTAGACCGCACACGTTTTTTTTTATGTGCACGCGTTTTAACATAGACAACTAATGTTAACATTCAAACTGAATGCGTTGCATTTTCAAAAACTTACTGCTGTATGCATTTTTGATTCATTCTTGCATTTTTCATTGATTTGTTAAAAAACACAAACTGCAAACGCATTTGTAATGTAAAAAAAAGCATGTGGTTTTGCATATATGCAGAAACGCATGCCTATAAAAAAATTCATGCCTTTAAAATTGCCATTTCACACTATACAAATTTTCTTACTGCATGCGTTTTAACATAGACTACCAATGTTACCATTTACACATTTCTGCATGCGTTTTTATAAACTCACTGCTGTATGCATTTTTTATTTATTTTTCCTGCATCTTTCATTCATTTCAAAACGCAAACACATGTTTTGGCATATAAGAAATGCATGCCTTTACAAAACGCAAATAGTGTGAAATGGCCCAAAATGTTGGTTCAAAAAGATGCATAGTGGCTTTTAAAAAACCAAAAAAAAAACGGGGTGATGTCTTATTTTTCTATAACCAACAATTTACATTTATTCTTGAACAATATAAAATCCACATCTATTATTATTATCATTTAGTTATATAGCGTCAACATATTACGCTATTCAATAAATAAATCTATTCAAATCTAGTCAAGTCACATTCCATGCATACAACTGTCTAAACCCTAGGTGCCCAACCTGTGGCCCGGGGATGCGGCCCTCTGGGCGTTGTTTGGCGGCCCCCCTTGGTCCTCCACATGCAGCCCCCAAAACTGTTAATGCATAGGGCATAGCGACTCACCTGTGAAGTGGTCACATGCTGACCCAGCTTTACTTATCAACTTTGGTGGTCCTTCATCAGTAAAATTATCAATGTTGATCGGGGAAACCAGGTCTACATATGAGCTCTGCACCCAGGGGCAGAAGCAGGAGGGGGGGGGGGTGCTGTTGGGTTTTGACTGCCTGTCGGGATCTGGTCCGCCGCCTCCTGAGATATGTCGATGGGAGAGGGTCTGGATCATGTTATGTGCGGCCGTTTAGTGATGCCGAGGGCCGCACTTGTGGCCCTCCATATCAACTCGGTTGCCCACCACAAGTCTACACTTTGAATTTTTGGGGGGGCTGTCTGTTTCACCTATTAAGCATCTAGCTGTCAGCTGTCCTGCTATATTCTATTGCCAATTGATTTTACTTTTTTACATGTATAGCTGCCTGGACACTATTAGGGATTAAACTTTTTGTTTAGTGTGAACTGTAACTAAGGCTTTTTTTTGGAGTAGGGCTTCCACTTTTTCAAAAATCCAGAAGAATTATGTTAGGGCTGATTTTGGGTAAACAAGGTAAACACTTAGGTAAAGCTTCATGGATGTAAACAATATATATTGGGCAATATACACCCTGTTTATGTTAAAAGGATATTGGAATTCACAGCAGCACTGAGCCATGATATTGGAGGAGTTCTGTAATTGAATTATCCAAGAGGCTGCAGTGTGTTTATTTATAAAGGTCGGTGAGATTTGAGGCAAATCATAATATCCTTTATACTAAAATGTTAATCTTTCGTATATATTGCCTTCTTTGGTCCCTACTTTTCCCCCTTTGTCAGCATGCTCATCAAATACTAAATTAAAATCACACGCACTATTTTAGACCTAGTGATGTCAGCATTGGGTCACTGTTGGAGTGTTTGGCTTGGTTGTCTTCATATGTTTCAGAAACATCTTGCTTCTGTACCGTTCTGAAAACTAAACATTTTGGTACACGCAAAACTTAGTTCTTATGCTGGCCATAGACGTCTTATTTCTCATGAGATCGACTGTGCGTGATGACGTCATCACACACAGCAGGTAGTGCAGAGAATCGGCTGCGCACCCTTTGTGTGCCAGCCATTACTTTGGATGACTGACATGTCTGTGTCGATATACGGGCAAATTTAGCTTTTAAGCATTAGATTTGTGTCCGATTTCAGATTTCGAGTTTATCGGCAGCAAAAGTAGCCACAAATCTAAATGTTTAGGGCCAGCTGAAAGGTTATTCACATATCAAAAAGTTTGAAAGTTTAGGGATATGAGTCCATGTCTATACAGACCATCCTAGGCGGTGCATGTGGTGCTAGGCTTCCGTTATTGATTTCGACTGGATGCACAGAAGATGTTTGAATAAATATTCTTATTATATTCTTGCAGCTGGATTCAAGACCAGAAGACATCACAAAGACTCCTGCATAAATCAGAAATAAATATATAAAGTACCTTAAAAGTCAAGTAAGAATACACATACCTCTTGTATGTATGTAGATATTTCAGAGTTCAGTTGTATTTCTGAACACACATCTGAACATGCGTCATTTACATCTACAGTCTATATCTCTATCTATGGCTGTAGGCCACCCAAAGATAAACTTCTGCTGTACAGTTTTTCTGTGAGTGACCATTAAAGTACTACCCTCTAAAATTCACTTTATATACTCTCTTTGGAAAGTAAGTGGGGTGGCATGGTGGTTGGACATTCAGTCCAGATTCCAGGTTAAAATCTGGCCCAGAACACTTTCTACAAGGAATTTGTATTTTCTTTCAGTGACAGTGTGGGTTTACTTTTGGGTACTCTGGATTCTTCCCACACTTCAAAGACATACTTGTAGGTAAATTGGCTTCCCCTACGACAACTACATGGTGTTTTACTATATACTCTGTTAAATGCTACGTAATACATTAGTGATATGAGAATATTGGTTTATCATAGTAATAATCAGGGATTTTTTTCTGGGGGAACGCACCGGAACGGCATTCCCCCACCTATTTTTAGCCTGGCCCAGAGGTCTGACCCGTGCTCCTTGCACAGCCAGAACGGAGAGATTCACAACCCCCTTGGCCCCCCTCTCCTCCTCCCCGATGTTAGTGTGACAGGCAGCAGATTCTGTGTTCTCTGTCAAATACTGCGTCCTGTAGCTCCTCCCCAGATACGTCCTCCCCAGCCAATCAACACACCGGACAGGACACACCCTCTCCCCTCTAGCTCTGCTTTAGAAACTTAGCTGAATAAATCTGTGTGTAACTGTAAATTTGAACATCCATAGCAGGAATACCATTCTTAGTATAATCATGAAACTTTCAGGGTCAGTAATGCTCCCCTATTGCTACTTACACCCCGAGTTTCACCCCTCTAGCTACAACACTTATACGTTAAATTTCAGCTAAAATACAGCTATCAGATATTGCTTCCCCATGAGCATAAAGCACTACTCTGCTGCATACAGGCTTTCATTTATCCTAATTTAAACACATAGATCTTTGAACCCCTGAATGGTAAAACCTTGACATTTTGGGGGTTACCAATTAACCCCTTAGACTACATCCTTGCAAATTTTCAGGTCCCTGAGCACAATTCTTCCTACTAAAAAGCCCCCTATCACATATTGCTGGGTTGTAGTCTCATTTTTTAGATTGCCAAGTTTTTTCAGTTGTTATTGGTAAACACATACAATTTGTCACTTGGAGAACCGCAGGGAAACATTAATAGCTATGAAAGGTTGCAGATAGTGGTGTCACATTGTAAATGACTAATGCAAAAAAGGGTGTTGGGGGTGAAAGTCAGGGAGTAGGCATATGTAAAGCCCTAGCTCAATGTCCATTAAAACCCCTGTGTTGAACACAGAGATTTTGTTGCAATGCTCAATGGCGATGGGGCAATGAGGGGG
>CM070036.1:30403864-30417978 GCA_036250615.1 Ptychadena robeensis | reverse complement strand
CGATCGACCCCGCCCGATCGACATGGCCCCCAAATCGGATCGGCCAAGAGAACCAACCTGCTGAGCGTTACTTCCGGCTTTTTAGCTTGTTGTTAGCATTAATGCAATAGAGAAGCTCAATGAACATTCACTAAGCTTTGAACATTAAATGCTTTCATTAAAGGGAATTAATCAATTCACTTGGTTTACTATTTATTAGTCAACAAAAAACGTATTAGTGCCTTATAGTACATTATGATACAGATATAGTTTTATTGAAGAAGAGTCCACATTGTTATTCCTTTTGCTTGTGCTGTTCATTTTTCTTGGTAGCATTCAATTCACCAGGGGCAAACTGATTACCTACATTGCTGTGGGTCACCTCCTGCTAATGCCATATTTAGATTTCTGGTTTTTTTGTGTAATGCATTGTGTACTATAATTTACTCCCATTAGCAATTAGTAAAAAAAAATTCCTGCCGGATTCGACAGCCGAACGACCGCCGTGCGCGTTCACGCAATCGATCGGCGGTCAGGTCGGCAGAGAATTGGGTGTGCTCCCTGGTCATATTGACCAAGAATCTGCTGCATGTCGGATCGCACAGTGATCCGACATGACGGTAAATTCAGAGCCCATCCCATTAGTGCGGAAGGGACGGCAGTCCCCATTCGAAGTAATGGCCGGCACACGTCCGCTAGGTCGGCTTGGCAGTCAACGGGGAAACAACCTGTCTATGCCCAGCTTTAGCCATCGATGAATACAGAAAGGTTGGAGTTAAAGGGTCCCTATACACATTTAGATTTCTCTGTCAGGTTGTCTTTAGATCTCCTTTTGTTTTACCAAAACCATGTAATATGAGGGACTTTCTACACAATTAAGTCTACCTGTGCTCAATCACAGAGGACCCGGCACTACATAGTTGTTGGTAGATCCAAAGGATATCTGACAGAGAAATCTAAAGGTGTATGGCCAGCTTATGTGATCTTAAGTGAAATTTATTAGCTAACTGAAGTCATTAGTCAAATTCCTTTTTCTAGCTTTGTTACTATTAATATACTTTAGATTTCAATTTAAAAGAAACACAAAAAAAAAACCAGAAATGACAAAATAATGTTTTTTGTATTCTATTTCCAGTTGGCCACCAGTAATTGGTGAGTAAATGCTATTCTTTCTTTGAAAGGCTAAACATAAACAATTGACATGACATCAAGCTCCCTTTTATTTATCTATTTTTGGAGTTCCTACATTGCTTATTTTTTTGTTGTCTCTGGTGTATTGGGGAAGGTGTTAGACATGACCCTCTGAGTCTATCTCTCTGAGTGTATGGTTACATAGTTTTTTCCAAAATGAATGTTTTTTCTGGCTGCGTTCCCATCCAGCCGAGTTCACAGTACACAGCTGGGTGATTTAGGATCTTTCAGAGCTTTTGTCTTTCAGAGCAGACAGGTGGCATTTTTGTTCAATCTTATCATTGCTGGGAGGGGAGGCCACTGGAGGTCACATAAACTAATTACAGAAAGTCTCTTTACCCACAGGTGTCACTGCTAGTTACTTAGGAATATTACCCTTCCTGTGGTAGGGAATTCTGGCTAAATATATTTATATTGGACACATCAGTAGGTGCAATACATCTACAATTAAGTTATTAATTTATATATAAATACAAATACCAATAAATACTGATAGTAGTGATTTTACAATAAGATGAGCTGATCCTCATACCTCACACACCCTATTTGGAAGAAAATGTTTTTAATAATCTTCTTATACTTCTAAATAAACCCTCTGAGGGCAGTTTGAATATACATTTACCGTATATACTCGAGTACACGCCGACCCGAGTATAAGCCGAGGTACCTAATTGTATCTCCAAAAACTGGAAAAAGGTATTGACTCGAGTATAAGCCGAGGGTGGGAAATGCAAAGTCAGATAGTGGAGTTTTCTAAATGAGAGAAATATAGAGAAAGCTCCATTCCCCTAAAAAATTATCAAACAGGATTAATCTTAGTGCCACATCATCAATACATTTAAGAGAACACAGGATTATTATTTTTACAGGATGGGTTTTGCAAGGTAATCCTTATTTTTTAATCATAGGCTATGGAGTGTTGTATCTGTACTAGTAACCGACCACCAGGTGGCAGTGTGGAGTTTGTTTACATCGATCAGCAGGCTGTCCGAAGCACGGAGCTCACAGGAACTCAGAGAGAAGATGCACAGGGAGGAAAGCTGCCTGTCTGAAGCATTCAGCATGGAAATTCAGGTGAGGTGAGTGGACCCCCTCAGCTGACTCGAGTATAAGCCGAGGGGAGCACTTTCTGCCCATTTTTTTGGGCTGAAAAACTCGGCTTATACTCGATTATATACGGTACATAAATCAAATAAAAACATGCCACAGTGATTTTTATCCTAATAAAGTAAAAATGACTCCCATCTAAATGGTAGGTGATGGACATCATTAGCGTTTGGCTTTAATAATGCATCCATATCACCCTGTTGTGCTCTAAACATCCTGTTAGTTCTTATTTGATTGTTGATGTTGACCTCAAGTCAGACTCTTTCTTTTTAATACTGGAAAGGTTAACCAAACCTATAAAATATACTGTTATATACACCTTTTACCTACCTAGTGTCCAACATCAGGCAACATGAGGCAACATGAGGCCTGGGACATCAAGTCAAGCATATTGAGTTTTTTTAAAGAAAGTAAAATAAAATTTCAAAAAGAGTACAATTTTCCAAAGAGTGCTCAATTATGCAGACAGGAAGAGATAAAAAATGCAGGATATTTATATGCACATGACTGGATGATTAAAGCCAGCATGACTTTACCTCATTAATTATGCATTAAGTGAATCTTACCTTTCCAAAGTAAATGTTCACTTAGCTTAGTAAGTGATGTTGTATTGATTCAAGCCATATAATGATTTGCTAGGGAAAAAAACACAGGAAGAAAGAAATCATGATTCCCCTATGTAGATCTTTAGGCAAGGTTCATGTGGTTGCTCACAGGACATCTGTCACGGAGCAGCCACCCTGTACCTGCAGCCACACTAGTTGAAGCTGACTTATAATATGCTATCTTGTAAGATGGCAATCCACAGAGAAAAAAAAACACAATCACTCAAAAAATAAAAACAAAATAAAAAATGTGATCGATGCATTAAGACTTCCAGCAGATGTCTAGAGCCTTTGATATTGTAGATCACCCTCTTCTTCTACAGACCTTGCACTATTGGTATTCGTGACCCTGCACTTTCATGGTTCCTCTCCTACCTGACTGCTCTTTCTAAACTTCCTTTAATGACTCCTCTTCTTCTCACACCCCCCCTCCCCGTTGGTGTCCTACAAGGGTCCGTCCTTGGTCCGGTCCTTTTCTCCCTTAACACCTCCTGCCTTGGCAAACTCATCTCTTCCATTGGTCTGAAATGCCATTTATATGCCGATGACACCCAGATCTACCTATCCACCCAGCCTTCACTCCCTCTGTCCTGGACAACATCTGTCAGTGCCATCTCTTCATGAATGGCTGACAGATTCCTAAAACATAACCTGAGCAAAACGGAACTCATCATCTTTCCCCCCCATCACCTTCCAAGCCTCCCCCTAACATCTCCCCTATTCCACAAGTACTCTGCCTTGCTGTCACCTTCGACTCTGCGCTCTCCTTTACTCCCCACATACAGAACATTTCTAGATCCTGTCACTTCCATCTCCGCAACATCTCCAAGATCCGCCCCTTTGTCTCCCCAGAGACCACCAAAGTCCTGTTACACACTCTCATCATCAGAGACTATCACCTCTTCAGTCCATCATGAATGGTGCTGCCAGACTCATTTACTCCTCTAACCGCTCTTCATCTGTTGCTCCTCTCTGCAAATCTCTACACTGGCTTCCAACTGTCCAGAGAATCAAATTCAAAGTTCTGTGTCTTGCTTTTAAATCACTCCACACCTCCTGCCCCACTTACATCTCCAACCTGGTACATAAATACTCCCCTAACCACCCCCTTCGCTCCTCCAGTGACCTACTAATGACACCTCCGCTCATAACAACATAACATGCGTGGCTTCAAGACTTTTCTAGTGCTGCTCATACTCTCTGGAACTCTCTCTGTTAGGTCCGTAGGCTCACCTGAGGACTCTGAGGCTGGAGAGTGGAGTGAAGCCCAGTGGCAAGGACCGCAGGATACAGCTGGTAGCACGATAGTGCAAAGGCATAGTCAGGTAACAGGCAGTAGGTCAAGGCAGGTGGCAATAAGCGTAGTCAGGCAATCAGGGTTGGCAGCAGTAAAGGCAGACAGTAGTGAGGGATCAGGCAGTAGAATATTCGAGGGCAGTTCCGAGGTCAGCAGCGGTTAATCAGTAATTGCAGAGGAGTAGAGGAGGTGTAGCACAATCAAGGCTCAGAAGCAACAATAATCAGCAAAGGAAGGTAGCAGAGGGTTGGGCTTTATAGGGGAAGTAGCAGGTGTCAATGATCATGGTATATAGCTAGGCTGGCAGAAAACAAGGAAGGTCAGGAAGATTCAAGGATGAGTAGTCGAATGAGGACGGTAGCCTAGTGAGCAGAGCCACCGCCTGAGGTGCAGCTGGTCATGGGTTCAAACCCCAACACTCTCCCTCGCCCCATTAGACTTGCTCCAACCTTTGGCCATTTAAAAAAAAGCCCTAAAAACTCGCCTCTTTACTCTTTCCTACCCATCTTCTCACCCCTAACATCACAACCATGCCAGTGCCATCCCCCCCACCTATGGTATACTCTACTCCCCCACCTATTAGATTGTAAGCCTGATCGGGCAGGGTCCTTTACTCCTCCAGTGTCATTACCTGTGTGTATTATATTGTGTTGTATCTCCACTCCTAATGTATTGTACAGCATTGCGTAATATGTTGGCACTATATAAATAAATTTAATATACTTCTAACATAAAAATGAAAAACAAAGGAGATGCAGGTCACTGGACCAATAAAGGTAGCCATACATAGTTTGATATTTCCATTTAATTGGCCAAAAGTTGATCAATAGGGAACGGTTGTCCAAAAGCGATAGAAACTGAACATAAAATGGATAGAGCAGTTATCGTACATGTTGGTAAATTTCACTGGATCCTTCAAGTATCTGACCAGTTTTCTAGGTATTTTGATAGATTTCTATTTGATTGTGCTATGGAGCAAGCACACCAATCTAAAGCTCCCCATACACCTTTAGATCACTCCATATCATTTCCTTTAGATCTACCAACAACTATGTAGTGCCGGGTCCTCCCTGATAGAATACATAGTGATTGGAAGGTTTAGAAAGTTCCTAATACATGGTTTTGGTAGAAGAAAAAAAAAAGACGATTGATTGTTCATTGTCTCTGGGAATTATCACAAACAATTTTTCCCAGTGTCAAAAGTCCAATGTGAGTATTCAGCTTTAGATTGTCTAATTCTGATTGGTAGCTGAGACATTGCAGGTAGTCTGCTGTTGGTGTGATTGGATAAAGTTCTTCTGCATCACCAGCAGGGGCTCTCAGATCACCAGATTACTAATACAAGGTGTTGGAATAGACTGATTAATTACAGTAACATCCAGATAAAAACTATATCCTATATATATATATTATGTTTGAAGGATTCATTTTCATTAAACAAAATAAAAAATAGAAATGTGGTATTTTTCTAAACAAGCACTCTGCCATCAAACTAGCAGAAATGCTTTACTATGCCGCATATCAGTGGTAAATACATAACAGAATGTAATCGTTTAATTACACCTTAAATGCTGGATTTAGTTTTTGATGACTCTATGCATAACAAAACGTGAATGGCTTATTTGTCCATTGTGAAAATGCAAATATGTGTAGTGTTGAGTGATTAGTCATATCTAATGTGAATATGGATGGAGTACATCTACCTTTGTTCAAACAATTGTCTAAATATAGAAAAGCATTTACTAACATGCAGCCACTGACCTTATATAATTGCTTGAAGCTGTTTGTTGTATTATTCAGTATTACAGAAAGGTTATGATGTATGTTAATTGATTTTTATTGGTTATTATTTAAGGAAAGTTGTCTTTTAACAGCTCAACCAGTTGAGCCCATAATTATTCATACCCTGGCACATTTTGACTTAAAGTTACTGTATTTTTCAGACCATAAGACTCACTTTTTTAACCCTAAAATTGGGGGCAAAAAGTGCCAGCGTCTTATGGTCCGCTCTCTTATGGCCAGCTCTCCCGGCACGGAGATGAGCCGGGGAGCTGGAGGATCTGTCAGTTGAGAGATGCTGGACAGTGTCCGGCTCTCCCATCTGTACTGTATAATAGCCAATGCCAGCAGAGCTCAGAGCCCTGCTGGCATAGGCAATGAAGAGAGGCATAGATGAACTGGTATCTTTCCCTCTCTCCATCCGTGGAAACTGCAATCACTGCAATCCTCTGCCGATCTTGCATAACAGCAAGATCGGCAGAGGAGAGTAGGAGAATCTGCAGCTGTTGCCCCCCCCCCTCCTCCTCCCGATCAGTGTGGAGTATGACGCTGTGGTGAGAGTGTACTACTGCTAGTGACACCTACTGGCTGAATTGAATATTGCATTCATTTCACTAACCCAATTGATGTGAAAATGTATTTAATCTTTTTTTTCTGGTTTTCCTGCCCTAAAAACTTTTGGGAAAAAAAATTCTCAGCTTTTATTTACATTTGAGCAAAAAGTATCATGTCCAAAATTATTCATACCCTTCTCAAACTGTCACAGTCTCAGTCACAGGGAAAATCCAAAGTTCTATACTATTTCAAATAGTCCAAGCTGTTCTAAAGCATCCTAATTACCCTCATAATTGGGAACAGTTGTGTTAATCAACTCAACAGGTAAAAAACAGCAGCTCTCTGCAGTTGGTTTGTAGACAGTCATGGCTAAGACAAAGAAGCTCAGTGAGGACCTGCGGCTGTGCATTGTGGCTGCTCACAAGTCAGGAAAGGGCTTCAAGGCCATATCTAAATGTTTTCAAAAACATAAAAGTTTCAGTGACTACAGTGCAAAGTATTATTAAAAATACCAGAGTTTACGCACTGTGGAAAATCTCAGGGGACGTGGTCGGAAGCCAAAAGTGACACCTATGCTGGCCAGGAGGATAGTGAGAGGTGAAAAAAGAATCCAATGATCACCACCAAGGCCATCCTGGTCAATCTAGGCTCTGCTGGTGGCAATGTCTCAAGACAGACAATCCAACGGACACTGCACACTACTGGGTTTCACGGATGCAGACCAAGGAGGATGTCAATTCTCCAGATAAGGCACA
This sequence comes from Ptychadena robeensis, assembly GCA_036250615.1. Classification (NCBI taxonomy): domain Eukaryota; kingdom Metazoa; phylum Chordata; class Amphibia; order Anura; family Ptychadenidae; genus Ptychadena; species Ptychadena robeensis. The sequence continues at coordinate 30,410,710 of CM070036.1, read as the reverse complement.
GAAAACTTTGCTTGCCTTTGCAAATGCTCATCTAGACAAGGAAGAAGACTTCTGGTGATCTGTGTGATGGTCAGATAAAACAAAAATTTATTTGTCTGGTCACAATGATGTTTCCTTCATTTGGTGTAAAAAAGGAGAAGCCTTCAACCCCCAAAAAAACCCCATCCCCACTGTCAAACATAGTAGTGGGAACCTAATGCTTTGGGGGTGTTTGTTAACCAATGGACCAGGAAACCTAATCACAGTAAATGGCACCATGAGAAAAGAGCAATACATGAGGATTCTTAACAACAACATCAGGCAGTCTGGAGAGAAACTTGGCCTTGGGCACCAGTGGACATTTCAACATGATAATGACCCAAACACACAGCTAAAGTGGTGAAGAAATGGTTAGCAGACAACAGTAACATTGTGGAGTGGCCCAGCCAGAGTCCTGACTTGAATCCAATTGAGAATCTGTGGAGGGAGCTAAAGATCAGGGTGATGGCAAGAAGATCCTTCAACCTGAAAGATTTGGAGCTCATTGCTAAAGATGAATGAGCAAAAATACCTGTGGAGACATGCAAAAAGGTGATCTGCAATTATAGGAAGTGTGTGATTGCTGTAATCGCCATTGATTATTGAGAAGGGTATGAATACTTGACACTTTTTGCTCAAATTTAAATAAAAGATGAAAAAAATTTTTTCCCATAAAAATGCCTCTAGTACATCGTCTTATTGTCTATTGGAAGACACATATGTAATTTCCCATCAAAAAATAACTTGCTGGTTGAATAAAAGTAACTTTAGGTCAAAATTTGTCGGGGTATGAATAATTATGGGCTTGATTGTAAGTATGTATTATGTAAGTACAAATAGGGACTGGTCATGATTAAATTAGATATTAATAGGTGAACCTTTGCACCTTTAATATAGAAGATTACTTGTGAACTTGTGGCAGGGTTCTGTACTTCTTACCTCTTTACAATCTGCATGTAAACGCATGCCTTTTCGTCACGTATCTTCAGTTATATCTGTACATTTAGCTTTACTTGTTGGAGACTACATTTTATATTTTAATTGTTATTATTTTATTTTAGAATCTGGTCCATAGTAATAATTTTGAAATAGCACGAACGGTGATGAGTTTGTGTGTACATTATATACAGGGGTGCACATTTTTTTGAGTGAGCTCCTCAGATGAGTACCAGGAGATAGTGTTTGGTACTCACCCCATATGTAAAGTGGTCTTCCTCACTGTCTCCGTAAAGCCCCCCATACACCACATACAATTACCATGCAACTTCTGTACAACCAACTTTTCTTCTACTAAAACCATGTAATAGGAGGACCTTTCTACACCTTCCAATCACTATGTATTCTATCAGGGATGCCACTATACTACATAGTTGTTGGTAGGTCTCATGAAAGTTGTATGGAGGAATCTAAAGGTGTATGGGGGGCTTTACTGTCCTCTGCATCAGCCTCTTGCATGGTAGATTTTGCTGCAGATGGACCTCCCTGTTCCTGAATGATACTCCAATTAGCTTTCTCAATCCACAGGTCACCAGCTGGCTTTGGGTCACATGTAACTCTCCCAGTATAACACGTCTGAACCCCGAGATCTCATACCTCAGTAGTACAATCCAGATGTTTTCTGACTTAGTAACTAACCACAGTGTTTTTTTTTTCTTGTCAGATTTTACCCTTACAAATGCCTGACTTTCATCCCCCAAGTTTTTAGTACTCATATGAGCTTTGTAACAACAATGCAGATACGCATAGCTAGTTTCTGGCCCCTTGTAAGTACCAGAGTACAACTAATGTGCATCCCTGATTATATATGTTTGATCTGCAATAGGGGCACAGACATAAATACAAACATCTGACAGTTCATGTTGCTGTTGGATGGTTCTTTCCATTATGTGTCTTCTAACCCCCCCCCCCCCCCCCCCCCCCCCCCCAGCAGGACAGAGGGGCTTATCCATGTAATCTAAACTACCATATCCCAGTAACAAATACTCTGTTGGTGTAGGAAGGGGAATGTCTGTGCGTCTTATAGAGGGAATACACAGAACAGACTCTATCCATGTTGTCAGCAATGCCTGTATACATGTTGAAGTGTTTCCCCTTTGCTCTGTGTGTCTCCTTCGCTTCTCTGACAGTCAGGAATAAGCCTGTCAATGTTTTTTCTCCTGAAAATCCTGGAAAAAAATTGTTCAGTGCATCAAACCCTGCAAAAAATATGATAATCGAAACTTTCACAATAAATTTCGCCCACTGACCCAAAACAGCCTGGGGTGCCCAACAAAAGGACTCAGGTCAAAACTTTTGTTATCCTGGAAACACATGTACCAGTTCCATTGTACAACCTCTTTAAAAACTCCTTCACCTTTACAATTATACTGTACAAGAGCCTGTCAAAATAATCAACACAAGTTATTATTAACTTGTTTGGCCCTTAATATGAGCTTGGTATTTATGAATCTAGATGGAATTATATTGTGATATTGTATATTTGTCAGGTCCGCTTAACATTCTTCTTACATGGTATAAAACAAGTATGAAAAAAACAACAAAAACATAATAAAATGTCTAAATCTTGGAATTGCCAAAGGAAATGAGTGTCAGGCTCAATATATTATTCTGCAATAGGTGCTGGCATAATTAATTTTGTAGAGATAAAATACATTTAAATGGAATGAGTTAAGCTAGCCTGCCATAGCTAGAATGCGTTAAGATAACGAAACCCCATCTAAAGCAAAGCAATCAACCAGAAAAGAAGCGTCAAGTTGTATCGTGGTTGGATTGACTTGTACTATTCTGTCCGATCCAGGTGGGTGCTCCATTTTGCAGATGGTCAACCACCAAGCAAGCACCGCGAACGGGCATGGTGGTTGATCATCTGCAAAATCGCCCACGGATGGATACATGTATGGGGGGCCTAACTTACACAAAACTTGAAAGTAGATTGATGGCCTGGTACAACACATTTGACAGCAATGATGATGGGCTGGCAATATATATTTAATTGTAATAAGGTGGTATAAATCTAAAGCCCCCCTTATACGCAAATGCCCATCTATGTGTCTATGGTCGCCTTAACTAAATGAAGCAGCACCATACTCAGAAGAATATGTTTTGTTTTGAGTTTGTTATTCCCCATTGCAGCTATTTGATCGGTCTTGGAGTTGTAGATGTCCTCCTCAAATTATTGATCTACATCATGGAAGTTTTGATGTTCAAACTGGCCACACATGCAGGAAATACACACAGCACTGTAGCCTTAAGACATAAATGCGCTTCTCTCAATGCATTCCAAATTCATTTTAATTAGGCGGCTTCTTCAGTTTACCATCCTCATGATATCCATTAACTGCTCAGGTGATTCCTTTGTATCTCTGCTCCGTTTTATTACATTGACGTCTTTCAGCGGAAGACTTAACATCTTGACCTTAACATTTAATGTATTAATCCTAATTTTATCCTTCTGCCTTGACTCTCAGCTGTATTAAATCAGCACAGGTTAAGTCTGACTTGCATATTTCCCCGCCCGGTATGAATAGGTGCACTGTGCAGTTCCCCCCTGAGCTGACCACCCAGTTTTATGAGAATCTGCAGTGAAGTAGAAGATCTGTCATTGTGGAGGGATGCTGGGCAACGTGGATACAGCATGGCATTGATCACAAACAATGCTCCTTCTTTGTCTACTATCTCCTGAGCTAACCTAACATAACTTAAACTTGTGGTCAATGCTATCTTTATTCCCTTCAGGAGGAATGCTATTTGGCCGGCATTATTAAGAAATTTTCTGCACAATGTTTAGTGACTGAGCAATAAGCCACGATTCTATTAAAAAGCCATCTGTGTAATTAATAGCACATTTGTTCTCAGCCGCAGCTCAATTTGTCCATTAGTGGTAGAGAAGTTCAGGACAAAGGCTAACGTGGTTCACTTCCATTTTACAAGAATTTTCCAGGAAGTTAAAAACACATGATAATTTATCAAAACGAAGACTTTTATTGAAAGAGTAGAAGAGACACTGCCTCTTTCCAAGCTCCATTGTTCCAGGAGAGGTTTTTCAATACTCCTGCATCTAGATGGTCTCCACCTTTTATTGTTGGGCACATAATAAAGGCAGAATGTGTAAATGTCTCGTAAAAGCCCAATATAATGATAGATCGCTTTCTAAAGCCCCACATCAAAACGTTTGTGAATGGCTTATTTTCGGAGCTGACATTTCAAGGCATGGTTTGGAGTTTCTGCCTCAATGCAGCCACTTAAAAGTGTTCTTATAGCCTGGGGCCGAACAAGCTTTACACGGGACCTTTTTCCATATAAAAGATGTGGAAAAAAAAGTGTTTGAATGTAAGGTGTGTGGTTAAAGAAAAATGAAAGGCTGTGGGTTTTATTTATGGTTTTATTACACCAGGGGGAAAGGGCTTGAAAGGAAAATAGTCATTAAAGAGTAATAATCAGTTTTTAGCTTTTATACAGGGAAAAAGAAGCGAGACTACCAGTGGGATCCAACCATGTAAGTCACTGTTATGGGTAATAAACTTTTCTCCATGTGTGCTCAGATTTGGGAGGAGGATGTGGATCACTTATACTTATTGGTGGAAATCCTGTGTTTTGATTAGCAGGAGCATCATAGTTTTAATGGAATGGGAACTGTATTTAACGAGTTGAAATAGAATGGTTCATTTATGTGAATAGAGACCTCTGATTCTGAGTATTTATATACCTAGGTTAACACAAAGGACAGTCAGAACTGGAGAAGTAGGTTTATCCCAACAGAAAACAGCAATTGGTTAAGATAATTAAATCTATTCAAATAAATCTTCCACTCTAAAGGGTGAGAATATCGAGTGAAGTTGAAGAGTGTATTGATATATATAGTGAACCTCAGCTTACTTTTGTAGAAATAATAACCATATTTTTGGTCTATGACACACTTTTTAACCAGTAATTAATAGGAAAATGTAATTGCGTCTTGTAATTGCAATTGCGTCTTGTAATTGCAATTGGCTACATTACCTTCAGCCAAGCCAAAAGGCCACCACCAGTAGGAAGGTTTTAGCTATATTTACATTAGCAGTACCTATTCTCTGAACACACTAACCAACCTATGCAGAGACACACTGGCCTTCTGGTTTGGCAGAGGGAGTAGAACAAAGTTTTGCCTCATGGTACTGGAATTTTGGCTTGGCTAGAGGAATATAGAGTGAATAGAGTGAACAGTCCTCAACACTTAGCTGGAACATGCTATATATTTTCATTTTATATGCAAATGACTTTTTTTTCTATCCAAAACTATGGGGTGCATTTAATATTTTTGCGAATATAGTATTTAAATAGATCTGAACTCTAAGCAAACTGTTCAATACACAGACATGTTTAAGACTCTCCCGCAACAGTGCCAATTATATTCAATGGGCCAGCACACACAAGCATCAGCAGATTGTCTGTGGCTTGGGAGTGGATTGCCTGTGTTTTAGGATGGATTACCGCCACATTTATGGTAACACACCCTTTTGAATAAGAAAACTGCTTAACAGGCGCAGCTTTTTCCCATCCAGCTGATAAGTCCATTGATATTCAATGGACATGTCGCATTTGTCAGTCCCAGTCTTTGATTCTGGTTTATTGTCTGTACCGGCACAGCACAGATACATGCGGAGGGCTGTCATCCATACTGGCTTATTGTACATAATGGGAAACAGATGTCGTGATTGTCATTTATTTCTAATAAGGTCATATGAAATCATCCAAACATGAAATAATGATGTGTCAGGAAGTCTTAAATTGCAATTAATCTTGTTGTCTCAATGTATGGGCGTATTTCTGCAGGACCAACAGCTTTGTGTTTCTTAACCCATAACAACAAAAGGGTTCTGCATTCATTTATTACAAGCACTATGGATTATGGGTATTGTCAACATGGAAAACACAAGAGAACTTTCCAAATGATTCCCATGAATGAAGATAAGCACATACTCTTCTGGATGATATTAAGATCCAATATATGAATTATGTACTGTTACATGCTTTTAACTAGTGCTCATTAATCATTCTTTTTACTTAGGTTCATAGCCTGAAACAAATATTCAATATTTTCTAAGGATATCCAAATTAAAGAGGATTCCAGACAAATTTAAACACCAGTGATAACATTTAAACTGCCCCCATATTCTTATTGGTACATTATAAAATTTATAGTTATCAAGCTTACTTGAATTTAAACTCATCTTATCAGCCTCCCTCTGACAGTGTGCATTACTAACGGAAGCACGTCATGTACCTATGTCCACCATCATTTGGCACTTTTTCCCCCAATATTACTGTCCCACCGTTCGAAGGGCTTCAGAGAATACTACTGTGGTAGGGTTCTGCGATATTTTCAGGAAGCTAAAAACACACCGACGGCTTCTCCCATCAGCCAGCAACTGGCATCCATGCATGGGAAAGCATGGAGAAACCTAATGATTCCACTGGGTCTATAATAAAGAGTGTAATGGGACAGAATTGTGGCTCAATGGTTAGTACTGTGATCATGAAGCACTGGGGGCACAAACTTAAAGCTTGGCTGGGGCACTTACTGCAAGGAGTTTGTATATGTTATCCTCATATCTGCATGGGTGTCCTCTGGATATTCCAGCTTCCTTCCATGCTCCAAAGACATACTGGTAAGGTAATCAGCTTTCATTGAATGGCAAATTAGAGCTGTCTAATCAGCAGGTCAACCTGTTCTGATTGGAGTTTTAAAGATAATATTGCAACTCTGCAGAGAGACCACTGCTTTAACACATTAAAGCCTGCCATACACACGCCGATGTGTGTAGCAGACTAGTCCCGATATCTTCCGGG
>CM070036.1:30386809-30403764 GCA_036250615.1 Ptychadena robeensis | reverse complement strand
CACGCCCGTCGGTCAGATTAAAAATCGGCCGCTTATCGGCATGTGTATGGCTAGCATTATCGGCATGTGTATGGCTAGTATTAGCAAGAGTCCCTCTCAACATAATTTGCAGAATGTAAACCCCCATGAGACGTATATAATGCATTCTCTGGAAGGAGGGGATGACCTTGTGCACTAGTAAAGCAATGTTATTAAGTTATGTAAAAACCTAGCAGACAGGAGTTTTCTTTAACCCCCAGCTAAATATATTTTGATTATTTTACTTCTTTTATTGTGGGCAGGATTTTTACTGAGGCATGCAGAAATGTCTGGTCTCTGCTCTTCAGAAGTGGTAGGAAGCTTCTTATTTGATAAAAGGCAGATATTGTCATCTAAAATTTGAACAATACATGTATACACAATAATTTGTGGAGATGTCAGGACAACATATCTGTACTCAGACATGTCAAGATATTTGATGCAGTTTTAAGACAACAGTGACAGCTAAAGATAGACTGTTACAAAATAATGAAGACAGCGGCTTATTTTCAATATGACTGATGACATCATCGTGTAGATAATCAGGGTTATCTCATACTTGGCAGCTAGTCAGATTGGGGGATTAACCTTGAGGTGCAACGAAATACTGTATGATGCCTTCATACTTGTATTTAGAAAACAGTTAAATTAGCATTCAGAGTTCCTCTAAATAGCACTGCCGAGATACACACCAGTCCTAAACTAACCATCCATGGTAAGAATAGCGGTAAGAAAATCTCGGTATTAATCCAGGGTCATTGGATTGTACCATAAACATGTATAAATGTTAAATCCATCCATTACAGATCATACATAGAAATGTTGAAATAATATACCTGAAGAAATTAAAAGTCCTTGACATGTTCTTGGAATATCCATGTTATTTACTAATTTCCTATCTCAATGTTACTATATATAGTTTGATGGATGTAAGGATGATTGATAGTCTTCATCTGGTGGATCTGCTTATAGATTGCACAATTTAAAGGGCAACATTATATAAATGAATTGACAATTGTCATGTATTTATTCACCCAAAATGTATACTCATACTCAACTAATGTTATCTATATCTATGACTCTGACAATGTTTTATTGAATGACTTATTTTGAATATCATGTATATTTAAAATTATGTTTCCTAATAAAATCATGTTGTTTTGACAAAAACGTTTGTTGAAAATCTTGGTGCCCTAAAAGTCCCGGTTGATTGACTCTATGCCAGAAGTCTTTCTGGATGTGTTGGACTCAGGAAACCCCCACCCTCTTTTTCTGTTTATGTTGCTAAGGGACGCGGCACAATACCTTGAGTTACTATAATTATTCAGGGCTCTCCACACCCTCCTTCTTTCTAATGTTATCTATAGAGACTAGAACCCCTATTGCTCTGCTATATGTGGCTTCATTGGAGATATTTCTCCTCATTTATGTCATGGTGACAATAGTTTCACCAGACAGGAAGAGAGGGGAAATTTCCACAGACAGAGTAGGGATAGTAAAATCCCTCTCCCGTTCTTGTGTTCCTCCTCCACTTCTGGTCTTGTGAAATTGCTGTTGCTGGGACAATCTGTAAGTGAATATATATCTAATGGAGCCCCAAATAGCAGTTGACTGACAGAACTAAATAAGAAACATGAACAGGAAACAGGAAATATGATTATTGTATATGAAATTTTGTTCTTCAAATTACATTCAATGTATTCAGCTTAAGGTCACATAAAATAAAAATTAGAGCTCCAGGGGAAGAGAGCATACCAAATATAGCATACCACAGCATACCAAAATAGTTTTCTACTTTAAGTCCACTAGGCAAGTTTAGTTGAACCTAACTAGCTAACATATAATTTGAATTTCATTCTTCTTTTGCAGTAGGTTTTGTGCTCAAAGAGATGTCACTGTTGTGCTGCTCACTGTCCTCCTTGCTGGAGTTTCTAACTTGGTGAAGATGATTTCCTCCACACAGGGAGACATTTAAACATATAGTACAACAAGGGTTTAAGTAGTCAGTAATAGGGAATGTTTTGGATCATTATCATTTGTCCTCTAGAACACTTTCCAAAATCTAATTATACTTTGAAATTTAAGGCCTGAAAATTGCTAATTTTTATATTTTGATGTGTGCAGAGTATGAAGTTATTCTTATAACGTCAATGCATCAATAGCATAATGCAGGTTTCTTAAAATGTGAGCCAAAACCCAAGTGTTTGTAATACATCTACATGTGATAGAAATTATTTAATTAAAAAAATTATCTATTAGTCTTTTCTCCTGTTCTGTTCATTGGAACGCTATGTCACTGCTGGTAACGCTAATATGGCCAAGGCCAGTATATGCAGTACAGAAGACATTTTAATTATTACCTATAACATTTTTATAAACGAAGTGTCATTGCACCAATTTGTGAACTTTTCAACAAGGCTTAAAACAAAACTAAGAGCAAAATAGAAAGTAACATATATGATACAGTCTTTCTGTGGCAGAGGCGCCCTCACTTTTTTGAGGACTTCTTTTAAAATAAAAAAGTCAATATGATCTACCAACAATAAAAATTGTCAAGCATATATTGATTCATATATATACTTATTATTTAAAATATGTATGGCACAATACAATTCTGGCCTTATAATGGACATCAGGTTTTACTCCCATTGTGTTTGCGATCTTCACGATTTACCTGTTGGGCACCCCTGATCTATGGCATTAACATGCAAGCCTGTTCGCGGGGAATTTTAATCGAAAAAACAGAGAAGGGAGAACCCGGTCTCTTTGGAAAAAACTCTTCCACTGGGTGGATCTTTCTGCTCCTGATCCGGCCAGCGGAAGAATAATAATCTTCTTCCTGTCAGTGAACGGGGAGGGTCGAACACCCATACTGTTTAATGGGGGAAAAAAAGTAAACATGTTATGCCTTGTGGACAGGTTGGTCATCACTTTTGATTGTTATTTATGCATATACTTAAAGCCGAAGTTAAACGTAAACCAAAAAAACTAGGCTGCCGTGCATAAGGAGATTTGAGAAAGGAGACGTTGCTGTGACGTCCTGTCAGCCAACATCACTGTGGAGTAGAGTGTCGCAGTATTTCTATCATTTCTATTTGCCATAAAACCTGAAGAAGGGATATGAGACATCCCGAAAGCGTGCCTTTTCAATTACTTCTGTTAGCCATTAAACGGTATCACTTAAACTCCAAACCTTCTGTATTTGCCATAAAATAAGGGATTCTTCTACTAGTGCCATCCTGTTAAATTTTATGTGATAGGCCCATTTCAATCTATTCGTTAAACCACTCATTACCATCTCCACAGGATCAGAATGCTTCTTTTTTTTTTTTGAAAAAGTTTTATAAAACATATTAAACACAATTTATGTGTAAATCATTCACATAAGAAATCACAGGTCATAAAGGTATACAACAATGTTGCAGGTTGCATGGAAAATATGTTAGTGATTTCTGATGCATACATTGTACAAAATATGTCAGTAGCAACAAACAACATAAGTGAACATAATGAAACATGAATAAATGCAATCGTATCACAACAGGACCTTGAAATTGGAAACTGATATCCGAAGGGAAAACCGTATTTCTTATTATGAGTAAGATCGAGGCATATTTTATAGCTATAGTATTATCTCTTCGGTTGTTTTTTGTTCAGTTGAGACATATTGTCCTGGGTTTTAGTGTGTAATAACTTTTAATAACAATCAAAAATTGTCAACAAATAAAACTGGGCAACAGGTGGGGTAGGGAAGGGAGAAGGGGAACTGGACTGTTTTAGGGAGGAGAATAGAAGGTAGGTGAAAGAGCTAAGGAGTATAAGAATAGAGAAGACGGAAAGACGAATAGATAGTTAGATAGATAGTTTGTGTCTGTTTGTGAATCTGAAAAAAGTCTCCCTCCATTTGTTGAGAGTCGGAAAAGGTTCCAAGTTCACCAAGTCGAATCATAAATGTCCTGTTTGTTTTAAAGGGATAAAGACAGGTCTTCCATCACCCGTACTGCTTCCACTTTGCGCGCCCACATACTAATCGTAGGAGGTGCAGTGTTTTTCCAGCGCATCGCGATACAAGCCTTCGCGGATGACTACATCTATAGATGCTATTTAGGGAATTGACCCACTAAAACAGTATCTGTCACTGGCTGGATCAGCAGATAAAATTAAACCAGGAAACTACTGCATATGTAAGAGACGTTTGTAATGTGCTAACTTGTATGTTCTACCACAATATACCACAACTGATAGACGTAAGAAGACCCAAATTGTCCATCTTTTTTGATTATTAGATGATTGCAATTCTCTAAATACTTTGTACAGTATGAAATATGATTGGTGTGTTATTTATGGTGTGTCCTTCATTTGGTTAAACAAATAGTAGAGTGCAAAATATGGTGGTTGAATAAAATCCTGTACACAATACACAAAATGTGTATATATTAATAAGTCAATGAAAAAATCAAACATTAACAAATCTTAACCAATGTTTTGCTTCACAATATATGTAAATATGTATTTGTTTTTCTGGCCAGACCAACCATAGGGAAATGTTAAGCAAATTCAAATTACCACTATCATCCCAAAGACCGAATAGACTGTTTACTTAGAGTCTGTTAGTAGCAATGTGTGTGGTTGTATGAAATGGCAGATATGAGACTTAAATTGTACAATATATTTCCCAGCAGACAAAATATGGAAATGTTAAATATTACCAAAATTCATGTACATATATATTCATTTACTTTAACAAGGGAAGTGGGAAGTAACACATTTCATTTACTGTGTAATTTTAGTAAATCAGCCATGGATATCTATTGGTTCTTTTTACCTGCTCAATTTTACTGATCTACTAATTTAAGAAAATGTAGGCCAAACCCTTCGTATTACACAAACATATATCCCCTGTGTACTGGCAAAACAGAACATGGTATCATCACCAACATTTCCCAAAAGGGTTGTCGGAACATTCCAAATAAGTATGGTGTAGTACATCATAGCTTTTGTATGAAATTTTGGCTTTCAACTTAAGAATAAACTAAACCTATCTTAAAGATTGGGTGATGAGATGGCCAATCTCAAGGACTAATTAAAGGGTACATAGCTGATCATGACTCAGAAGTGAATAAAATCATCATAATTATTGTAACAGAAAAAAACAGATGTATAGATATACACTATACACTATAAAAAGTTATTGGTGCAGCCCAATATACACATTACATACATTACTAAGTATAGGTGGTTGTATACACCACTGTTTGTGTAAACTCCTGGAGTCAAACTTTGACTTTGAACTTGATGCAAAACTTACACAGCAATAAAAAAATTTCTAATGTTCTCTACACTAAATAAAAAAATCAACCATCTCTACTGGGCACCATTTGGAAGACCACACAGGACCTGCTTTTTAAGCATGCTCTAACCTTTCCCATTTTTGGTTCCAACACGTAATCTGTTTACTTACTATCTAATATATGCCACACATTTACAAGTACCAGAAAATCTATTTTATTGTTGAGGCTGATTTGTGTGTGTATTAAGCATCAACATCTTGCCCAGGAACGTGCAATAGCATCTTCCACTTTCACAAAGATGTATTTCTATGCATACCTGTCAAGTTTCCCCTTGTTTAATAAAGGAACAGTTACAGGCAGTTACAGACGTCACTTCTGGTAACGGGAAGTTTACTTCCCCTCCCTCCTATTAATTGGTTTACTTAGGAGGGAAGGGGCGTTACTCTGCCTCCTAACTTCTCACCCCACACATCATCTGCACAAGCGGGGTGGGAGGGAGAGTAAAGCCCCCACCTCCGAAGTTACCCCGATTTTCGAATCACGAGAAATATCTGGGATTTATTGAAATCTTGATTGTGTTGGTAAAATCACAAAGAAAACATTACTTTCCCGGCAAAACAGGAGGCTTGACAGATATGTTTCTATGTCTTTACGTTTCAGATGGGATATATCTCTTTTTTTAGACCCTACATTTTAGAAAGACATAATGCGTGACCAGGTGCTATTCCATTGTCCTAAACTTGTTCAACTTAAACATGCTCTCGCTCTACTTCTGAAGAGTAAATATAGCTTTTTTGTTCCTCTGTTTATTCTGTGTTAGATGTTTTCTTGCACTGAAATAAAAGCAGAAACCTAACAGCTTTTGCAAAGAGACTTGAGTTTGTTGGTGTTCCTCATTACAAGGCAAGTGCTCATAATTCTTGTGAGCTGTCCCCCTTAACGTCTATACATACTTGTCTTGATGCTGAAGTACATTATATTAGTCTATTCACTAACTGTGTCAGAAGTGTGTGGATGTCTGAAAGAGAGCATTTATTTCACTTAAGAAAACAATTTAAGATTCAGGGGTCAGTATTTCAAAATCACAGACTGTGGTTGTGTTGAGCAAATATGTCAAGATGAAAGAGCCTAAATTCTGACATTAACACAACATTTCAAATATTTGTCACTTAGCAACAAGGTGTACATGAAGTCAAACCTGCCAATCAAAATATGATACGCAGCTTCCTGGTGCTCTGCGGTAGAATAACAAACACATAGAATTCACACATAGAGTTCTAGAATTATTCCAGCACTGAGCTGAAGAGGGATATTAGATGGGCCTCCATGTATTGTCAGAGAGTTTTATCATTTATTTTCCTGTGCTTTCCATGTCTTAAGCTGGACATACATGTACCAATTCCTGCACGATCCGTTCCCCTATCCGATGCCATGCTCGCTCCCGCATCCCTTAAGGATCGGGTTGTGCAGCAATTGGAGGCTGCAACTGACGAGGTTTGGGCTAAAATCAGCCGTCCTGTTGGATTGCACAGTTATCCAACAGGATGGTAAATTTTAGCCCGATCCCATTAGTTCAGCTGGGGACGGCTGCCCCCAGCCAACTAATGAGCTGCACATAAAGAGTGCAGGCCGAATCTCGGCACTAGCGGGCGGCAGTGATGACGTCATCACGCTGCCTGCTACTGCATAGAATCGCATAAGCAAAAGACCGTAAATCGTACCGTCTATTCCCAGCTTTAGTCTTAGCTGCTATCTTCTGTGAACATAATTTGATGGATTATATTACTGAACTTAGTAAGAATACAAAGCAGTGGGAAAGAAAAACTATTTAACGGAGACACACCAACACCTTGGTAGTTCTGATAACTCATATGGATCTGGTTTTACTTTGTAACTAAGCGTTGAGGGGTTACAAGTGGTTACGGAGGGATGGATACCCATGGAACCGCATGGTGTCTCCTTCCCTGCTTTTTCTAACTTTGATGCCTTGACAATAAGGACTTTACGCTTATCCGTATGCACCTGTGTTGATTGCATGTGTACCCAGGTTGCTGGGGGGACAGTGGACATTGAAGGACTATGATCTGCCTTGTTGACTATTTTCTTGTACTTTTTATATATTTATTCTTGAATACACATTGAATTTACAATAAAGTATATATTTATTTTGTTAAAATCCTTTGAACTTATGGTAATAGTGGCCACACTACCATATCTACCCTGAACTTTTTTTCTTTTTCGTAAATATTTGTAACTAGAGTCTTGACTTTTCTGACTTTGGTGCTAAGCTCCACCCCATGGCTAAACACTGGCTTTTTGCCATGTCTCAATCTTACCCAAATCCAATGGTCAAGCCACATAAAATCAAGTAGATCAGACTTTAATCAGCATAATGAGTATTGGGGCACAGAGTGATTAGAACCCATAGGCCAAACAGACTTTAATGAGACCTCACAACCAAAGTGTCTTCAAGAACTCATGGCAAATGACAATAATTCAAACCAATCAATTACTATATACTATATGTAATCTTTTGTTCTACTTCTTATGACTACCAACCACTGTTATTTTTATCTGTACAAGTGTTTTTTCTTGACCCATTTACAGTTTGTGATTTTTATTTATTTGGTAAAGGTAGTCCACTCATTATCCTATGTTTGCCATTTGACAAAAGGGGACAAAAATACTTATATCATTGTTCTTGATACAAAACACCAGAAGACACAGGAATGTGTTATTGTGCTTTGTTGTGAACTGTAACACATGCGACTGAGCTGCATTGCCTTCGTGCCTTGGGGTGCCATTCAAATTGGATGATGCCACAGTACACACAATAAATTGTGTAACTATGTCACAGCAATGCGTGAATATAATAATGAGGGAAAAAATGAGTTACCCCTGAATATTTTATGGTGTTATATTATAAAAGCAAGCTGTTCCAAATGCTTTTTTATTGAATTGTAAAATATGCAGTTTTTGTCTTTTATGCAGTTCGAAAGTTTACTGTTGCTCTTCGTGTTCTACCCATAAACATTTATAGTACTTTGATTAAGTGCTTCAGCACAAAGGGAATATTAATCTGTAGCATTTGAGTCAATCTTCTGTGTATGAGAAATTGTTCCTTTAATCAAAGGATTTGCCACCCTGTAGTAGAAACACATGGAACATAATAAACCATGAATTTTCATCCTGCTCTTTCACATTACAAATTGCCTGGTTACATTTATTATGGGCATGACCTAATCGCTGTGATATTTACCACAAATAAAGAATGGTAAAATCTCTGCTGGATTGTGGAGTTTAAGAAAAGCCCTAACTCATTCATTAGAAAGAAAGGATGATTTATTCACATTGTGCCACAATCTTGGCTCCATTCAGCTGGGATGACTCTGCATGGAGAAATTCTACAACATTGTAAAGCTGAATCCTGAAAGATGGAAATGATTTCTTCTATTTTACATTATTTAATACAATCATAATTGATTAGGTTATATCATTATTGTTTAGTGTAAGAATTTGAGAAAAATGGTAAGTTCATTACTAGGGTGTGAGTTTCATTTCTTCCAGTTAAGTTTCTTATAGTGGATAGCTGCCCTTTTTCTGGAAATTGTTCTACAATTGTTCACCAATGAACTTAACTGGGATACATGAGACTTACACCAATTGTTTTAATCCTTCAGGAAGCTTTTGTGACCAACATAATTAATAAATAGCAATTATAAAACAAAACTTTATAAATGAAAGGAAGGCCCCTTGAAGGAACTTTTGCTTTATTCACATGGTAGCTTTTAGTAAAGCTGTAAATGGCACCATAGCCACCACTCTGTATCTGCATTGCCCAATACATAGGCCTCAAACCATGCCACACTGACTCAAATACAATAAATGAAGATACCACATTATTGAACCGCCCTAGCGTTAGCGACAGCACCATCTTGTCCAGCGCTGCTACCATCACTATTGCACTGGACGAGATAGTGCCGTCCAGTGAAGATCGGGGCTCCGGCGGAGCATACTTACTGTTTTGTGCTGTCCCAGTGTCCTCGATGTGACATGCTGGCTGCTGGAGCGTGGCTCATCCCAACAGCCCCCCCTCCCCCGAGTGACGTGATGACATCACATCCGGGAGGCGGCGGGAAATTTGAAAGTGAATAGCACGAAATCAGTTTTCTATGTAGAAAACTGCTTTCAATGTGCTGCTATGTAATAAATCTTGCCAAAATAAAGACTCTGGTGCCCTAGATGTGCCCATTTGCAGTAACCGTCAGGGTTAACTGCAAGTGGGCACATCTGGGAATCTGGAAATTTATCATACAAAAGAAGTATATTAGAGGTTATATCATTCAAATGACACCTTGGATTGAATTGGTCTTTTTGCCTTGATTTTTGTGTTTTCTCATTAATTTTATTATATTATTAAATTTTATTATACCTTTTTTTTACATAATTGTTTGTTTTAAGCATTATTATATTCAGGATGTCTATTAGACTCTTGTACGGACAGGTTTTGGTAAGTTACAGGCCTACAAGAAAAATTTACTATTGAAGTCTATGGTGCACTTTTGGTACAGAAATCTGGACCTCAGCAGTGCGCTAGGGTGGTTAACAAAAGGTGGAACTCATATGGGACCTATAATTATCCCTTCAAATTATCTTTTAGAAGACCAGATCACCTTCAAGGGCCAAACTACAGACCAAGCCCTACTTATTAAGTACATATTTACTTAACTATACATTATACACTTTAGTATGCCACCTCCACCTTTTTTAATGTCATTTACTGCGTGAAAGGGAATATTATTCAGCAGGCACCTTTTCTCCTTTTATTGTGGTTGGATAATTTACCATACATCTTTTACAATTAGTCTTATTATCCACTAATTCTTTCCATCTATATCTCAATTTTGTTCCCTTTTTCCTTCAAAGTTGCTCCCTGTAATAGAATACCATGATTACCTTTCTCCAAAGTTTTTAAGAGATGATCTGGCAAAGTCCAACACATTCCAGGTGTATTGGATGCCAAATCCTTCAATGGTTTCTAACACTGCCTAGTGAGGTTGGAGTGTGTGGCAGGGGATGCAGCCATTTGATGTTTTTCATCAAAGAGTTATATACTCTTCTATTTGAATGGATGCAATAAAGCCATCAGGGTTGGCACCAGAGCGTCAGGAGTTGGCAGGCAGTGGGCGGCCAATTGAGGGGGCACGCCTATGTCTCACAGGTCAGGCTGCATAGGTAGGGGGCCCTTATCCAGAGGGCACGCGGACCTGACTGAGCGGGCCTGGCCAGCCCATAGCACCAGCGCTGCTCTCTATGCTTACTTACCCAATGCAGTGTTTTTTCCTGAAATAATAATAATATACATGAGCTTTGCTCAGGCATTTGTCTTTCATATTGTTGACTATTGACTATTCACTCTTTTTATGGAGTAAGGACTCTCAACACCCTCAGTAAGTAAACCTCATTATCTGTTATCATCAAATGTTTTAATATTGCCTGCAATTTAGTTTTAAATATGATCATGTACCCTGAACAGAGGAGCTCACAATCAGTACTGTATTTATTGTGTCAGCAACTTTACATAAGTTGCAAAAGTTTAACTACAATTAGGCTTACATAAAGAGAAGGGATTCACTCAAAGGGTTAGAATACCAAGAGGCAGCAAGCCTTGGGGGATTTTGCTTGGCAAGAAATCGTTCACTTGGGGCAAAAAGTTGTGGTAAAGTAGCCGCTTTATTGTACATGTTCTCTAGGTCAATAGGCCTAGATGGATAGATGGACCATACATACTTTAGATCAAGTTACACATAAAAAAATTATTAAGATCATAAAAATTGGTAAAATTACATGCACCATGAACTAGGTAAAACATACTCAAAGGGTTATATATGTGAGTAAAAACAGAGTCGGGGCATAAGGGGGAGACAGTATTGTAATAAAGAGTACCCTCTTAGGTCATTAAACCACCCTCAACGCGTTTCAGCCCTTTAGAGTTGGCCCCCTCAGGAGGGGAAGGAGACCCAGCTAGTGGTGCAGTGATACATAATCCAATTAATATTAGTTTTATTAGTATTATTAGTTGCTTTAAACCATTAGGTAAAGACTGCTTAAATGTCTGAATGATGGTAAGTAAGTGTTATGTAACAAAGAAACATAAATGAAATAAATATCAACATACTTGCCAGGAGTCCTGAGCCATCGAATATGTGCCAAGGACTGTCCAGCTGACCATATTAAGTCTATCTCCCATATGACATGATCCCTCATTCCCAACTAGTATGTGTGTTCTGTTACATTGTTACCACATTTTCGTGAAGACATAGTGGAGACCAAGCCTAAAGCAGGGTACAGACCTGCAGATATGGGACAGATCGATGGCCACTTCGAGCACCATGCGCGCTCACGGCCATCTATCTGGCCCATATGATATGCGCCCATCACTGTTTTAAAAAACAGCCATATCGGACATGATCGTAAATACGGCCGATGTCCGATGCTTTGCATGAAGAATGCTGGTCTCCAGGCCCGTCGTTATCTGACAGCAGTGGGATGACATCATCACGCTGCTGCAGGGTACAATCTATCTGAAGCCTAAAGCAGGGTACAGATGGCTCGATATTCAAGCCGTCTGTACCCTGCTTTAGGCTTTAGATAGAATGTTTAAGAAAATATATTATTATTCATAAATACCTTTGATAGTATTGTAAGCAGTTGTTAATTTCCTATGTAATACTTTTTTGAGCAAATACTCAGTTTTTTTCCTTTATTTGGTTCCTTTGTTTTTCTTAATTCATTTTTAACTTTCAAGGAGTTTTTGGTTATTTTGAGTAGACAGCACCACATCTGACCATCCTTAAGCTGTTTGTTTTGCTTTCCATAACTACAGTTAGCTAAGTTTTAACAGCTTTATTTGTTTATCCTGCATACCATTTACGGTTTAAAACAAAGTTTATTTTCTTCAGAATTTTTAGCCAGACTTTACTCTGCGGCTGCGGATGCCAAAACACATCTGAGCTACTTTGATTTATCTCATCCAGTTGCTGCTGGCTTTTTAGTCTAACATATAGCTAATTTTCTGGATAATTTATCAAGTTTTCCTCCACCCTTGTGACGTAACATCCATTCTAGTGGCCAGGCTACATTTTTGTTCTACTGATTTATATGCATGCAGCTATTTTTCCATCCTCTCCTGTGTCAGTGCAAGTCTAATACGATTCAAACCTCAACGGAAAAGAAATCATATGTACACACAGATATACAAGGCCTGATCTACTCAAATATGAATAGGTATGACTGCTTAACAGTGAAGTCTAGATATATAAATCATAAATTATAAATATTATACTATGGATATGAGGATCTTAATCAATTAGGTATGCCTTCCCTTTCCATATCTGAAATAACCATTACCACTCATCAAAGGAGACCTATGCCCTTATTGGGTTTCTCAGCATTTCTAAGTAAATTATGCTATGTCAATACCGTCTTGTGTCGTTTGAATAAAAAGTCTTTATTATAAATCAGTGAGGACTAATATACAAACATATAAAATGACAATAAAAGAGAAAACATGTTCAAGCTTGTTGATAGGTATACTGTATAGTGGGTTTACAAAGGTGCCGCATCGATGAAGATTGAAGGATAGTACTCTCCACAGTCCTCCTACATGTTTCGCCCCTTGGGCTTCCTCAGGGAGGGTGGTTCTACAACATATATGTGACAAAAACTTTAGAGAACTCAATGTATTATACGTTCATAACATATAACATTAACAAATGTCTTGTTACATTTTACATAAATCTGAAAAAGAATATCATATAATTCATACAAGGCCTGATCTACTCAAATATGGATAGGTATGACTGCTTAACAGTGAAGTCCAGATATATCAATCATATTCTGATTTTATTTGCAGTGCACACAGGTTACAGCTATGTTACAGATGGTCGCATTTTTTTATTTTATTTTAATTAGCTAATCTGTAAGTTATTGTAACCCATTTACATGGTATCATCACTGGAGGTGTAAAGAAGGGTTGTACAATACCACCTTAAGTTTTTGCATCAAGTTCAAAGTCAAGTAAATTTTTTGTGATGGAATTTCAACTAAAGTTTGAACTTAATTTATGCAAAAACTACATGTCAAAAATAACACACTTTCTATTATGTTCCCAGAGCCCTTCTCTACATCTCCAGCAATTCTGATAACTTATTCAGGGGCGTTGTTTCCAAAAACAAACAAAAAGTGCAACATCTCTAGTTACAGCATATCTTCAGTACAAAGTTCACTTTAAAGGTGGTCCGCCTTCTTTACCAGATGGTAGATCCAAATGCTTCATGATGTTAAAATAGTATCCTTAGATCATGATATCATTGAGCTAGCTCATCCCCCATATTTTGTTAGAATACATTAAAGTAGGAAAGTGTACCATGATGTCCTTTCTAACACTTGTGTATCAGCCTACAGTTGCAGTCATCACATATAATAAGAATTTACGTTTGAGCAAATTGGAATTTCTATTCTCTTTCTCTGCTGCCAACTCCTGGGCTGTTGGAAAGACGATAGCGAACAGATTATCCTTTAACAAGTTTTGTTCTGTCTTGGATTTTCTGCAGGGAACCAAAGTAGCAGATGTAACTATTCTATGACAGGGAAAAATTATAACTAGAGAAGATCCTTTACATCAATGTCAATGATAATGTTTATATGCTGGCTAGGAACTCTGAATACATACTAAGATAGAAACTATAAAATATGTTTTCTTTTACATTATAAAGCAATACATAGTACGAATCATATCATATCTTAGAAAGGGAAAAGCTTTTATTACTTTGTACGGCCACCCTGATCAAACTTAATATTCTAATTTGTATTCATTACAATGTTTTAACATTTATAATTGTAATCATTGTACCAATGATATTAAAGCTGCACTCTAACACAAAGGTCTTTTTTACTAAGTCTCCAATGATCATTAGAATATGTTTAAGGCATAACCAAGTGGTAAACAGTAAATGTACACATAAACTATTTTTTTCTTTTACTTTATATTTATTTTCTATGTTTGCATTATGCTACTGAATTCCCTTAGATCTCCCTTGTACCAACAAACTGTTCTAGTGGAACAGTCAGTGTTTTGGTCCAGTGTAAACAAGGTTCTTGATTGTGTAACAAACCAGCGGGTGTGGACCAATTGTGCCACGAGTCCTACCTCCTCAAAGGGCATTGTCTCACAATACACCTAAAGGTGGGGATAGACTTTTCCGAGGGGAATACCAGGTCGCTACCTTTTAAGGGAGGGTAGGCACACAAGACAGCTGGTCCACAGGACACCTGGGAAAGGTACCAGGCCGGCTCGTAACCAGGAGCAACCGTGTGGGATCGAAGGATGAGGCAATGGCTTGTCAAGCAGGCAGTGGATTAGGGCAGGCAGCACAGGTACAGGTCAGGCAGTCCAGGACAGTCAAGGCAGACAGATAAGGGTTAACCAAGCAGCAGATTGGTAGGATTCACCATTTTGCAATTTTGGAAAATATGAGACTGTCGTTTTTGTTTTAGTTTGACAGAGCTGTATTCCTAATTAGCATATTTAATGCAAATACTAGATCCAGTCGTACAGAGGTTAGGGTTAGGAAAGACCACAAGAATGCATGATTACTAAAAATAGGATATCATTAAATTATAGTATAGCAATGCTGCCCTAGATCTATACCATAGGCATATCCAACAGAACCCCTAACCATTACTCCACAGAAGCACAATGTATATAAGTCTTAATATTTCTGTGTGATAGTAAATGTGGGAGTTCAGGGTGTCCATTAGTGATGGACGAACATCAGCTGCAGCTGTTCGCGAACAGGCGAATCGAACTTCTTCAAATACCCGCTGTGAACATGCGAACGGCGAACCTCCATTGACTTTAATGGATGGTGAACTTCTCAAACCTTCAGGACATATTTGTAGCCAAAATACCAATAGAAAAGAAGTCAAAAGGGTGCGACCACCTGGACAGTGTCATGCCAAATGGGGCTCAATGGCTAAACTTCCTCCCAAAATACAGATTTTTTAAAATGCTGTTTTTTTCAGGTCTAATGGGCAGAAATCACATCTAGATTAAAGATTAAAGATAGATAAAAGTTACCTGACAGTACCTTCTGCAGCGCATCACATTTAGTCAGATCTCTCTGCAATGCATAATACAGAATACCTCACCCCCAGAGAAGGACTTTTGTGGCTTAGTAATGATGAACTACATGTAACTGAATACCTTAGCTATAGCGACAGATCACTGGATGAAGTGTAATAGCCAAGTAGCTCAGCCATCCCTCAATCAGCAGCGGCTCTCCCTATCTATCTAGTACTGGAGACACAGGATAAATGTAAAAATTACCGCTGGGGGGCTTCTTTTATAAGGGGGGGGGGGCATTCTTCAGGAGCGAAAGGAAGTGTTATTGGCTGTACTGTACCACCTGACTATAGAGTGTGGGGTCACACTTTGTCTCCATGTTAAGGTGTAGGGGGCGGGTCGAACACCCATAATGTTCGCCGGCATTGCAAACTGCAAACATGCTATGTTCACTGCGAAGAGTTTAAACCTTAATCCGATAAAGCACCTGTGGAGAGATCTAAAAACAGCCTTCAAATATGAGAGACCGGAAGCAGCTGTAATATGAAGTGGTCCAAAGCTCCAATAGAAAGTTATAGAAGATTCATTGATTGTTACAGAAAGTAATTAACATCAGTCATTTATTCCAAATGGTATGCAAGTATTAAGTTGGCAGAGGCAATTTTTGACATTTTATGTAATATGTCTCAGTTTTGTAACCTTTTTCCTCTGTTTTTTTTGTTTCAGTGACAACAAAATAAAAAAATAGGATTGTACCGAAGCATTCTTAATTGCAACAATATTCTAGGATATGTGGTTCATGTTCTGATATAAATGCAAAGGTTATTATTTCTTTGGCCATGGTTGTATGTTGTGTATCGTATAGGATAAATAATCAGTACAGTGGACTCTTAACTTACAACCATCTTGACAGAAGACCAATTTGCCTTACAACCAATTATGGCCAAAGCGAAAACATGTTCCTGCTTGCATAGTGGCATTTATGCAACCTGATGACACTAAAAGGTAGAGCACGCCATGGACCATCTCACCAATCTACAAAAGGCTACAATACCATATTCCTGATGTTCTTATGGAAGAGGTCTCCCCTTTCATACAATAACCACATTCCATTTCATCCTCTCTTCCTGAAAGCCAAACATGTCAACTTGAATGGTGAGTAAAAAATTTTATTTCTCATAAGCAAGGTTTTTTTTAAATCTTTTTAAATTATTGTTTTTGATAAATTACACATGTTATATAATGTTTTTATTATGAAAAGGTTAGGTAAATGGTGCTTTTGGCAGTTCAGAACACATTATGGAAATTTTCATTATTTCTATATCATTTTGATTTACAGCTAACTTGACTTACAACCAACCATTGGGAACCAATTGAGTTTGTGAGTCAAGGGTCCACTATATATTTAAATGTCTTGTGAAAGGCCTTTTTTACAAACATGTAAGCCATTTTCAGAACAACACTATAGTACAGGGAGTGCAGAATTATTAGGCAAATGAGTATTTTGACCACATCATCCT
>CM070036.1:30363726-30382194 GCA_036250615.1 Ptychadena robeensis | reverse complement strand
CTTCTCATTCCTAACATCACCACCATGCCAGTCCCATCCACCCTACCTATTGTATACTCTGTTCCCAACCTATTAGATTGTAAGCCTGGTCAGGCAGGGTCCTCAACTCCTCCTGTGTCATAGCCTGTACCTGTGTGTTATCTTGTGTTGTATCTCAACTCTTAATAATGTACAGAGCTGCATAATATATTGGTGCTATATAAATAAAAGCTAATAATAAAATATCCCTGCAATTGCCATATGAAGAATAATGTGTTTTCAGTTATAATTCCTTGTCAGGTAAACTCTTTAAAACCAATACTAAGATCCTGCCGTTGTGCTTGTCTCTTAGAAGTCTGATACTGTAAAATGAAAAATGTAATATTCTACTTATGAAACCCCATCTGAAATTAACAGCTGTGATTCTTAAATGAAAAACCGTTTGCTCAGTTTTTAGTACCTTTGGTGTAACTGGATACAACATGACCAACTAGCAGCAGATCAGCATGTCATGTACTTTGCAGATAACTCTGTCCCTTACGTGTCATACGTTCATGTGTTTTTGTCATTTAGAGGATTGTAATGTGTACAGAAACAAATCTATACGCAGTTACCCCAAGGTTCTCAGCTTGCGTCGCCGATAATGAACTTGTTACAGCTTGCCTGCTGGCCTGACAAATGCTTCAGCACATGCTACATCACACTGCTATTGACCTTACAAAGATCTTGTATTGTGATGACATTGAAAGGTACTATTTGTAAATTATATTTAACTATTCAACTTCAACTTAATATAATTATAATCTGTCATTACTAGTCTGAAAGTCTGGTCTGGGTATTTCTTACATTCTCTATGTGGGAGTATATTCTGTAATTACTACTGTACAGATTGCAGAGGTAAAGATTACTGTTCTAGGGTAGAGAAGAATAACAAATATCACACAATAGGCTCACTAAAGGGGAATAGCCTATTCCAGACGTGGGCAGACTAAAGCTGGGAACACAGGTATAGATATGGCCGCTTCGAGCGCCATGCATGCTCACGCCCATCTATCTGGCCCATATCTAATGTGACCATCCCTGTTTTCAAGAGAGACCAATTAATCCTGCTCGAAAACAGGGATATCGGACATGACAGTAAACCACAGTAAATTTCCATTGCTTTGCATAGAGACTGCAGGATCTCCATGCAAAGCATCGGCTGAGCTGGAGACACAGCAGTGCTATGTCTCCAGCTCCTCTGATATCAAGTAGCAGTGTCATGACATCATCACGCTGCTGCAGAGAACCTCGAAGCCGAAGCCTGTATCGAGCCGTGTGTTCCCTGCTTTAGGCCCATTGTCACCTTGATGATGCTCTGGGTCCCCCCTGATTGTTACCTGCAATAAGCGTGAATAATGCTTAGTGGAGTTTGAACATCCACCTTATCTCTGCTTATTGTAGTGAATGACAGAGCCAGAATGTCTTGTGACCAAGGTCTCTGTATTTTTACTGAAATGTGACAGTTATGTTTTTGGATTTATATTCATTCTTTTCCTCATATTACCTTCCTGGCAGTATGAGTTTTTTGTAAAAAGCATACAAGAAATGAAAAAAGATTACAGACCCCCAACGTCATCTATAAAGCAGGGTATGTGAGAAATCCGGACACCTATGGTGGCAGTCAATACCAGATCTTGATCCGACCCCTTTGTTAAATTTTAGAATCCCTTGTGGATTCTGACTTTTTGCTTTGCATATTAAATTTTCATTTTGATCAATAAATCATGTGAATTTAAAAAAATTTCACTACACATGACTGGGCATTTGTTTTACTAAACTAAGTGAACTTTGGAAAGTGAACCTGCATGCCTTTCGTAAACCACAAACAGCTTATCTGGGCTCTTTGAAATGTTTTTGTTTTTGAATTTATTTTCAAATTCTGGTATCATTTTTGGACAAAAGTATTACCCTACATGTAAAATTATCTGCATGTACCAGGTATATCATCTACACTATGGGCATATAAAGATTTCATGAAATTGTATTTAAATGTAAAATGTTTTTTCTTCTTTGAGTGCCAATAAAAAGAGTTACAGCCATGTTATGAATGATCACCACTGCTGCTAGTGTTCGAGTTACCATAGTTTTAACTTAGCATTAGGGTTGGGTTTTTACTTTTTTTTCCTGATAACTCAGTTTCAGTAAAACCATCCTATAATTTTTACAAGACACTTAACTTACATTCCCAGGATCAAGGTGTCATCTGTCAGTAAAGGCCCCCATACACGGGTCCGTTTCCCATCGGATTCCGGGGCGATCGATTCCGGGCGCGTGCACGCGAAACGATCGTCCCGGAATCACGTGAAGCCCACCTTGTCCGTCCGATCACGTCTGATCGTTCGAGGGCCCAGAATCGGATCGGACAGAGAACCAACATGTTGGTCTTTCTGATCCGATTCCGCACACATCAGGGGGAGTTGCCATTTGTGGAGTAAGCGATCGGACACGGAATCGTCCAGGAATCCGTGGGACAAGGTGGTATGTAGCGATCGGACACACTTAATTGGCCGATCGATCGGACCTCCGATTCCCGCTGAGATCGCCGGAATCGATCGGATAGGTGATCGATCGGCCATGGAATCCGACTGTGTATGGCTAGCTTAAGGATTCACTTCCCATCCGGCTTCTCAGTGGGGCGACATGCAGAACAAGATGAATAAAATAAACAACATTACAAACAATTGTTAAGGTCGGACTTAGATGTCAATCCTTTCCATCCTTAGAAATAATTATTATTATTTATTTATATAGCGCCGACATATTATGCAGCGCTGTACAAAAAATTGTACTACTGTGGTGACCTCCTCAACTGGAAGTGGTAGTTGTATTTATTTTATTTATACACTTATCATTCTGAAACACACTTTATAAGAGTTCACAGCACTCCTGACTTCATCCATATACCATTCATATACCGACTATAGAAATTATCAAATTATTTTGGCATAGGGATTAAAATATTAAGGCTACATTTACATGGTCCAAAAATTATTGGTTGCTCCTGTCCGGGAGCACCTGCAAACTTGTGCAGGAGCTCGGGGGTCATTAAGCTAACGACCTTATGACAGGTATATTGGGCGAAAGCCTGTAAAACCAACCAGTGGACCCTCATGTCACCTGTTGCACTTATTGGTGTGTCTTTAAGTTGACGTTTGACATCACATGTGTTATGTAGTATTATGCTTTGCTTGTTGCAGATTTGATGTTTAAGCAAAACTTAAGCTGTTCCCATAAAAACAATGAAAAGGTTTATCATTATATAGCTAAACAACTTCCTCAATAGTAGAGATTTGGTACATAAATATAGAGGTTGGCCAAGACTTTGTCCAAGTAATTTGAGTTTATATTCGTGCTTGTCAACCTTGTTTTAGAGGGTGTGTTTTGATTATTAGAATTTGTATGTTTTATTTAGTTTCTTCTTTCATCCTTCTTACTGGTTTGTTGTAATGTGTATAGCCAATAAAAAACAAATTCTACTGCATTTGTACTTCCGGTCTAAAGCTGGATCTTTATCCCTGGAATCTGTAGGCACAAAAACATAAAGGACCAAAGCAACAGTATCACCCCACTCATAGCATCCCTTATTTTTTTGTTTTAGAATAGAATATGACTGTATGTCTGGAGATAATAATTGCAGACATGATGATAATTGGAATAATTATATGGGCAGTGACAAAAAAGGAAAAAGGCTTTTGATCCTTTTGATATCCCACCTATAGGCACAGGACTAGTTAATCTAGCCATGACCATTCTTTACCTTTACATCTACTGAACTATAACTTAATAAACATTTTATTTATTGTCTCGGGGCTTATCAGCAAAATTAATTTTGATAAAAGTTATTATATAACCCAAACATCATATACAAGCTGCAAATGTATTAACCTACTGATATTATTTTCATAAAGCCCCAGCTAGAGAATACTGGTAACAGTAAATCCTTTACATCCTGAAATGAAGGTTTAATGGGAGATTAGCTGTCAACCTGTCACACAAACAGACAACTTTACCTGAGGCTGCTAGTTCATGGAGTCTTTCTCAGCAGGTCATTCTCACACTCTTCTGTTTCATACAGCAGAGTGTAATCTTTAGTTTGAAGCAGGCTACCTTTCCAGTCCCCAAGAAATGCTATAGGGAAGAATGTGGTATCTGAAAGAAAAAAAAACAATGTTTCCCAAGCCGCATTGCTTTGTTTCATGGATGGTATGTAAGTGTGTAGCCCTGGCAGCCATTAATATCCTCATATATTTTCACATGCTTCAAAAGAATAGGTAAACAAAAGACATGTGTCTGGAGGGGCTTAATCCAGCCAAGAGTCTATTAGCAAACACATCATCTTGATGTTAGAAGCATTAGCTGGGAGATCTTACAAGAGAAAAGGATGTTTTCAAAGGTAATCGCCATCCAAGTGGTTATAGGGGCTACTCAGCCTCCAGACATCTTTTTGTTCTTCAAACACGTTTATATTTTTGCAGGTGAAATATTTCACATCAAGGAGGCACGTTGTTTAATCCTTCGACCTGAAAGATTTGTACAATTTAAAAGGCTATTTTATTATAATACCATATTTTTTGCTGTAACAATTATATATATATATATATATATATATATATATATATATATATATATATATATATATATATATATATATATATATATAACACAAAAGTTACATGTATATATAATATATATATAACACAAAAGTTACATGTATATATTTAAAAAAAATATATAATACATGCAAAACATAATGCATGTACATATATATAGATATTAAAAAGGTTAAAATATATACATATACATTGGAGTGTCTTAACTAGAACCCTGGGAAAAAAGTAGGCTGCTGGCCAGAACGTGTAGCCCTGCCTGCAGCCTGACAGGTGACAGCCTCCCGATTTACTGATGGATGCTCCTAATATAATATAAGACATGACAGGTGTATGTGCAGAGTAGAGTTTAAAAAAACTGTGCTGGATGTGATATACTCCAGGCTTATTCAGTATGCTCTCTAGGATGTCATATACACCATACTTCTAATCAGAGCTACAGTATTATAATAATAGGTAGGTGAGAGAAAAAAAGTCTCTTACTTGTTAGATATATACCCACAAGCACAGAGACTCAGATAAAAAGTATGCATGTAAATAAATACACTAATCAACCTCCCTGGTGGTACAGACGTATGGCGCTATTTCCCAACCCTTTTTCTCTCCACACGTGGGCCAGGAAAGTGATGCCCCTCCATTAACATGCTGACGGCACCAAAGCCGCGCTCTAGAAGCAGTTCACAGCGCTGCATAAATGCAGAATTGCTGCAGGCTTGCTGCGAGGATGCCCGATCCTGGGGTAGGCAGAGTTTGTTTTGTGAACAAACTGCGCCCGAACTAGGTACGGGAAAACTGCCATGGAGGAGACATAAAGCAATTTAGTAGAAAACCTCTAAATATGCTATAGAAATAAAAAATTTTACAGGGTCAGCAGTCGGACATCCAAGACCAACTCAAAATAGAAGGGAACCACAACCTTTAAGTGTTCCTAGCTACCCTTACTGTACTGGTCACAGGGTACAGATGGAAATTGGGGTATCACTCCTGGAGTGGAGAAGTAAGTATATACCTCCCTAGAGGTAAAGATATCAAGGAGCATATTCACATGAAAGTATTACCCATTCATTTAATAGTGTTTTTACTGATCACATATAATGATGAGAAGACACCGTATATTCTGTGTGGATGACTGCCCAGGACTGCCAAGTGTTAGAACATGTTTCTTTAGATAAGGTCTGTTCCTTTAAATTAAGACATATGTCTTAAGGCCCCTATACACATTAAAATCAACTTTTGTTCTACCAAAATAATGTCATATGAGGACCTTTCTAAACCTTCCAATCACTATGTATTCTATCAGGGAGGCCACTATACTATACTAAATAGTTGTTGGTAGATATAAAGAAAATTGTATGGAGTTATCTAAAGGTGTATGGGGGGCTTTACATTACAGTGGTACAGCACTGTAATGTAAAGCCCCCCCATCTAGATATATTAATACATGTAAAATAAATAGGCATGGAGTAAAATCTCCTCCACACTGGCATCATTCCCTCAACCAAAAGACTGCTTGTTCTGTAGTACCAGCTAAGAACTGGAAGTTTTAGTTACACAGGAAGTGTGCACAGGATAGAGAACAACTCTAAATTTCTGATATTTTTGTGAACTGATGAGCAAGTATAATAAATTTAATTGAATACTTTCAATTCATTTAAAATGGAATTGAAATAAAAGTTTATTGTGAATGTGTTCATGTTATTTACCAAAACTGTTCTAGCTTGTGTGATACTTTAACATACAGTTTTTCAGATCAATGTATAAGAAGAACTCTGTTAACAGCACTGCTGTGAATGTGAGTATGATTCGTATTATAATTACATTAAGTGACATTTTCCTATCGAAGTTTAATTATTGTGTCATGACCTAAGATTAGGAAATGTGATGAAGCACAGCCTGGAATGTTTATCTATGGAAGATGTCCTTGTTATTGTGGATCTAACATAATAAAATTAGGCTTAGAAATGATCAGAAAGCCTAATCGTTCTGAATGTTTGTATGATTTTTACAGATTTCCTCTCCAGCTGCCAAAACGAAGCAAGCCAGAAAGCCAGATGGCAATATTACCCAGAAAAACATGGTGCATGGCAAACACCTGGCTAGTTCGGCTTCTTTCCACTGTTGTAAATACAACGGTGCTCATCCTTTTCATTTATCTATACAGAGCAAGATTCATGGTTAATCCCCCTAGATTTTCTCAAGCAAAACATCAATGAGAACTCACTGTCTGCATAATACAAAACATCTACAAGGCAACCACAAATAAACAGGTGGAGTGAATAAGGGGTGAATAAGGGTTTCCACTGGTCTAGCTATATTTGTGCTGAAGGTCAGCGAAGTAAACTTCTATGTCCACATGGCTCAGTAAGTGTATGAATGCTGCCTATGTGTAGAGAAGTACAATGTATACTTGGATGTTCGGGAGTAATTGTTTCGATGTAACAGACCTACTACAATGTTACACATTTTTGTTACTT
This sequence comes from Ptychadena robeensis, assembly GCA_036250615.1. NCBI lineage: Eukaryota > Metazoa > Chordata > Amphibia > Anura > Ptychadenidae > Ptychadena > Ptychadena robeensis. Next base: position 30,375,092 of record CM070036.1, on the reverse strand, counting down.
TACATGTATCTATAAAAATGAGAGTGATTGGGTATGCTCCCAAATCTTTCTAAAAACTGTAAACTATTATTCTTCTAGGTCAACTATCTTCCATTTGTATCACAGCCCCCAATTATGTATTGCATCTTCTTTAAAACAACTAGGATGTTTAGATCTGAGCTATAAATGCTATTCCTGTAATAGTACTCATATGCTCCATGGATGCTATTATGTTTATTGTAGGAACTTTTAAATTTTAAACCTACCCAATAAGATTCAGTGAACCCCGTATAAGAGAACCATCCAAATTATTGCTTTAAACTAGAGAATACATATTTGAGAAAGATTTAACTTTTCTTTACTCTTTAGATTGCTGCTACTAGTTCTACTTATATAACTGGGCCTCACCATACAAAGCTTATGATTACAAAACAGTTGCATGTCAATGCTCCATTGTGCGACTGTAAGGCTTAGTGATGCCACCCTCATCTACTCGAGTCTGCCATGGTTTAGCTTTTGGCTTTTGATTTTAAATTTCTATTTTGAAATAGTCTCCTAGACAGGAGAATCATGCACTTTTAATCGAGGGACTGCTCTAGTGTATGCTTTGGGCATCTAAGTGTCAAGACTATGTAAACATTATAGACCAGTGCTTCTTAAACTGGAATCTGGGATCATTTAGGGGATTGTGAAGCAATTTCATGGGCACCATTAATGGGTTACTTGTTTCCACTGGTTACTACATTTCATGGGAGAATCCAATCTAGTTCCTCTGAGACATCATTTGCATTAAAGGGTTAGGGCAACTGTGCTCCCAGAAATCTTTAGCACGTTGTAAAGCATCAACAATCTGAGAATCTAAAAGTTGCTAAATATAAACCACCATACAAGAAATCCTAAAAAGGCTTGAGAACCATTGGTGTAAAGCAGTGGTTCCCAAACTTTCCTTGCAGGGCCCCCTTTTCTATTTAGGAACATTATAGAGCCCCCTTCCCCATTCAAACACAGTTTCAGAATGAGGGCCCGCGCCCCCCAGAATACCTTTGCACCCCCCAGTTTGGGAACCACTGGTGTAGAGTATTCTGACCCCAGTGTTCCAATGGTAGGGTTTGCACATAAGCAAGGTAAGGATGTGGTTACTGAAACCAGTTACTATAAAATGGATGACTGGATGTTTGGGAAAGCAATGGATTTCAAGTCATAAACATTTCTCTGGGCCTAATAACCCCTTTGATGTATTTTCCTTAAATTCTTTGAATATAGCTGTGCGTATGTTACAATCTTATGCCAAATATGTACCACTACAAGTTAAATTAACATGTATAATATTCTAATCTTAAAAACGCTTCATGCTTTTTTGTCAAATATCTGAAATATTTTACCATGTGTTAATCAATCCTGGGCTTTGCTAATGCCAATAGCATCTGTGTGGATACGTTTCTAATTGAAAAGAATTTTGCTTCCTAATAGCTGAGTATTGCATGAAGTAGTCACAGCCTTCTTAGAAAATATTAATGAAAAGAAAACATATCACGCTGCCTTAATACCTGGAGAAGCAATAAAGATGCATCTGCTTATGTTCCAGGCTGCAAGTCCTGGCCAAAGAGCTGAAAAGTGATACGGCTCATCAAAGCCATGAGTTATACAACGTGTTCTAACATTTTTTTTTCTTTCTATGTTCCTGGCACTTATAAATATTAATGATTTCCTAGGAACACAATGGCATCCTACTATGATAATATAACACACACTCTGAACTATCAGTTACCCAAGCACGCATTGTTTACAACAAAGTCTACAGGATTTAAAGGTCATCTCTACTCGAAGTCCAAGAAAAGAACTGTGGTGAGGCACTGGACAGTCCAACTTTTGCATCTCCTTAAAAATTGTTGCTGTAAATTTCCCTTAACTTTTTTTCCATAAATGAAAAAATAGGTTAGAAGACATTCTCCAAAGAGGGGAGAATAAGAACTTGACATAAGATTTAGCTATTTCACACTCAAAATAAAAAAGGAGCATTACATTAGCAATCAGTAAGGCTAGATTTACATGGTCGTTTTCGAACCAGACGCTCCTGTCTGCGAGTGCCTGCAAACTTGTTAAGGTGCCCGGGTGGTCTTTAGATATTGCCCTCATGACAGGCCTATCGGGCGTAAGCCAGAAAACCAACCGGTGAAAGCCTCATGTCATGGTTGCAGTAATTGTTTGTTTACCGGGCTTTTAGAGAACCTTTAAAAATTATTTTGTTTTAATTATCAAATGGACAAATAAATATAGAAAATCCAAGTATAACTTAAGGCCCCCATACACGTGTCGGATTTGCACCGGATTCCGGCACGATCGATTCCGCACGCGAAACAATCGTGCCGGAATCGCATGCAGCCCACCTGGTCCACCTGGTCCGATCGTTCGCGTCCGATTGATCAGGGGCTCAGAATCGGATCCGACGGAGAACCAACATGTTGGTCTTTCTCATGCGATTCTGTCCGGATCAGGGGGAGTTGCCATTTGTGAGGTGGACAATCGGACACGGACCCGTCCCGGAATCCGTTGGACAAGGTGGTATGCTGCGATGGATACTCTTAATTGGCCGATTGATCACACCTGCGATTCCCGGCAGAATCGCCGGAATCGATCGGATGATGAATCGATTGGACATGGAATCTGACACGTGTATGGCTAGCTTTAGTGTACATGGTATTAAATTTACATATGTTTACTTAATACCCAGTGTGACAGACTGGTCATCTGTAGAGATGGGCCGAACTGTTCGCCGGAGAACAGTTCGGCCGCGAACACGGCATGTTCGCCGTTCGCCTCGCCGGCGGACAGTACGGGTGTTCGACCCGTACTGTTCGCCGGCCAGAAGAAGGTCTAAATTCTTCCTCCGGCAGGATCACAACCTGTGTAATCCTGCCGGAGGAAGAATCTTTTCACTACAGAAGCCGGTCTTGTAGTGAGAAGACCGGCGGAAAAACCGGATGTGACGTCAGTGACGTCACATCCTGCGGCCGTAACCAGGAACTATGCGTTCCAGGTTGCGGTCCACGGACCGGATGTGACATCACTGACGTCACATCCGGTTTCTCCGTTTCAAATTCCCCGCCTAGAGGCGGGGAATTTGAATATGTCCGCGAACAGAGCGGACGGCGAACATCTTTGAAGTTCGACCCGCCCTGTTCGCGGACACCCCAGGGAGGGTTCGCGCCATCACTAGTCATCTGTCACTGTGTGTATGGACCATTTGGTGGTATCCTACAAAGAGTCCGGAATATTATTGCCCAGCACAATTAGGCTGCTGAATGCATTTTGTTTTGTTTTCTTAAAGGGCTCCCGGACTCTGGGATAGAGAGGATGGAATTGGGTGGGCCTCTCTATTCCCCCAGGGTCCACTAAACAGTTAACACCTGTTTGCAGGTGAGTGGAGCCATGTGTGTCTCCACAAAAGGAGCCCAGACCATAGTGTCAGGGCTGCTGACAGAGTGGAAACAGCTCCCAATGTAGTTGGAGACAAGGCTTCTGACTGAGTGGAGACAAGGGGCACACAAAGAGTGTGGGGCCTAGGCCTGTGGTTATGGGGGCAGCTGCTACAGGGGGCTCACGGAGCGTGTGAGGCCCAGGCCTGTTGCTGCCAGGAAGCCAAGGACGTCAATTTACGTTGAAAGTTGCGAAGCTAGGTGGTGTGGCATTTTCTGGACTTTTTTATTTGGATCGATCTTAACCCCTGTGAGGGTAACCCTTTGTTTTGAACCTATTTGTGTGCAAATAAACACGGGCAGGAGCCCTAAAAGATAAACAATCGTGTGGATTGATGCTTTGAGAGCAACCCATTTGAGCTGATCCCCCACACCAGCTTATGCCAACCTGCACTACAAATATTTGGTTTCTAAAACGTTTAAATCATGCAAAGAAATGTTTTGTTTTATCTAAAATTATTTTAATGAAGTATCTGTAAAAACAGCTTGCATACCATCTGCTTTGTGTATTCTGCTTTTCAGGCCTGATTTATGAGTTGATGTTTAGGTTTGCATAACTATAATAATTCATTTGCTTATGGAAATACAGAAACATTGAAATAACTATACACTTGAAGCATTATTTGTGTTTGTTTATCATTTATTTTTACTTAGAAAATTTTACATTGATGATCATACAAAGATTGGAGTAGCTGGACATGTCTACAGAAAAATAAATAAAAGTAAATAAAAAATGTCTATGTTGTATGTTCAATACAACATAATGCATATTTTGAAACGTAATCAATAATCTCAGCTCATCAATCTATAACTGTGTCTTTCAATTGTTATTTATGTTTAATGATAATTGTGTGGTATTTTATCATTTTTTAATTAATATTTTCAGCAGGTTACAGAAGTATGTTACATTTCTGTCAAAACTATGATTACAAGAAATTAATTGAATATAGGTTTTAAAAACTGAAGATTTATAAGCTTTCAGAAAGTGCAAAGAAGAGAAAATACAAGAAAGGTAACTAGCAACACATTTAAGTCTAGGGAGCTCCAGTAGAGGAGATTCTTACTGGTGGTGTAGATGGCATACTGAACTCTGAACAAGTCTCTTCTGGAGCTACAGACCTCTTCTCTTTTTCCTCCAAGTCTGACTTTGTCATTAAATCTGTTTTTGTTTCTATGTATTTTACAATTTATTTTTTGCATCCACCACGTATAAGCCATTTACAACCATAGGTGACATTATAAATCCATGCTGGCAATACCGCATCCCGCTGTGGCGGGCATTGTGAATCTGCTCCCGCTGCAGCGCTGCCCCAAGAAAACCGTGCAGAATTTCGTAGTGTAGACGCAGCCTAAGTCTCTATATAACTAGTAGTATGTTGTAAACATTTTGCAAGTACTATACCAAAATATCCACAGGAGCAAAAATAAGGAGTCAGTGGCCCTATCACTAACTATCATAGCAGCAGGCTATTGATAGAAAATGTTATTTGGCTCTTGTATAACAAATCTGAATGTTGAATGCATTAGTAAATATCAATTGCTTGCAGGGATCAGGAATGTAATCATATAATAAAAAAAACAACAATTATAACTGCTTAATAATGAATAGCAGTAGAGTTGAGCCTTCCTAGACTCTAACACTACCCTCTTCACAGTCTAAAGCAGGGAACACACAGCTCGATATTAAAGGTTCGAGGCTCCCTGCAGCAGCGTGATGACGTCATCACGCTGCTGCCCGATATCGGAGGAGCTGGAGAGACAGCTCAGACTATGCGCTGCATGGAGACCCCATGGTCATGTCCGATATCCCTGTGTCTGATTGGTCCCGCTCGAAAACAGGGATGGCCGCATACGATATGGGACAGATAGATAGCCGTGAGTGTGCATGGCGCTCAAATTGGCCATCGATCTGGCCCATATCTACACTTGTGTTCTCTGCTTAACCCTCTGGGCGTTACGGGTTTTTCGCGCCATTTTTTTTGCGTAATTTTTTTTCATAAGTTTCCCCGCAATCACGGCACAGTACACTGTACTCCGTCATGATTGCCGGCTCTTTGCCCAGCCCTCTACACACCGCCGGTGTCAAATAGACGCCAGCGGTGTGTGGGGAGGAGAGTGGCGCCCCCTACATTAACATGGAGGTCTATGGCACCGCCCCCCCCCCACCCCCTTCGGCGTCACAGATGAAGCCGAAGACATGGGGCTGGAAAGGCTCAGGCACACAGAGAGGCGCCGTTTGTGCCCGATCCCGAACTTAGTTCGGGCAAACCGCCCAGAAGGTTAACAGTGGTACTGACCAAGGGTGGCCACATTCCTCCCACTTGTGTAAATATGTGTATTTGGCTGGGTTTCCCAGGTTAAAAAAAAGAAAACACATATGGACTGATACGTTTCTAAATATATTAATCATTGGGTTTAGATACATGTTAATCATAACCGGACAGAAACATTTAAAAATATAAATAATAATCTATAATAATCATACAACTATTTTTAATAGTATTTTAATATTATTTATATTTATAAATAGTTTTTTACTTAAAAAAAAAATCTGGTTGCTGTTATTGTCCAAATCCACAATGGAGAAATATGGTAAGGCATTGTTTGATTTTTACCTGAATACTCGGATTACACGGTGAAAGCTCCTCACGTCACCCTTTCAGGTGTGACAGCCAAATTTTATTTCACAGAAAAGCAGGACCATGTGATTTTCACAAACACACAAAAAGGGAAACTAAATGAAGGAAATAAAAAAAAACCCCTTGAGGCTTCAGTGTTTTGCAGGTGAGGGATTTAAAAGTGCTTAGTGTGTGAAAAAAGCACTATTATGAGTAAATGCATCTCATATTACCTAGTCAGTAATAATCAGGGAAAAATAGGCTGATGAAGTCTCTTAGTATTTTCATACAGACTAATTGAATTCATTTCTGTCGGCTTAGTAGTGCTATCCTGATAATTAAAACAATATTGCTTTCCGTCCAACTAGTGCTTCCAATATTAGTTTCTCTAAATGAAATAATATTTCATATAAAAATAAACCTAATGTTCTCATATGGTCTACCTTATGTGTTATGTGGAGGGTAATTCTCCGACGAAGTAAACATTTTTTCAGCTGCTTCTGTAGATGCCTGAATGGCTTGTTTTCCTCTTCAAGGAAAAGTTATAGTGTTTTACAATTATCTTGCGTGTATATTTAGAGAAGTTTATATATTAATTAATGTTTTTAACCAGCATTAACACATAAATGGCTTTGACTTCTACAGAAGAAAGTAATTGTGAAGACTTCCTTCAAGTCTGGCCGACAATACGACCGGCCAAGAAGGAGTTCCAGTAGGGGGAAAGCAGAGGCAGATAGAAGAATCGCCTGCTGGTGAATCTCTCCTCTGATAGCTTCCCTGCCTCCTGGAACTTAAGCTCGGCTAGTGACCAGAACCTTTGCATTGCAGGCAGGCAGGCTGGTCGGAGCTTAATTCTCAGGGTCTTCTTCTGGCAGCTTACCCTTCTCTGCCTCCTGGAATTCAAGCTTAACGAGTTGCTGCTAGCTCCATGGTTGGCCTGCTGGTAGAGTAACTAGTCGTTGCTCTTTAAGACGCACATATATTGCTTTTGGGGGAAAAAATGGGTCTTCTAGAGCAAAAATATTGTACTTTATACTTTAATAGTTCAAAATGTTTAGTAAAAGTTGTGTTAATTCTTGATAATAGTTTTTTTGTCACAGGTCTTTTGGTTAACAACATGTTAATCTTCTTAAAGGTATTATATATATATGTTCATGTTTTGACATATTTCTTACAAGTTTACACACTATGGACATAAGTCATAAAATGTGTAGCCTCAAACTGCTGCAGCCTGGAAACCCCCCGGCCAGACATGTCATGGTGTCATGGAATGGTTATTCCCCTAAAGCAGTCAGCTGAAGAAGTTGGTCATGTTTTCCTGTTATGATTTTGCCATTAGCTTTAGCTTATATGGCCACCCACTCGCTCCATGACACACCTGTACATATTTACACATGAATTTACAAAGAAAGAACGATTTTACATCTATAGTGTAATAGAATATCATATTTTGCCAGTAGGAGAATATCTTGTTCTATAGTAGAGCAACATGTGATCTGCAAGACCATCTGCAACAATCTTAAGTTCAGTCATTTGTTTCAGTGTCTACTGAGTACAGGTGTAGTATGATATATTACATTTTGGTCTATTTATCTGAGCTACAGGCAATGGTTATTTATAGAACTAGTAACATTTCTTATATATATTTACAGCAAGTGACCATCTTTATTGTTTTGGTCAATGTTTTTGGAATATGGACTTTTTTTTTTGCTGTATTTGACTATTAGAAATGATAAAAGAGATAGCCATATTGTCAGTAGCATGGTGCATAAGATTGCATGCAGACCTTTGTAGTTACTCTGCTTGATAGTTACTGGCTCAACTTTATTTTGCATCTCATTAAGCACCCATAATAGTCTTCTATTATAATGTTTTTCTTAAGGCTATAATATATTCAAAATGAATAAAATCTGCAATTACATTTAGTATTGCACATTCTGATGGTGAGTTTCAGTCAATTCCTAAATAATCAGCAGAAATGAAATCAATCAACAACCAGAAGTTGAAATAGGAAATAAAGGAAATAAATTGATGACTTAACTACAGTTTAATAGATAGATTCCATCAAAAGGAAAATGGAATTGTCAAGCAATACAGGACAGCAATGTCTAGGGCACTTTTCATCCCAATTCCTAGTATTCAACTGAAAACATGGCATGAGTTGCTTTTAGTAGATTTAGTAATTGCCAAAATTATGGTCAACTTAAGGGGACAAAATAATGATTACTTAGTCCAGCTGACAGTCAAAGCGCAAGTAAATATTGCATTTATGAGGATGCTGCTTAAAGTTGAGGGTAAAGAATTTAACCTCTGTATTCCTATTGCTTCCCCCAGATAAAATCAGACCATAAATGATGATGTGATGGTGATAAAATATTTAGAGGTATTGGTATCTAAAGGTAGGCAAACACACATTGCCTTCTGCTTGATCAAAGTTTGTCAGTTGAAAATTGATTGATGATACTAATACACAGCGTGCTTGATGTAAACTGATCAATTTACACTGATCAATCAACTTACAGATACAAATCGGTCAAAATATCTAGAAAACTTTTACAATCCACTGAAATTTACCAACATGACTAATCAGTGCATTTTCCGTTTTATTCTCAATTTCCACAAGTTGATCAATTCAGTTGTAGTTCAGATTTTCTATTCAGTTGGATGGAAAAATCGTACCGATACAGTCTAACACTTTATATCTGCTATAGCCAGGATGGATAGAAAGTCTCTCAGTGGCACTATTCCTGGTTGTGGTAAACCGGTAACACATTGATTAAATCTGCAGTTGCTTGTGGCCATATCTTGCCCTGTAGAATACACATGTTTAGTTTAGGCACCCCACTATAAAATCTAAAAGTAAACATATGTGACCCAGTCTTGAAAAATATGGCTGACCAATAGGTCAGGCAACTTGATCTGAACACCATTAATGTCAGTGGCACAAGGTTAATGATAATGGATGCCGCAAGTTTAACTTAAGGTGCCCCAACACTGGTAGATGTTTTCAAAAGATAAAACCTTTGTTTTGATAAAACATTAAAAATCTTATCTATTGAAAAGCCTAAGCAGGGAACACACCTATAGTTATGGGCCAAATTAATGGCCGATTCGAGTGCCGTGCTTCTATCTGGCCCATATCTAATGCGGGACCAGTCGAAAACAGGGATATCAGACATGATCGTAAACCAGTCAATGTCACGTGCTGTGTCTCCAGCTCCTCCGATATTGGGCAGCAGCACCATGACGTCACGCTGTGCAGGGAACCTCAAACGGATCCTATATGGAGCCGTGTGTTCCCTGGTTTAAACTTTGCTTGCTTGATATAATATTTGAACATTATTTAGGATCGGCCATTCTATTGATGACTAACATTGAGTCAAGGGTGATCCCTAGCCAGCCATTGAACCTGTTCGTTGCTATGACAACATGTTTCTGACAGTTGTTAGAAGGAACAACCATTGACTGTTGGTTAAATGTTGGCTGTGCTACTCAATTGATGCTGTTAAAAATTTGGAAAAACATGATAACTGTCTGCCAAAACAATACAGTGCATTTTTCATCAGCTAAGCATTTTTTTCTAAGTAAATGTAATCCCACTAAGTAAAATGCCAAATACGCTTTAACATGTTCATGTCATTTCAAAAGTCAATTTTAATCTTTGTAAATCTTTTAAAACCTGCTGCTTTCATTTAAATAATTCCTAATGATCCTGCCATGAACAGGTTTATCAGATGCTTCTTAAGCTAGCCATACACATGTCGATTCCTGAGCGATCGATCGACGATCCGATCGATTCCGGTGAAGCCACAGGCAATGATCGATCGACCATACAAGTCTCTGCCTACCACCTTAGGCCACCAATTCCTGGACGATTCTGTTACCAGTCGATCGATTCACAAATGTCAACGCCCCTTGATGTGTGCCCGATCGATCCGAAAACACCAACAGGTTGGTTCCCTGGCCGATCCGATTTGGGGGCCATGTCGATCGGTCGGGGCCAATCGGTCAAGGTGAGCTGCACTCGAATTCTCGCCGATCGATCAACGTGCATGCGCCTGGTGATCGATCGGCCAGGAATCGTGTGGGAAATCGACCTGTGTATGGCCACTTTAATATTATTTAATACATTCCTCTGTGTCTGTCCCCAACTGTGTTCCTGTGTTTTCACTTGTATTGCGAAAAATTGGGGAAATTAAATGTATATAATCTCCTAGTAAAAAGTTATTTTCTCCCTTGAGGTCTAGTTCAGCCCAGACTTAGTATACTTATCTCTTGTATATATCATTAATGTTTGAATTTCGGTAACTTCAGTAACAGACACTTAACAATCACGGCAGAATATGATTCATGCAAACTTTCTTTTTCTTACATGCAAATGTTTATTGAATCACTTGGTTTCTGTGTTTCTATTTTTTGTGTTTCAAATAAAGATGAAAAGTAATTTCTCAAAGACACTTTTTGTTTCCTGCAGTGATCAGGAAGGCAGTTCTCTAACAATTGTTGATTTTTCTTTACTATTCAAGTGTATATATGAAAAGTACAAAGTGCCTGAAGGAAGAGTAGACAGAGAACTGTATATATTATCAGTATCAAGGCTGGAGGGGAAGGACGTGGCTTCCTGTGTGACGGATTCCCAGCTTCTGTCTGCAAGCAGGTATACAAAGCTTCCTTTAATGTTCCTGAAATGAGCGGTGAGATGAAACATGGCCAGTGATGGTTAACAGATCTGTCCCTGTAGACTCTTTTCCTTATAACATGGCGTTTGTTTACACTATGTGAAGCTCTTAACATTTTCAGGCCCAGAAGAGGCTTTGGCTGCTGTGGATTGTCATGGTGCCTAGTATGACAATCCTAGATTGTCATTAACTTCTTTTCGTGTCTATTCATTTCAATTTTCACCATTATGAACAACATTTTATTCCAATAAATATAGGGGAAAATACCTAGTGATGATTAAAAAAGATTATAGATAGAACAAATATTTGTGGGACTGAAGTAACTTAAAACGGAGCCAATCAAACACAACTACAACATTAGTCTAAGTTTCCAGCCACTGAAATTTTAATGAAATTTGCATCTCATTAATCATCACTTCTAACCGCCCTGGAGGTAATCCCGAGTTTGGCTCGGAGTGGATTTTCATGATCAAATGTGGTCACTCTGAGCCACACTTAGCAAAGTTTACCAACGGTTTCCTTAAGTGATGTGTATCTAGCTCCTACATCCTGTACGCATGGCTCCGGGATTAGTGATGACAGAGGGCATTCCCCAATGGTGGTGGGGGGGGGGG
>CM070036.1:30352532-30363551 GCA_036250615.1 Ptychadena robeensis | reverse complement strand
GGGCCCGGACATTTTTGCTTTACGGGAGCCCATAATTTCAGACGGCTGCCCTGCTTGGGGAAATAGTAATATATGGGAAGGAGTTTCTACAATAATCAGATTTTATTCAATCCTTTCACTAATGATATTGCTTAAACTCTATTTGTAATTAGAGTATTGCCTAAACTCTATTTATAAACTATTTGTGTATTTAAACAATCTTTTCCATAATTCGACAATGTTGCAATGTATGGTTTCGGTGGGACTAATAAAAACCCTAACATTTGTGTGTTAGAATGGAAACGACAAATAGCATCACATAGTTGTTTTGCCTGTGACTGTAGTTCTGGTTAAGTTTTTTTGTTGTTGTGCTGTTTCAGGCCCGCAGGCTTATCTTTGATTGGAAGTGCTCCATGACACCTACCTGTATGTGAGTGGTTGGATGCATTTATAACCATGATAAAACCGGAGAAAATAACTTAAGCAGGGAACACACGGCTTGATATAGGAGCCGTTCGAGGTTCCCTGCATGACGTCATTGCGCTGCTGCCCGATATCGGAGGAGATGGAGCCACCAACCCCCCCCCCCCCAGTGGTCTCCATGGAAAGCAATGGACATCGGATGTGATTTATGGTCAATGATGTCCACATAGGTATGGGGTAGAGATGGTCAAATTTTTTTTTTTTAATTCTACCATTTTGACCATTTCGAGTTAATTGCAAAGCCCCTGAACATGGTATCATCACCAAACTTGCTGGTGGGATACTTGCTGGTTGAGGGGATACTACAAAAAAAGTATGTCTTTAACACAAATATTTTTTTTCGACTTTAACTTAACAACTTGAACTTAATTTATAGAGCTAGCGCAAAAAATTTTTTCAAATGTTCCCACAACCCTCTTCTACATCTCCAGCAATTTTGGTGATGATACCATGTTCAGGGGCTTTGCAATCAGCTCACAAATTTAGCAAGTCGAAAAATTCGACCATCTCTAGTTAGGGGCAGATAGATGGCCGTGAGCTTGCACAGCACTCAAAGCGGCCATCAATCTTGCCCATATCTACACGTGTGTTCCCAGCTTTTTACTTGCAGGAATGCTCTCTCTTAATATTTCAAGGTATTGGTTGACTGGAAAAAAGCTCTGAGAATTAGTTTTTGGCCCTGATGACCTATCACGTATTATGTTCCAATATTTCCTCTGTAATACTTTGTGTTATTATTAATTTTGTATTGGTATTGCACTTTTATTAAGTAGGATTATTTTTATTGAGCGGCTGATACTTTAGGGCTCATTCACTGTTGCTGGGCAGCACCTGAGATTTTTGGTGATAGTGGATGCATTAAGGAGACGCTTGCGATGTACTGCTGCAAGTGGGTTTTCCCAAAACGCAGCATTATGCATTAACACAAACACAAGCCTAGTTTAAAAGTTTTCCAATGGAAACCCACCCATAAGAAACTGCACATGATTTAACCCTAGCCGCAGTCGCATCGCGGCAAGTGTGAATGAGCTTTTAATTGTAAAAGTCCTGTTTTTTTATTTTTATGTATTGTTGGCTAGTGTAGCCTCTTGCTTTGTATGTACATCTGTTTAATGGTAAAAGGTAAAAAGGTATATATTTTATTTTCTTCTATTAGTTTGCGCTATAATTGAATCTAAGTTATGATATTCTATATATTTGAAGGTTTTGCGCTTGCCTCAAACCAGTAATTATAAAGATATTTTCTTTATTATTTTTGTTCCAAATGTAATCTGTTACATGTGAAGCAGAGTGCTGTTGAGCAGAGGGAGGCAATCATTTTTACTTACTCTGGCTGCAACAATTGAGTGAAAAATAAAAGAATTGTGTCATTTTCATTTAAAAGTCCAACTTCATTGCAAAACGCAATATAGAGCTGTGATCTCTGGACACTGCTTCACATAATTATTCCAAATGGCTGCACTCACAATCAATTTTTGTCTTGACAGATCTGGCAGAATATAAGTCCCTTTAATTACTAAGGGCCTGCATGTCCAAGTAACTTTTTTTTTTCTTTTTTGCAAGACTGTCTTTAATTTATATATTCTGTACATTGATATTTCTTCATAATAACTGTGTGAAATAACTCTTAATTACCTGAGAATGATGATGGAGAAGCTCTCAGTCCTAAAATCCCACAATCCTAACAAAAATATACTTGCTTGCAGTTACTTCTGGAGTTGCCATTTCTAGTCTAACTAGCTGACAGCATTGCAGGTGTTAAGCTAGCCACACATGGTTCGATTTTAGCGTTCAATCGATGTTTTTCGATGAAAAAAGTAATCGATTGTAAAAAAAAAAATCGATGTTCTGCCCACATAGTACAATCGACGATCATTGATCGATTCTTGTCAATTCCTCGATTGAAAAGTGATCGGACAGGTTGGAAAATTTTGCTCGACTGTACAGCTCGATTGTTACAGCTTTTTTTGGTCGAGTCAGTGATACTTAATGTGTGTGGCTTTACTTCCAAATGAAACTAAAATCGTAAGAGGAATTCAATCAATGATTTTGGATTACTATGATTAACTTTTCAGTCGAACTTGAACAATAATAGTACTCCCCATGTGGTGCACATCGATTAAATTTTAATCGGGTTTCGATTTTTTTGATCGAATTTCAAAATCTAATCGAGCTTCGATTGAACGCTAAATTGAACCATGTGTGGCTATCTTTAGATAACTGCAGAATCTCTAGATAGATGGCGCTAGATAATGGTTGTTAGTGGTTAACCAAATATCCATAGGTTTGTAAAAGGAGAGTGATTACATCTCTACCCAAATGTAAGGGCCCCCATACATTAGATTCCTCTGTCAGATTTCCTTTAGATCTCCTTTTGTTTTACCAAAACCATGTAATATGAGGCACTTTCTAAACAATTAAGTCTACCTGTTTTCAACGGTAGAGGACCCGGCACTACATAGTTGTTGGTAGATCTAAAGGATATCTGACAGAGAGATCTAAAGGTGAATGGCCAGCGTATCTGCCCTGGAACTTCCAGATGCTATCTCTACCATGGTGCAATGCCAACAGGGGGGTGGAATGATGCAAAACAATTAGTGCTTACTATTTTAGGTTAGTTTGGGATTTCTTTTCACAGATCATCCTTATATTGAGTGGTTGCAGTTGATCCCTTTTGCAATTTAAGATTATATAGCTATAATTAACATTATTTAGTGGTGCTTTAAAAATGCTAATAAAAAGTTATGGAGAGCGTTGCTTGATATAATATGCTATGGAAACTGCTCCTCCAGTTATTCTCTGTACCAAATCAATCAAAGTTCTGGTCCACCACCTTCAGTAAAGACTACATGACCAAGAGCCTAGACTTTCACAGCACAGTAGGAGGTTTCAGCTTCTCTGTTTATTTTCTCAAATGCTGATTTTCCTGTTAGCAGCCAGGTGTAGATAAAAAGACCCTTTCAGGGTACACTAATGATCAACCATAAATTATTACATTATGTGATTTTCACATAGTTCTTACTCAAATACTCATCTGATTACAGCGGTGCAGCATATAATATCTACTTGAAATACAAGCAATTTGATGAAGCATGTTTACAAACATAACAAATACCTGTTACATGTATTTAAATAGCCTGTTATGAAAATGATCAGAAATACATACAATATACTGTAATTATGATTTTATTACATATAATACTATATATAATAATAAAGATTTGTTACATTTATAACAATATGGACCTAAGTTTTAGCATTTAATAAGACATTGAAATGGCATTAGTCCACTACGCTGACACTAATATTTATGTTGAGTGATGTGGCAGACCTAGTGCATTTTTATAACCCTTAGGCTCTATTTCAACGCGTTAGTTGGTTGCGAATGATTTTCTTATTTTTCATTTTACCATTGTTAAGTTCATCCAAATGCCAAACATTAGTTCAGCTTCACTGCATACAGACACATTACCAGACAATTCAAATCTTAACATGTAATAATCCAGCTACTGAGAGGTCACAACAGTCCTCTCAGCCAGTCGTCAGACACTAATTATTACAATAAAATGGCATTGTCCAAAAAATCTCAGTCATTTATGAGTCAGACAATTACGTCGCCCAGTAAATACATGGTTTAAATAAATATTGTCACCTTTTGTTCTCTTCATAATGCATGTCAGCTTACCTGATTACCTCTATATTTAGGGATAGCCCATTCACGCAGACAAATGAATTAGAAAGAAAGACCAGGCTAGATCGGTAGGTTTGTTTAATAGTAAAATAAGGGAAACAGAGACAAAAAACAGAAAACCATAACTAATTAACACCAGGCAGGTGGTCTCAATGGAAATTTTACATTTTTGGTACAAAAAAGGATCTGTAAAGAATGATAAATTTGGCAGACAATATTGAAATATGAAACTTGTCAAAGCAGCCAAGTTCCATCAGAGCCAATATATTTTACAATGGGACATTGCTGCCAACCATTTTTAAGAAACAAAGAGCCAACTAAAAACTACTACATGATTGAAATTAAACTATAAAGTTTGTGGTGTATCCAGCGGTTAGTCACATAAATAACATCAGATACTAATTTAAAGATAGTGCTTTTAAAAGCAGCAATACATCACTCTGTCATACTGAATCACTAACAAATATTAGCATTCCAGAAAAAAAAACTAAATGACAGTAAACTAAATGGAAAAATGACAGCAATGTTCACGTTATAAAAAGCACTGTGACTTTACCAAATCAGATTTAGTAACTGTACCTAATCAAAAATATATTGGGTAAAAAATTTTTTTATGAGATCAAGAGAATGACTTACTCCTACCTTTGGCACTAAAATCCTACCTCTTTAGTCTGGTCTACCCATAATATCCATCATGCCAGCCTCACCCCCCTAACTAGTGTATACTTTGTTCCCTAACCATTTTAGATTGTAAGCCTGGTCTGGCAGGGTTCTCTTCCTCCTGTGTTATTACCTGTACCTGTGTGTCATCTTGTGTTGCATCTCAACTCTGATTTATTGCACAGCGCTGTGTAACATGTGGGCACTAAATAAATAAACGATGATGGTAATAATAATAATCTAAAAGCAAGTTGTGAATGTTGTCATTTTCATTGTGACCTGTACAAGAAGTACAGAGCAAAATGCAACCTAAGGACTTGTTTTCATTGTGTGGAATATGCAGAAATAATGAACAGTGTCCATGTGTGTGTAAACATAGCACATAGGGCGCATTACCATGTCACAGTGTTGTACGTGCTTCCCCACGTGCTCCACTGTGCCCATTGAAAATAACAGGGATGTTGACCCATCCATTAAAAGTCAACTGAGGTTGCGTTACACAGAGCACTGCTTTGACATAAACGCAACATAAGTCAACGCATGTATGGGTGCGTTGATGCATCCATAGAAAATTAATTGAGTCAATTAAAACTCAATGGTATGTGTTTTTCGATGAGCTGGTCTGTCGGGCAGTAGGTCAACGTAGTGCACTGCATTGACCTTCCACCCGGCGGGCTGGGCCAGTACCGTGGGAACAGCCGGTGCAGTGGGTTCAACGTAGTGCACTACATTGACCTTCCACTCGGTGGGCTGGGCCAGCGCCATGATAACAGCCGGTGCAGTGGGCTCAGTCATCATCCCCATCAATTAATGCAATCAATGCAGAGGGTGCCAACAGAGCTGATAACGCAGTGGAAACCTAGCGTTAATCTGTTAATCTTGGTGAAAGAGTATTAATGCTGCGATTTTTAGCTGTTGCTTAACAGCCTTCTCTGTTCTGTTTAATTAATTATAAAATTTCCTTTTGTAGATTCCTCACTACTTGTGAATGAACTTCCATTTTTTTTCTAGTATGACAGCCAGACATCCAGTGTTTTTCAGAAGAAATTATCTAAAATGAGAGCGTCTATACTTCTCTTGGTACAGGTTTGCATTAACAATCCTGTGTAGTTTTTTTGGCTATGGATATTATTTTGAGAGGATTATATTTATTTCTCCCAGAAAACTGTTTAAGTTGCCATTTAAATTGAATTCATGTCATACGTAATTGTAACATATAAACGTATGAGGCCCAGGAGAATGTAGGAATTAAAAAGAAATAACCTTTTATAACGCACATTAATTCTTTATGGATGAAAAACAGGTGACCAATAAAACCTTAAAAAGCATTGGATTATTCCGAGACACTCATTTTCTACCACTTACCAACACTTTAACAACAATTAATTATTATTTGTTTCAAGGAACAGACATTGCACCTTAATGAATTAATAAAAAACTATTGTTAGAAAAAGTGTTGAGGATGGCTGGAATAAGATTAATAGAATTCAAGGTTTCATCTTGAAGGAAGGAAAATTTTATATTGATGGGAAGTTAATCCCCTAAAAAAAAGAAACAATGCATACAGAATGAAATATTGAACAGTAATATCCAAATATCCAGACCATAAGACTGAACTTTAAAATGGTTTAAAATCGCTCAGCCTCTTTTTCTTTGAATATTCCACTTGACTGGCTCTATTTCTGACTTTCTGGTTTCTAAACGTTTGAACTTACTGACTTAAATCTGAATATATGAATACGTTGCTTGCCTGTTAAATATATTGTTACGCTGTAAAATCAGTTTGTTCCCCAGAAAGCATAGCCAATTTCTGACCACAATAATGTATGCATTGTAGCCACCTTAGACTAGACCAGTGGGGGGGTCGCAGAGGTGCTGGGGGGGGGGGGGGGGGGGGGGGGTTGCAGCTAGGAAGTTGAGTTTTGTGTTGGTATGCTTGTCTCTATGTGAATGATTCATGTCTCTGCATGATTGGTGTGAAAAAGAGAGTTGTATTTAAAAAAAAATTTGAGGGCCATTTCACACTAAGCACGCTGTGGTGCATTCTTTTTTTTACCAGTAACTCTGCAATGCTCTTTCCTTTCCTATACAAGTGTATAAGAGACTGTATGCTGCAGATCGCAAAGCATCACGTTACTGCAAAATGCTCTCTTGTAGCCCAGACAAAATATTGAAGTCCAGAATCTACCTCTAAGGCCAAAAAAAGGTCATCAGAAAGGCAAGAGAAGGATTCCCCCAATGTCACGTGCTTTTGAGTCATTTACACCATTTTAGGGAAGCATTAGGGAAGACGTTAAGGAGGCACTACTTGCCTGTAAGCTAGCGGTTTGCATGACGTTAATCGTATGAATTTTATATTCTCATCAGCTAAGCATGTGTTAGCCAAGATATGGTGGCCAGCTACGCCAATGATGGCCCAGGTGAAAGTGAAGATTTTTAGTAGCTTTCTAACTACACTCCTACTCTTTTCAACTCTTCTTTCTCTTTTTCCCTTTGTATACATTTTTTTTTGTTTTTGAGCTGAGCTTGATCTACTGTTTATATATTTTTTTTAAACAAAAGTGGTATAGTGGGCATCTTCAAGAAATATACTTGGACATGTATTGGTCCCTATATTTCCACTGTGTGCAATTTACATATTGTGGCCTCCTTTGAAACTGTTCACCGGGTGTTTGACCCGCCCCCTTCGCCGACGAGATGAAGTCTATAATTCTTCCTCTGGACAGACCTATCCACGCCTGGTCCGGCCGAAGGAAGAATTATTTTCATGAAAGACCGGGTAGAGACACCCAATCTCTAGTGTTATACCGGGCACGGGCTGGACGTGACTTCCAACGTCACTTCCGGTTTTGGAACAGGAACTATGCATTCCATATACTGGAAGTGAAGATACAGTGTAATTTCGGGTATAGTTCCCATTCAAATTCCCTGCAACAGGTGGCCGGCAGACTTTTTTAAAAGTCCAATCCGCCTGTTCGCCGACAAACACAGCTGATGTTCGGCCATCACTACTAATAATGCACACCACAAAAGCTTTATTAACTGTTAATTAATAAGGTAAATGTGGGCAGAGGGGACTACAAGACTAACACACTTAAGTCGAAAATTATTGTATAATCAAGTGTTTAGAGAAAGGTTGAGCAGGGACCTGATGCAGCCCATTAACATGGTCGGTGGGGATACCCCTGTATATAACATTTTCTTTAAGGGCTGGCTGGGATTTTGTATTTGACCACTTTGCTCCATTTTGTTGCTTTGCCATGTCCAGATTTTTACCTTACTGGCATAATAACAAGCAGCAGACTCACTCAGCTAATAATAAATATCCAATTATTACTGAAGTCAAGTCTATTAGATAATATAGCTGTCCCTTTTCCTGAGATGAATTAATAAATGCAATATGAAATCTCTGTCCTGCTTCCATTGTTGTTGTTGGAATCCCTACAAAAACCGCCCCTGCCAGTTTGCAGAACATAAACTCACATTTCTTTCAGCCACATCATAAAGATTTACCACTACTCTGCCTTCTCCATTAATCACTCAGTGATGTTACAGTAATGACAGCGTATTCGCACACAGAACTACCACAGCTACACCCCATTAGTGCACTTTGCGGACTCCGTTCTGTTTGGCTGCTGCTATAAAACAAGAAATGATTTTTGTAGAAATGAAATCCAGCAGAGGGGCAGCCCATGTGATCGGCATATAAAAATAAATATTATTGTAAGTGGTTTCTGCAGCACTTTTTAATCACACATACATCATACGGTGATCATTGCTGGGGAACAAGGATTGATTTAGAGACTGATTCATGTTACAGCAATAACTTATACCTGGGATTGGCACAACACCATCTCTGCTAAAATAGAACTATATTTCCAATTGATTGTCACTGGAAAAGGTCTGTGAAGATAGCTTGAAACTGAGCTGCATATTGAAATATGTCAGCCATATTCTTAGCATGGGCATTGGGATGAATTACTCCTGATTACACCAGCTTCTGTTGTGAGTGGCTCGGAAGGATCAGTCTGTAGGTTAGGTAGGATACCTCAATCTCCACTGCGGTCTTCATCTATAGCAAAGCCCCTGCTTAAATGGGAAGCACAACATGTCTACCTGACTTTGGTTGCCCCCCAGGACGCACACCTGAGACCCTTCCAGAGGCCCCTGAGGAGTGGGTTCAGAGCCAAAGGTTAAACAGATGCAGTATCCAAGGGGTTAATCAGCAGAGTAGTTTGGGTACACAGTAAGGGTCATACAAGGAAATACAGTTCAATGAAAAACAAAAACCGAGAGGGGGATAGAGAGCTATGTATCAACTCTCATCCATCCTCTCCAGAATGGAGGCTCAAACTCCTGGACTTTTAAGGCACATTTTTAGAAATTGATGGTTGATAATATCGTATTTATAAGATTTTTATTGAAAACAAGGTACATACATAATTGTTCAAAATTGATGTCATCACTACATGATTATAGATGTCACATAATACAAAATACACTTGACAATTCACATAAAAATTACTGTTACATACAGATAATATTTTACATAAGCAATTGCATCATACTATTGCTGGGCATTATCTGACATCTACAGTATTTTGTATTATGTGACATCTATAATCATGAAGTGATGACATCAATTTTGAACAATTATGTATGTACCTTGTTTTCAATAAAAATCTTATAAATACGATATTATCAACCATTAATTTCTAAAAATGTGCCTTAAAAGTCCAGGAGTTTGAGCCTCCATTCTGGAGAGGATGGATGAGAGTTGATACATACCTCTCTATCCCCCTCTCGGTTTTTGTTTTTTGTAGAGAGATTTATGGATGTCGGCACACTATGTTGGAAGGGGAAGTAACAATTTTTTCTTTAAATACAGTCCAATGTCCAATGGAAAAGCAATCCAAGTTACCTGACGCTATCAGAGTGTGTACACAAAAACCTAGCATGGATAATGTGGCCCTTACATATGTTTTGACATTATTGGAGTTTATTATCCTGTTTTGCTATATTTTTTTTTACCAGTATCAGTGTGCTGTGAAATACAGACTTAGGGTATGTTTCCACAGCTGATCGGACGGTTAACCGGTGCGGTAGGCGTGTATATGGATGGGCTCCATCGACATCCCTGTCAAGGAACTAGTTTAGCGGAGGGGATGTCGATGGAGCCCATACATACCACAGGAAGCCCTAAACAATGTGTCCATCAATCACTTTATTAATGAGATAACTTTAAGAAGTTTTAGTCTGGTCATGTTTCATGTTTCTCTAACTGCATGGACCTGTGGAAGGACCTAAGCATGTTAAGTGACCTCCGATGTCATTGCTGTATTTAGGATTGGATGATTTGTCACATGCCCTCAGTAAGGACATACTGAGATCTAAGTGGATCAAAATGAGTGATCCTCGTTTTTTGAAAGTTTGGCTTGCGCACCTTCGTTTGTGAGACTTTACACACTACATAGCTTTTTTCTTTTTAAATTTCTTCTACCCCCCTCCCAGTACTTTTGTTTTGTGACCCTGTGCTTTGATTTAGAGACCCCTCTATCTTTGTCTCTTTTGTTTATCCTTTGCTTCCTTTGTTTTCTTCTTACTTCTCTCTGTTTCATTTTGTATTGGTTGTTACTATTATTTATATTTATTATATATATTTATTATAAGTTTTATTGTTTATTGAAATTTTGTTGTTTGCATGCTGTATTTTGTGAGTTGGAAAAGTCAAAAAACCCCCAAAACATTAGTTAAGCTGGGCATAGACAGGTCGTTTTCCTGTGGACTGCTTAGCAGATGGATTGTCCGTGATGACATCACGCATGGCCGCTAGTGATGGCCCGAACTGTTCGCCGGCGAACTATTCGCGGCGAACATCGCATGTTCGCGTTCGCCATGTGTTCGCGAACATATGGCGAGTTCGACCCGCCCCCTATCTTTTTACATTGGTGAAACTTTGACCCTGTGAGTCACAGTCAGCAGACATAATCCAGCCAATCAGCACCCCCCACCTCACGGACCATCCCACCCCCTATAGCATAGCAAGTAGAGGATGCCATTTCACATGCTGATGGAGAAGGAAACAGTCAGATCAGAGAGCTGCTGCGCTGCATAGTGAACTATTAGCTAGGCAGTATTGTTCTAAGAGTGTACTCTTCCTCATTGCTCTTACTCTGCTGTCAGGACAGAGTCCTGAAAAGACCCCA
>CM070036.1:30336149-30352432 GCA_036250615.1 Ptychadena robeensis | reverse complement strand
TTACATTTAAATAAAATTTTTATTATATACATCAAACAAAATGTAAATTATACTTGAAATTTTTTTTTTAATGTAAAGTTTTTTTTTACTAATAAAAAAATTTACATTAAAGTCTATGGTGCGCTTTTGGTACAGAAATCTGTACCTATGCAGTGCGCTAGGGAGGTTAAATAAAATGTAGACTACCTGGCTAATATGATTATATAATACAGAGTACAGAGGTTAACGCTAGTGATGGAAAATAATGTTCTTAATACAGAATAAAAATCATTGTCCTGTCTTCCACAGCAATTTCTCTACCAATTGATTGTCATGAATTTCAGCTGGACAAAGTTGTGAGGAAAATTGTTTGACTAGTTTATGTTTGACTAGTTTATGGGAGTTATGGGAGCCCCAGACCATGGTAACATCACCAAAATTGCTGGAGATGTAAAGAAGAATTGTGTGAAATGTAAAAACATTTTACCATCTGTAAATATGAGGACCTTTGTAAACTGTACCAACAATCTGAATGCAGTAAGAGATGTCCTTGCAGCACATAGATGTTGGTAGATCTAAAGGACATTGTACAGTTTGAAGTGTGTGGGGAGCTTAAGAAGTCTTTCCACTGCAGTTTAGTTTGATTTAGGGGTGTGTGGGCAAAAGAAATTACAAATCCCTCGACAGGTAAAAAATTTACCTAAGAATTTATTATCTATTCGTTGTGGATTTAGCTGCTTGTCTGGAGTTGTATTGGAAGACATTTATTGGTGCATTGTTATCAGTAAGTCGGCATCTGCAAACACCATTATTTTGAATAAGCAAGAAAGTGTAGAATGAGATTCCACCCATTCCTACCTCTGCAGTGCGGTTAGGAAAACCTTTCTTCTGCAGCCAATCTAAAGTTACATGCTGGATGGCCTTTGCTTTGACCACCTCATAAAAGGGGCACATAAATACTTTCATGTGTTATTCAGACATACAGTCCCCAAGGCCCCATATTTATGTACGGACGTGAAAAAAATCCCCAGTGAAGCACCAAGCCTTCATTTTACCAGTAGCAGTACTTAAAATTTATTTTAGCCTGGAAAGCCTTTGTTATTCCTGGCTGAAAAGCTTCCATCTTTCCATATCTTCAGATAACAGCCACTCCACGTCTAACTAATATGATGTCAGTGATGCTTTATTTCTAAAGAAATACATCTGGAAGTAGTAGACAATACTTTCTCAGTGATGACAGCATAATCTGTTCTTCTGCTTACCTATGTAAATGATTAGAGAAGCAGACTACAAAACTGTTGTCTGCTAGAATAAAGGATGGACAGTTATGATGGTCTAGTCCTTCAGTAATATATGTCTTGAAAAGATAATATTTACTGTGAGGATGGAGAGCTAGGAAAACTTGAGGCGCAGTTTAATTAATGAGTTGACTTGAATATGGATAAGTTAGTACTATGGAGAATTTTAAATATTGTTATAAAAGCATCAGGATGACTCAGGATTGTTAGATACATATCACGTGATTAAAGCTCACATAACTGGTGTTTGCACACCGTCCAAAGAAGCTTGACAGCCAATCAAAGAAACATTAAAGAAATACAAATAGATCACCTCATCAAACTGATCATGTTTTTCTACTGAAGAAACTCTCCTATGAGAACTAAACTAAAGTACGGGGCAGTTATACTTACATCAACCAAAAAGCAGCACATATCGGGAATCCTTTGTTTCACCTTATGACTTATGTCTCTATTTACATTGACTGAAATGTTTGCACTGGTTGAGGTTTTGTAGTTGTACACTGAACCTTCTAGCTGTATCAACATCGCAATTTCTAGCTTTTTGGGGGCCCTATGCAAGATCTTTTTGGAGGGCCCTTTTATTGTATGCTACGATGCTAAGGAGTTTAAACCCTTTAATGATCTGTGCTCTTTGATGATTTGATGATCTTTGTTACACTTTCATGAAAAAAAACACACTAGGTTCTTAAAACTGAAATGAATGCTCTATTGGGCTCGCTGGCTGAGGCTGGGGAAGGTGCATGCCTGTCAAGTTCTGCATTTAAAAAATTAGGGAAATTTTCCCAGAAGTGGCATCACAAGGTGTAAACAATGGTCCATGAATGTGTACAATGTACAGAAATGACCATTTGAAGTCTTTATCAGAATCCTTGGAGGCTGAGTCACAAAGGGGGAGAATAACCAGGAAACAGGAGAGGACAAGAGAGTGACAAGAGAGGACAAGAGAGTGTTGTCACCCTAGGAACCATATTGTTCCATTGTTTCTTCATGATTATAGCAACACAAATATTGATTGGCACGTTTGTAGGGAGGGTCTTTAACGCAACACCCGAAAAGCTTTGGGTTCTTCAGACCCAAAGGGGCAGGAGAACCATGTGCCAGAATGTTTGAACTGGTGCGGCTCCTTGTCCAAAAGAGACTAACTTTTTGATTGATAAAAAACTCAAATTTCTTTACAACACACCCTAAAAAAGTTAAATTTTTTTGTTCAACGGGTCCTGGTGCAATATGTGCCTGACTTTGGGAGCACTTTCAGCCCAGTTCCTGAAGTGCCAGGACACGGCTCTAAGGTGGTTCTGGAGGGAAGAGATGACTTTAATCCTCCCTGAACATTTTCATCTTCGAACTCAAAGGTAACCGCAAACTCGCCCTCTTTGGCTCCCCCCAATTCATTTCTATGGGAAAAAGTGACCCATTTTGGGGTCGCAGTTCTCTGCAACCAAGAGGGCTAGAGAACCCCAATTTGGTAGGATTGTAGGTATGGTCTTAGGCAACAACCATGCATTTTTTTTCTAGGGGTTTCTAGTCTTTCAGGTTCCAAATCTATGGCTATTTCACAAGGGGTAGCACATTTTGAGCTTAGGGCCCCCTACTTGTCGAAGGGGCCTTAAGCACGTGTATACTTCGCATAATGGGAGAAATGGCCCTTTGTATCAGTCACATGGTAAATGTGGTAAATAAGTGATCGGACATGTTGGTAAATTTCTATCAGTTTGTTAAACAACACATGTATATTGATTTGACATTGTGTTCATTTAAACAAAATCAAGGGTACACACTCGATATAGGTATGATCGATATATGATCAAATTATCGAATTTCCTAATCAAATCTATGTAATTGACCAAAAATCTACCCGTGTATGGCCAGCTATAGTCTCACCACTAAAGATGACACACAGAATGATTATGTTTTAAGCTAGCCATACACAGTCGGATTCCATGGCCGATCGATCACCTATCCGATCGATTCCGGCGATCTCAGCGGGAATCGGAGGTCCGATCGATCGGCCAATTAAGTGTGTTCACTACATACCACCTTGTCCCACGGATTCCTGGACGATTCCATGTCCGATCGCTTACTTCCCAAATGGCAACTCCCCTTGATGTGTGCTGAATCGGATCAGAAAGACCAACATGTTGGTTCTCTGTCCGATCCGGTTCTGGGCCCCCGAACGATCAGACGTGATCGGACCGACAAGGTAGGCTTCACGCGATTCCGGGACGATCGTTTCGCGTGCACGCGCCCGGAATCAATCGTCCCGGAATCCGGTGGGAAACGGACCCGTGTATGAGGGCCTTTAGAAATGATCATCTACTTCATGGATCATTGACAAAGGTATCTGGGTGGGAATCCAGGGCCTGGTGGATGATAAGGAGCTCCAGATTTAAAGCTCTTGCTCTTGTTAAATAATTATATTCTAATTCTCATAATTATATAAACTCATTAAATAAAACATTTGCACTGTCACTTTACATGAAAGGATTACTTGTAGACAGCCTGATGGTAACATACCTGTGCAGACAAAGCAACTGGGGGAATTTCTCTATTAGTACTGCAAACATAGGGGGGTTATCTAAATGACTGGACATAATTACAATGTAATATTTGGTGATTCATATTGCATAACCTTCGGTAAAACTTTTTTTAACAGACAAAGCCTGAAACAAAATTAGACTAAATGTCTCAGAGTACCTGTTTCTTTATTATTGTTTATGTGAAGGTTTTTTGTTTTTCATAATTTTTTTTTATTTTACATATTTGTTTTTTTCATACAATGTTACATTTCAGATCTGACAATTTTTGTGTTGGAAATTGGTCCAAGATAGTAAGAAGGATGTTCTTATAACTATGGCCATTTGTTGCCTATTACTTCAAATTTTGGTAAAACAAAACCCTGTATTTCAGTCATGGGGTACTTAGTGCTCTTGAATGGTTGAAGATCTTAAAATGCTAGGACATACAAGGTTACTCAGTAGCTAGTAAGTATCTCTAAAATTATGTTCATAAAGCCTGGAATTTTTTCTCTAACAGAATATGAAAGATAGTTAATAGTAAAACATGCAGTAGAATCTTTTTTTGTATTAAATTTGATGTGCTGCAGAAACATATGAACTCTCCAATCGAATACAATTTATGAGCAAACTTGAAAAGTAACTGAGAGTGCTCAGTATTTCATTCTTCCCGAGTAGAGTGACCTTACATTAGAATGCCATAGATTCCAGCAGGAGCATCTCCAGGGAAGCAGTCCGTTTTGCTGCCAGCTAAAACAGACGTGAAAGGAAACATTCATAGTGAAAAAACACTTTCTGCCAAATTTCTATCACAGGGTCAAACAAGAAAGCAAAACACAAGAAGACGCCAAAACCATGGTTAGGCGTACAGAAAGGTGTTCTCAGTACTACTGTGATATCAAAAGTTATCAGGAAGTTTTCTCAGTAATATTTCTAGACTGTGTCATTAAACTGTTTATGTTCAGAAGAATTGTATTTGTTTCGTTGGTTCAAAGCGTGGCTTAAAGTTGCAGTGCTTTTCTTACAGAAGACATGGGACAAAGCAAAGGGTTCATATAAAGAAAAAAACATAGATGCAGAGGAAATTTATACAAACTGTGTTTGCAGGGGTCTAATACAAGTAGATCAAGTGATATTCAAACAGTATGGTATATTTATTTAACAATTCTGTGGTACTACAGCTGGAATTCTATGAGGTATGACAATCAAAGTCTACAAAGAACTGGAGCTGAGGATCTATGGTGTTAGAGCCATAGGGTGCTAGAACCATGGAACAAGGATGTTCAAGAACAGGTATTCTAAAAAAAATCCTGTTTTTGCTAGACTAGTGAATCCAGTGTGTGAGAAATAGGGATCCAGAGGATGCTAGAATCTGGGGGGAGTTAGAACCATGGATCAAGAAGACTTAAAACTTGAATTTAAAAGGTATGATAACTCTGTCTCCAATTAGTGCTATATTTATGAATACAGGGAGAACTGTGAATAGGACGTGGTAGAGCTACAGATAGAAGAAGGTATAGTTATTATGGTGTTGATGATAGAACCATGCTAGTACCTTTCAATACAGGAGGGTTATCAATGTTCTAAACATGTTTTTGCATTATTATAAATTAGGGGAAACTATACTTGCCAGTCTCTTGTAGCAGAAAAAATTGTGTGGCAAACACTGGTAAAGTTACAATACCAAAGTGGTACCTGTAAAGTTACAATACCAAAGTGGCCACATACAAGCTGATTTTTCTGTAAATGTTTCAGTTTAACGTAAAATATCAACTTGAAAATTGATGGAAATCGAGTATAAAATTTTAAGTGTGAAGGTTGGGTTTGAAACTTAATAAATAGTTTGTGGGGGAAAAATATCTTTGGAAAGGAATTGAATTTAAAGAATTGGTTTGCATCAATTATACAGTGTGGTACTACGAATAATAGATATTATATTGACAAGTGATGTTGAAATTGAACCAAACCATCCTTTTATCCAAACATTGAATGTAATACATATTTACACACATATTGCATTCAGTGTACTTTGGTAGTGTGGAAGCATGGCCCTATAAATGTATTCCCTACACCCACCCCTCACTCCTGTGATGTTTATGTTAGCAACCTTTTCTATGAAATTAAAATGTTATACAACCCTAAAGTGTTATAACATTACTGTATTAGCTACACTACATCTCTAAAAATACATATTGTAGATGTTTTGTAACAATCTATTTCGGTCATTATCATGTGTGGTACATTAACAATGTAATGTAAATCTTTATTAAAAAGACCATTTGGAAGTAAAGAAGGCACAATAATTGAAACTCCTAGTACAGGTTATTGTGGCACAAGAATAAGTTCTATTTCTAGCTATCCTACATTTCTTACTATTTTCACCATGAAAGTAGATGTGTGCCATTTCCTGTTCTCACATGTATGGTAAGAGGAAGGGTTATGAAAAAAGTAATACCTAATATATTATGGATAGAAGTAGCTGAGCATTCCATCCTGTTCTACGTTCCTACAGAAATTGCTGTTCTTCCTTATTAGTGGACCAGCTGGTGAAGAGGCGGCATCTTGGGTAGTAATAAGGGGTGCCGAGAACAAGCTCAGACACACGGCTTCTGAAAATTCTTTGTAGTCAACGCTGGACACTGCAGGGTGAATTTAGCATCTCTATGTTGTAGGTTCCTTAAATTAAAACAATACACAGCAGTCTATAAATTCATTTTATGACAAGAACAGTAAACTGCACATCATAAATCACGAAGGAACATGCAACAGGAATATTACAGCATGTTTGTAACATCAACAATAAAATAAGAGAAATGTGGACTGGGACTACAGAGAACAGAAAAAGTACATTTTAAATGAAGATATCATAAACAATTAGAAAAATATCTTTGTTGTATACCTGAAGTATAGCATTCAAACATACTGGAAAAGCTCAGAACTATCCAACATAACTACACACTAAAGTAGTGACACAAAGTTTACTAGTGATGGCTGCGAACATAACACAACATGTGCGCTTTTCTTCCCCCAGCGAACAGTACGGATGTTCAGCCCGTACTGGCCGGATCAGGTAAGGGTGTTCGACCATTCTTCCGCTGGTCGGATCAGGAGCAGAAAGATGCTAAGAAAAATTAATGAGCTATTGTGATTTGGGGAGTATTTGGATGTATTTAGAAAATACCTACAGGGAGTGCAGAATTATTAGGCAAATGAGTATTTTGACCACATCATCCTCTTTATGCATGTTGTCTTACTCCAAGCTGTATAGGCTCGAAAGCCTACTACCAATTAAGCATATTAGGTGATGTGCATCTCTGTAATGAGAAGGGGTGTGGTCTAATGACATCAACACCCTATATTAGGTGTGCATATTATTAGGCAACTTCCTTTCCTTTGGAAAAAATGGGTCAAAAGAAGGACTTGACAGGCTTAAAAAAGTCAAAAATAGTGAGATAATCTTGCAGAGGGATGCAGCACTCTTAAAATTGCAAGCTTTGAAGCGTGATATGAACAGCAAGCGTTTCAGTCAAAATAGTCAACAGGTCGCAAGAGCGTTGGTGGTGGTGGGTGGTGTGGTTGTGTGTGTGGAAAACAAAAGGGCAAAATTGCCGTTTTGTGTGAACTCTTGTTAATTATTTTTACTTTTTTAGAAAAGAAAAGTCAAGGTAGAGCTGCAAGATGCCAC
The DNA here is from genome assembly GCA_036250615.1 of Ptychadena robeensis. Lineage (NCBI taxonomy): Eukaryota > Metazoa > Chordata > Amphibia > Anura > Ptychadenidae > Ptychadena > Ptychadena robeensis. The sequence continues at coordinate 30,344,954 of CM070036.1, read as the reverse complement.
TTTGCCACCAGTTTGCCATATTTCAATTGGAGTGCCCAAAAGCACAAGGTGTGGAATAGTCGACATGGCCAAGGTAAGAAAGGATGATGAAAGACGACCACATGAACAAGACACACTGATGAAACATCAGACGGGGCCAGGAAGATTGCCGATGATTTTTCTAAGGTTATAGATGATGAAATGAGAGTGAGTCTGATGGGCCAGTAGGGGCACGTGGCGGATTGGTAAGGGGCGAGAGAGGTCGACTCAGACGCCAGCAAGGTGGAGGGGAGTACTGGTTGGGTGGTATCTAAAAGATGAGCTGGTGGGGCCTTTTCGGGTTAAGGATGGAGTCAAGCTTAACTCCCGTCCTATGCCAGTATCTGAAGACACTTCTTTCAAGCAGTGGTAAGAAGAAGTTCTGCATCTTCAAGAAAACAGATTTTTTGCAGGACAAGGCTCCATCACACGTGTCAAGTATCCAGCGTGTGGCTGGAAGAAGGTATAAAAGAAGAAAACGAATGACATGGCTCCTGTAACCTATCGAACCATGAGGGAACTGTGGTCATCATAAATGTGTGTTTACAAGGAGGGAAACGTTACACTCTCTGAACAGGTTCTGGAGGCTGTGGTGCTGCTGCACGCAATGTTGATGGTGAACAGATCAAAACACTGACAGAGTCATGGATGTGCAGGCTTTTGAGTTGTCCTTGCAGTGGCTATATTGGTCACTGATTTGTTATTGTTTTGTTTTTGAATGTCAGAAATGTATATTAGTGAATGTTGAGATATTATATTGGTTTCACTGGTAAAAATAAATAATTGAAATGGGTATACATTTGTTTTTGGTTAAGTTGCCTTATAATTATGCACAGTAATAGTCACCTGCACACACAGATATCCCCCTAAAATAGCTAAAACTAAAAACAAACTAAAAACTACTTCCAAAAATATACAGCTTTGATATTAATGAGTTTTTTGGGTTCATTGAGAACATGGTTGTTGTTCAATAATAAAATTATTCCTCAAAAATACCACTTGCCTAATAATTTACCTAATAAAGGACGTTTTTATCACCATATGGGTGCCTCTAAAAAGCCTATTCTTTTTCTAGTGGGTTACCACTAATATACCTATAAGGATCTTATCTCAGGAGAGTTTTGGGACTTGGCATCTAACTAATCAGAATATTATAGGCGAAGAGAGTGCGACCTTCACAACACTGCGTGGGGACTGTGAATGTATATTTCCACCTGCGCTTTAACACATCAAGACTAGTTGGATGGTAGATCCATCATATGTTTTACATATTGGGATCAACCAAAAGCTAGCGACCGCAATAGTTTGTCTATCCTCCCAATACACACACATGACTCAGCCCGCATAGTATATCATCTCATACTGCTCCTTACTCTGTGTCTAACCCAATATATTTTTTCCCTTCCCCATTCCTTGTTGGGTTTTACACAGACACACACTTTTTGGGGGAACTCTCTCATTGAGATAAAATCTCCACTATAGCCAATCATCTATGATTTGAGGAGTAGGCTCCTCAGAAAAGCAAATACCCAAAAGCAAAGAAGATCTACAATCAACACACAAATCAAACATCATGCAACCCTAACATTCCACAACAATAGGACTATTGTTTTAGAATAAAACCCACCTGCAACATTTTGTGTCTCGTTTTGTATTAATTTTGTTGGCTCTTTTTAGATTACATGAACACAGATATATATTACCGATTGCTGTGAACCTTTAACTTTGTATTTTATCCTAAAATGCAATCTAGAAAAATAACACATTGACATTATATCCAAATGAAATAATGTCTACTTTAGTTTAAATATGTATTTATTTTATGACCGGGCTGTCCATAATGGATATCTAAAATAAATCATAAGAAATATTATTGTCTTAGTTCATACTGACCAATTTGTTGATCATTTTACTAACCTTGTTAAAATAAATACACAGGGAAGTGCCTTCTAGCAAACTTATTATTTACACTTACAAACATTAATAGCTTAGGGTCTGAATGTAAAATTGTAATTTGTTTAATTTAATAATGGGCAAGCCAGTCTGGACTTCAAGAAACCAAAACAGAAGTGTATCAGATATATTTGTTAGATTAGCTTTTAAAAGTAATTCAGCAACAACACTTACAAAGAAGGTTTGTATGCCTTATTAGATTGTCTGGTTTTGAAATATGGAGAGTTATAGTTTTGTTATTACAGCAAAGAAGGCTCATTGTTTTAGTTGGCCATCGGTCATTGTGGATGCTTGCTGTCTCTCTCTGATCCACTTGCCTTTTGATGGTCAGAATTTAATTCCAAGAATAATAAAATTATTATAAGAAAATGACAGTAAAGCATGTTTTGTTTAAAGCAAATGTAACTAAATATAAAAGAATTTAACAATCAATCACCATAGAACTCTAGTACATTTTTGTTTACTATTCTCTTAATATTCTTATAAAAAAAAATAACTACAGCAACATAGAGTATGTATGTTATCCCTGTGTTTGTATGAATTGCTTCTACTTTTAAACACAATTTACTACCTACCTATCATAATTAGCCAAATGGCTTCTAAATTTATTATGCAGTTTTGATACAATGTAGTGGACTTATTTTTACCTCTCGGCAAAAGGTAGGCTTAAGACTAATGTGCCATGTGTAAATGGCAGCATTGCAGGCAGGAAGTATTTTATGTTTCAGCCCCAAAAAATGGCTGCTCAACAGGAGAACTGTGTATGTTTAAAAACCAAAGGTACTCTCACTTTTGATGCTACTTAAACATATCTAACACTAAGCACCAGTGCCAAGAATGATTCTGACCAGACCTATACCTAGGCATAGGGGAACCAAGCATCAGCCAGGGGCGCAGACCCACAGAGGTGCACGAATGAGATGTGGAAGGTACTGTAATAAAATCTAGTGCTGTCTACTATAGCTCCATGTTCTGGAGCAACTGCCATTAATGGCCATCAAGGTCTTGGTGTGTAGACAGGTAATAGCAGGTAATGGGTACCTAATGACAATGATACATAATGAGTATACTATGGACTCACTCCACTGTCCCATTTAAACAGTAGGGAAGGAAAAATGTGGAAAAGTAGTGTGGAATAAATACGACAACTTGCCTGTCTCTGAGAGCCTGCAAACCAACAAGGTGAGGAACTTGAACCAGGTGCCCAACCTGAAACTTGAGCCAGATGCCTTCCCATGGAACATGAGCCAGATACTTGCCTACGAAAATTGAACCAGATGCCCAGCCTTTAGCAGCAACATAAGTTGCTCAGGCTGTGTGCACATAACAAGATTGTGTTATTAAGGACTGCCCAAACATTAGATCTGAAACATACAAGACCATGCTGATGGCTTTTAAAGGTTGGTATTGGTGGTAGAGTGGGACTTCATATATCTGATGCTTTTGCTGTTCCTGCACGTTTTGTAACTTCATTCCATTTCTAATCAGCTAAGCTGTTCATTATGGTTTAGTGTCCTTGGACATAATTTGTCCCTGAAAATGCTTTAACCTCCAGCTGTACCAGATTCCAGCACCCAGGGTGTCCACATGAGGCTTCTCCTGGTATTTTACACTGAAAATATGAAATAAGATGACCTCCACACACTGTGAGAATGGTTCCCTGTGTGACATCAGCAGAGACCTTACCAACACCTCCCAGGAAACAGAAAGTCGGATGCACTAGGGCAGTGGTTACCAAACTGGGGGGTGGGCGGGCCCCCCTGGGGGGGCTCAAAGGTATTCCAGAGGGGGGGGGGGGGGGGGGTGCAGGCCCTCATTCTTAACCTGTATTTGAATAGGGAGGAGGGGCTCAATAATGTTCTTAAATAGAAAAGGGGGGGGGGGGCTGCACGGGAAGTTTGGGAAACTCTGCACTAGGGTATCCACCCAAGTTGTACACTTCACAGACTAGGTCTTGGGTGGAAATATTCAAAAACATTACATCTAAACAGAAATAGAAATGAGATTTATGACAAGTAGCACCTATATCAGTGTATCTTATATTTGTCAAGAACCAAGAAAATCAAGAGACTAAATCATCCCACCAGGCTAACCTATGTATAAAACATCTTTTGTTTGGTGGACTGACATTTTATTTACCATATATATGCTACTTTAATGTAGTGATTTTAATCTCTTGAATCGAGTATACGCCAAATATAATTTTTTCCGTACATTTTGGGTGCTGAAAAATACACTTTCACAATATACTCACAAGTAAATACAGTATATGGATTTCCATGTTGTAAGCAATTCTAAAAGCAAAAACTGACATTGGGCTTGGATTAAATCCATTCTTGCAGTAAACTTGCATACTTTCTGGGCATAATTCAAACTGATGCATTATATTGACTTCTGAGTACATATTACAAACACATGTTCATTATAAATAGTTTGTTTTTTCCATCCAATATTATTCAAATTAATTAACGTGTCATTGGCTAACCTACAGCAGTATTGAAAAATTTTATTTTTATAGTTGTATACATGATACATTGTACATATGTATCATTTTTTAATATGTACAGGTGGTCCCTCATGTGTTTCAAATTTAAGCACTTCAGAAAAAACACACACGAGCCCGAGCAGCGCATATAGTCTGAGTAATTTGATGAATATTGAATTTTAATGTGTATGGTAATTAAACGTGTATGAAATATCAATGTCTAAAATTCATAAGAAAGCATTTCCTTCTTTTCATTTATTTTTAAGCTGCACAAGATTAAATTGATTTAATAACATTCATTTTGGAAGATATATAGTGTACAATGTCAAATAATAACATTTAATATCATAAATAAAAAGATTATATTGCAGGATGCTATGTAAGAACCCATTCGGGCTATAGAACTCTACTGCTAAACTTATATTAGATCCAGGTGAGTGACCAGAGGGACTCACCACAGAGCTTCATATAGATTTGGGTCCTGTGGTCTGTATGGCAATTTACATCAATGGACAGTCCTGGATTAATATGAAGAGGCTAAGAGTGGACTTCGCTGGCAATGTAAATGAAACCAGTATGTTAATAGTAGGATTTGGCAGTAACTATGTATTCCTTTATAAAAAGAAAATAGTATGATGATATTCATTTTTTCAATGTCTGTTTATTTTGTATTTTAGGTAAGGTACAAAGGACAATTTGTATGGTCAGAAAGAGGTAGAAGAACACAAAATGACTGTGTTTTTGTGTCTGTGGGTGTGAATGGTAAGAAGGTTAATGACAATCTTTTAACATTTGGAAGAGAGGAAAGAGGGAAAAGAGGAAAGTAAGCAAAAAAGCAACAACAAACATAAAGGGTCTTCATGAATAATTTCTATGCCTAGAAAAATAATTTCTTATTGTGCATGCCTATTTTGGGTAAAAATCTAGTATGTATAAGGTGACCCCCATATGTTAAATAATGATCTGGAGTGTCTGATCTGGAGTGTTCTTCAATCGAGCAAGTGTGATTGAAACATCTGCTGTCAGTCTAAAGCCTGCCATACACACACCGACCAGCGGCCGATCTTGGCGCCGGCGGGCGGGCGTGCTCGCGGCCGTCGGTCGGCAGCAAAATCGGCCGCCAATCTGGGGTGCCCATATGGGGCGACAGATCCCTGTCGCCCTACAACTCGGCTGGCCAGAGAACGGATATGTCCGATATTCTCTGGCCGATGCCAGCCGCTGCTGTTACTTTCAATGAAGACTGACGATGCAGTCAGCTCGGGAATGCAGCGTGATGACGTCATCATGCTGATTTCAAGAGCTGATCGCACCAGCACTGTCGGCCCCCACTCGGTGTGTGTGGGGGGGCCCCTAAAGGTCCCTATACATGGATCCATTTTTCTTTTGATTCCCGGAATTTGAACGTGACTATCGAACCCCTGTTGGGTTGCCATCCCGTCAGATATTATTGTTATTATTAGCTTTTATTTATATAGTGCTATCATATTACGCAGCGCATTAAATAGAGTTGAGATGCAACACGAGTTGAGGTTATGACACAGGACCCTGTCCGATAGGGCTTAAAATCAAATAGTTTGGGGAACGGAGTATACAATAGGTGGCGAGGATGGGACTGGTATGGTAGTGATGTTAGGAAGTAGAAGATGGGTAGGCTAGACTGAAGAGGTGGGTTTACAGGGCATTTTTTAGTAGGAGCAGTCTAATGGGATAAGGGAGAAGTTTCAGAGAGTTAGGGCCATTTCACACTATATGCGTTTTTTAAAGGCACGCTTTTTTTTATAGGCATGCGTTTACGCAAATATGAAAAAACACATGTGTTTTTGACATTACATCTGTGTTTGCGTTTTGCATTTGTGTTTGCGTTTTTGAACAAATTAATGAAAAATGCAGGAAAAATAAATCAAAAATGCATACAGCAGTGAGCATGCAGAAACGCTGCGTTTTTAAAAACGCAACACATACAGTGTGAATGGTAACATTGGTTTTCTATGTAAAAACGCATGCAGTAAAAAAATGTGTGCGGTAGAAAAACGCACCGCAACGCATATAGTGTGAAATGGCCCTAAGAGCGGCCCTAGAGAAGTATTAAGGCCATGCATGTGATGATGTTATGAGCAGGGATTTCATTAGTAGGTCAGGGGAGGAGCAGAGGGGGCCGTTGGGGGTATATATATGTACCAGGTTAATTACTGGGAGACCCGGACTGACTATAATAGGTGGACTCCCAGCTTGTGTAAGGTTGACTGTGTAATACAGCCAGCAGTGGACTGGGGACCATTGATCACAAGTCACAGAAGGACTCCAATAGACTATTATTGGGCATCCCCTTCTCCTAAATGCCCCCCTGCCTCGCATCTCTGCCTGTGTGACTGGCTTTAAGCCTTTAGAGCTTTGCAGTTACTCCCGGAAATGGCGGAATGGCCGTGAGTCGTCATTTGGACCCTGGCCTCGGGGACACCCCCACCTTGTTTCAGAGCTGAGCTCCCTGGTTCCGGTCCTTATGCCATCTGAGTCCTTGATGTGTGAACGGCCAGAAATTTTCAAATTTTTCCACAGTTGACAGCTGTCAGGTAAGTAATATATTTATGTTATTCGTTCCTTAACTTTTTCCCTTGGCAATGCCATCTAAAGTGTCTTTAAAGGGGTTGTGTAGTGGTTTTATAAATGTTTTTTTTTTATTATGAACCAGGTTTTAAAAATAACTTTCTGTTTAAGCTACTCTTTTTCTAGACCGTACATATAAAAATTGTGTCTCAATGTTATGTACCATATATTATGTGATCTATGCAGGCAGTAGGATGAATTGTTGGCTCTTTTTTCATGCTTTACATGTACTTCTAACCACAGCCTTGTAAGAAGAAACTTGTTAACAATAGTTTCAACTGAATGAGTCAACAGAAGAGTGACTCATCTTTTGGAAAGCTCCTTCAGAAGTTTCAATAGAAAGGGGCAACTCACAAAGAAATTCTCTAGAAATCCAGAAATGTCAGGTATTAGAGTTTTGTTTGTAAAGCAAAGACTATATACAGTATATTTTATGATAACATCCATAAAAAAAAACATGTGAACTGTGTATGTGTAACAAAAGAGCATACAATAATTTAGGTTTGCCTATTAAATCTTAGGGCCCCCATACACCTTAGATTTCTCTGTCAGATTTTAGATCTCCTTTTGTTTTACCAAAACCATGTAATATGAGGGACTTTCTAAACAATCAAGTCTACCTGTGCTCAATCGCAGAGGACCCCAGCACTGCATAGTTGTTGGTAGATCTAAAGGATATCTGACAGAGAGATCTAAAGGTGTATGGCCAGCTTTACTGGTATAAGTCTCAACTCCTCATTGCCCTGCACATTTTTTTATTGGAATCCTGATGTCTGCAATCATTTCACCTTCTCATAGCTCCTGTGCCTCCCTATTAGTGATGGTCGAACATCGACCATCAGACTTTTATAGAATCAGACTTTTATAAAACACACAGTTCCGTATTCCAAATACCACTTCCGGTGTTTTTTCTGATTTTTCACTAGAGACCATCACTACTCCCTATTTTTGGAGGAATAGCTATATTTCTAATAACGATAGTCCTAAATAGCAATGGGATTAACAGGGTCAAGGGACATCCTATATTAAATTAAGGCTTGAATTAGGCTGTAAATATATAGTTGGTTACGGCAATTTATAAAACATCCAATAACAAAATGTAAAATGTGTAACAATAGAACATATGATTACCCCAAACTATTAAAGTTTGCCACTTTACTGGTATAAGTCTTGAATCCTTATCGCCCTAAACGTTCTGCTATTGTAATCCTGGTATCCACAGTCCTTTGCCTGTTCTGTGCCTCCCCTTTTTTTTATGAATATTATTTTTTTTATAATGCTGGACCAAAATAGAGATGGTAGTAACAGTGGCAATGGCCACCCTAGGTTCAATTAAGACCTGATTTAGGCTGTATTTATATTGTTGGTTGTGGCAACCTCCCAAAAAACCAAAATCTTGCTGTGAAGTGGGTGCCTACATTGTGCAAGTGGTCACCAGGTGGTTGTCAATCACTGACATACCCCCACCCCATGTTATCTCTGTGGGTGACCACAAGGAGATTGCTGGGGGATTGGGATCATCCCCCAGCAACTCTCTTACAAGCAATACAAAAATACACTGTAACATACCAAAAGGTAGAGGAAATAATTGACACAGTACTCTTTAAATATAAAGAAGTAAGGAGGTAAAAGATACCGTCAGCACCTTGGCCATTCTAGAGGCTTAGAGGCTTTTGAATTAACTTACAAATTCTGCTTGTTGAATAAATTCATAGGGCGCAGCAGGGTTCCACTCACCTGCC
>CM070036.1:30309535-30336125 GCA_036250615.1 Ptychadena robeensis | reverse complement strand
CCCCCCCCCCCCCCCCGCCCACAGCCATTGATCATTCTCAAATATAGTACTAGTATAGTATGGCACTTGGTAAATTTTGTTTAATCGGATAAAAGTCATACGCGTAGATAGATTCTGGGTGATGTGGGTTTCTGCATTTTTTTAAGTTGCTAGTATTTCAAGCTCAACCTTATTGGATCATGTGAACATAATTAGGTGGATTTATAAGAAACCCCCAAGCTGGAAAGAACCTCACAGATGAAAACCCTTTATATAGAGGCATCAATCTCTGACCTGGGGCCAAATGTAGCCTATTGTGTACTTATAAATGTAGCCTATTGTGTACTTATATTTGACTGGTGAGATTATTTTAAAAATCTTTTTATAGAAATGACTAGCACAGATGTGTCTTTTATTTGACATTTGATTTCACATGTTCAATGCTATGTCTTGCTCTAGATTTGTGAATGCAGAACTAGTTTCTGTATGAAAGTTTGTTCATCGTTAAATCTGATGAGAAGAAAATAGTGATGGCCGAACTTCGGCCAGGTCCGTCCGTGAACGGACGAATCGGACTTTTCAAGAAGTCCGCTGTCCGCCTGTTTGCGGGCCTCTCGGCGGGGAATTTGAATCTGAAAAACCGCAAGTGACGTCACATCCCGTACCTGGAACGCATAATTCCTGGTTACGATAGCTGGATCTGACGTCACTGACGTCACTTACGGTTTTCGAGCTGGCTTTTCACTAGAAGACCGGCTTCATACCCGGTCTTCTAGTGGAAAGATTCTTCCTCTGGTGGGATCTCGCTGCTCCTGATCCTGCAGGAGAAATAATAGAGATCTTCTTCTCGCCGGCGAACAGGGCGGGTCGAACACCCATACTGCTCGCCGGCTAGAAGGAGTGTGAACATCCATGTTTGTGGCTGAACTGTCCGCCTTGCGAAGAAAACTTCCGCAATTGTAGCCATTTTTCAAAAATAAATATGAATGTATTACATTTTGACACTGCTGTCCTATCTTAAATCTAGTTAGTGTCACCTTAAGATGGTAGGAAATGTTAGGAGGGTATAGCAATAGAAACGCTGAAGATTTCTACACTGTCCATAAATGGAATGTCAGTATTAGCCTCATTCCACTAAGTGAAATTTTAAGATGATTAGTGTCTACCTAAACTAACTTGCTAAGAAAATAAAACATCACATAACAGAATACTGTCTGCATATTTTCCATTAATGCTTTTATGTAGTAATATTTTTTTTCCTGACCATGTAGACAGAATAAAAACTAATGAAAACAAAATGTAAACACACTACTTGGTCTGTTTAATCTAAAGCATTTCAGCATAACCTTGTAGAGAGACCACATATAAACACATACCCAACAATAACAGATAGACCCATTCCCCTCTATGGCCAAATGATTAAAACTACATTTTCATTCATTTAGTTGTTACTTTTTGTCTAAACGTTTCCTCCAGCCTTCAATGCTCAGTTCTTCGAGGGTGTAATTATACAAAATGACGGGATGAATTTTGACAGAAGAAGAGGAATGGCTTGTAATTTAGGGGACCTTTGGCCTATCTGACTGAAGGCAGGTTGTTTGTGAGAAGGAAGAGTTGGCCTGTGCTGGGTGCCAGGCTACATCACAATTCATTTGTCAAACGTCTGAAGCAGTCACTTTTCTTAACCACCAGTTGTATGTTTTGCTATGTTCTCATATGGAGTTCACATCACCTTTTGGTTTTAGATAGACATTGTCACACCCAGAATGTGCCAGTTAGGTGTAAGTAAAGAAATCACGATACTAAATTATCCCTAATGGTTGGATGTCAATAAATGGATCTCAATCATTTAAAACTAACAGCTGAGGAAATTGTATAGTTTAAATAATAACTGGTATTATTTTAGTTCCTTGAAAGTGGACAGCAGCTAATATTCCGTTTAGTGTCTGCCATGAAAATATTCCACACAGCAGTTTATTTAAAAATAGTAGAAGCAAGGTGGAGGGGGCAGAACCCGATTCGTGTTCTTTGCTTCCTTGCACTTGCAAGTCTCCACATATGTTTAGATATAGAGGGTGATCCAAGGTTTCCTGTATCAATGGCTGGCCAACATCCCAAATACCAAGCAAAAGATTGGGATGGGTTGGGGTGGAGAATATAGACTCTCAATCCCCCAGCCCAGAAAAACGATTTCCCCCTAAAAAGAATAGGGGCAAGGGAACTTTAACGGTCAGCCTCAGACAATTTCAAATGAAAAATAGAATATCACATTGTAAATAGGTACAACATAGTATCTCACAGTTTAGTGAATAGATACACCTGAGAAGGTTTTTTTTAAAAACATAGACCAGTGACTAATTAATTTTAATGTCCATAAAAATAGTGCTCACCCCCTTTTTTATGGACATTAAAATTTATTAGACACTAGACACTTGACATATTTTCCTACCTGTGGCAACATCATACATTATGAAACACTGAGATAACACCTCCCCCCCCCCCCCCCCCCCCCGTGCCTGGCCCAGAGTTTCCTCATGAGGTTGTCATGGTGGGGGTAGGTCACCCCCAGGTTGAAAGACCCCAGAAGGACCGGAAACCTACAGACTTTTAACTTATCAGTTATTTATTAAACATCATTTCACACATCAATTGGTAAACTGTTCACCTTCTTACCTATCTTTATCATCCATAGACACACACAGGACAGGCAAAGGTCTCCTGAGCAAACATTTTAAAGTGAAATGAGTTGAGATCTTTCCGCAGATGCTCCTGCGTGACTGTATCCACAGCACGGTTTGATTTCTCTTTCATAGATATTATGAACTGATCATTTTATGTGGACGTGGGTCCTCAATTTATCTGTTAATTTTCGCTTTGATGACTTTGTAATAAATCTATTTACAACACCTGTAACCTTGACTAATGTGATTGCCTTAAAAATCCCTGTGTTGCCACGTAATGGGGCTGGAAGAACAATTTATCCAATTATTACATTTATTAGTTGGCATATGGCAACTAAACTCCCTTTTTTTTAGGAACCGGTCAGATCCCAATATGCGTCCTTCTTTACATCTCGGTTTGTGATGATAATACTTTCAGGGGCTTTGCAATTAACTCTCAAAATCAGCTAGTGGATCAACCCTATATGATTTATAAACATGTTTAAGATAAATAATTAAAAAAATGACCCCCAAAGGAACACCAATAAATTCTTAGACCATGCAAAATATGAGTTACTAACTGTTGGAGTGCAGAAAGTTTTAAATCAATGGATTCTTATTTACATATTAGCTGTCTGTGAAGAAACATAAAAACATTCAGCAATGTCCAAATATAATACACCCACGTCTACCCTGCTCTCCAAGTTTCTGCTTGCTTACTCTTACTTAATTGTTTAACAATATCTGTCCCCATAATTCTATGTTGGCTGCTACATATTATTGTTCTATTATATGGTATCTGTCTGAAATATTTCCTGCAATAGTAGAAAAAAAAGCAAGCCTACAATATATAATTCCTAGGTGAAAATCCGTCATGTTTTAGTATCATGTCAGCCTCGGCGTGCATACAGTAATGTTATATTAATCTTAAGGAGAATTCATACCAAGGTACTAAATCCCCCTTAGAGTTGTTCTGGAAACAGTAAATGAGAAGTCTCTAAAATATAAATAGTATCTTGGAAATTAATTAATAAGGGACATATTTCTAATTTAAATTCCCCATTGGAGTAAAAAAATCATATCGTTTAGATCAGACGTGGGCAAACTAAAGGCCTCCATACACGCCCCAATTTTCCGTCCGATCGATTAAAAATAATCGATTTTTTGCATCGGTCTTCCAAAAATCGGTCAATGCCCACATGGTTCGACCGAGTAACTTCGACCGAACTTTTTGAATAATCGGTCGGACTGTGATCGGACATGTTGAAAATGTTTCTCGATCGAATCTAAATTGTATTCAATCGGCTACTATTTCTTATGACCCGACCAATTTAGGTCCGATCTAACTAATTATCATACTTCTACTTCCTGTTTCAAACATTGTGCTGTGTGTAAAATCATCTGCAAGGTTGTGCTAGGATGTATATATGTTTTACCATTCTCCTGTATTTCTCTTTTTTTTTTTTTTATTCATGTGAACTAAACTGAAGTTGAGACCCTGTTTCCCCTATGATTAGCCATCCCCATCAAATGCACAAACATTTTAAATAAGCCCCCCCACCCCCAGAACAGACACCCACAGATACCTGGCCCTGGCCAAAACTCCCATTCGGGTGGTACAACTGTGTGCCTCAAGCTGCTGATCCCCGCCATAACCCTTCCACTTCCAATCAAACATAAAATCGGCCGATGGAAAATGTTCGATCGAAGTAGGTAAAATCGGACAATAATTGGTTGCTTTATTTGGGGGTATATAATAAATACAGTCCGAGTAAGTCGGGGAAAATTGGGGTGTGTATGGGGGCCTTAAGGCTCGGAGGCTAAAACCGCCCCCTTAATTCTTTTTTGGCCCTTTGTCACCTTGGTGTCAAGACACTCTGGCTCCCTCATTCCCTGCAATAAGTGAAGATAACACCTAGAGGATAATTGTTTGGATTGTTTCCTGGAGCCCATAGTTTGCCTCCAAGAGAATGTGTAATCTTCTCTATCAAAAGCTTCTATTTATAAAACTTTTTTAAATATCCTGTCCTAGCTACGAGGAATTAAGAACCCTTTGCCCTTTGCCTTTGCCCTCTTGGTCCGGCCCCTCTGTCACATTTAAAAACCCATTGTGGCCCACAAGTCAAAACGTTTGTCCACCCCTGGTTTATGAACCGTTTTGATCCATAATTTGTTTCTTATCTTCCCTTGTTTTATTTAGTGTAAAATTTGACAAACGATTTCTATATTTTATACCATACCATTGGCACTTTGCACACACAGAGCTAATTATATAATAGTATATATGAGTAGCATTTTTTTCAGTGATTCAGTTCATATTTTTTAAGATTTCTGTGTGTTAATACATAGTCCCTGGTTTTATTACTTTTTGTTATTCTTATATAAAAATTATATATTTATGCAACTGTTCCAAAATATTCCCATTTATGTTTTTTTTTTTTTTTTTTTATATACCGTATATACTCGAGTATAAGCCGACCCGAATATAAGCGAGGTATCCAATTTTAGAAAAAAATATGGAAAATCTGAATGACTCGAGTATAAGCCTAGGGAGGGAAATGCAGCAACTAAGGCACAGAAACACATAGCAAATGTACTTTTGTTTTGAGGTGCAGTTATTTTAGCAGATTTGTAAGTTAATAACAAACCCCCTGAGCATTGTATCATCACTACAATTGCTGGAGATGTAGAGAAGGGATGTTGGAACAGAAAAAAGTTTTGTTCTAGCATATCAAGTTTCTGCACAAAATAAGTTCAAATTTGGCTTGACTTTGAACCTAATTTATACAAAAACTACATATGCTAGAACAATAATATTTTTTTCAAATGTTCCTACAATCCTTTTCTACATCTCCAGCAAATTTAGTGATGATAGCATGTTCAGGGGCTTTGCAATTCCCTCATAAAGTCCACCTACAAAATGCTGTGATTTTCATTTTTTCACCCGAATATAAGCCGAATTTCATTTTTTGAGCAGATTTCAGGTGCTGAAAAGTCGGCTTATATTCGAGTATATACGGTACATAATATTTTCTTCCAAATCACATGGTGGAAAGAAACCCTCAGCACTGGAAAGTGGGCTTTATTATAATTAAGATTTTTTTGTCATTTCAGCATGAACCTTTTTTATGGCTTAGACTTAATGTAATTATGCTATGACTGTTACTTCCCAGAATTTTGCTACTTCTTATGCAAACTCAACATTAGTTAAAATTAACAAATGCAGAAGTGCAGCATGTCAGCTCAGGGCTTTTATAAATTGTTTTGCAGTAAATATATACATTTTCCAGCAGTACATATGCACTTGTTAAGTTTCAGGCATGTTTAAATCTTTTAATATTAACATCAGTCTATGCGGGCCTTTAATTTTGTTCATTGATTAGTATCAGCAAACTATCTAAAGGTCCCCATACACATCTAGATTTTCCATTCAAACAATTAAAAAATTGTACTTGTAAAGCTGGCCATACACCTGCAGGATTCTCTGTCAGATTTCCTTCAGATCAGATCAGATCTACCAACAACCATGTAATATGAGGACCTTTCTACACCTTCCAATCACTATGTATTGTATCAGGGAGGTCACTATACTACATGGTTGTTGGTAGATCTGATCTGATCTGAAGGAAATCTGACAGAGAATCCTGCAGGTGTATGGCCAGCTTAAGAATTGTGATTGTAATGTATGCTAACTGTAGTAACAGATATTTGATCAAAGTTTTTGGGATCAACTGAAAGCGTAATTAAATTAAGGTTCAATTTCAATACAACTGATTAAAATTTTCCAGCATGTCCGATCAAAATTTTTCCCAATTTTTATTGTTTTAGGTTTATCTAACTAAAGTTAAGGCCCCCATACATGTCTAGATTTTTCGTTCAATCAACTTCACTCAATCAATTTTTTGGTTGATTAATTGAAAATCTATGGCAGTCCACATGACTGCCATAGATTTTCAATTAATCAACCAAAAAATTGATTGAGTGAAGTTGATTGAACGAAAAATCTAGACATGTATGGGGGCCTTAACTTTATTAGAGTGTGCACAGCATGTAATTTAGCCCATAGTGCCTCGATGCCATCACATTCTCAAAAACATTCTTCTTAAATATCGGGAGACATACCATACACTCACAAACAAAACTTCTACCAAATATGATCTTAGAGCCTAATTTTCTTAACTAATCCTAAGGATCCTCCACCTTTCACTCATCAGTTCCAGCATTGAATCATGTAAAGCCTTTACATGTAATTTGTCTATTCAAACTACTATAAAACTAATTCTTTTTATCTTTTATTTCAAAATCAATTATAAAACGAATTCTAATACCAGGGAGACAACAAAATAACGGGTGGGTAAGATCAAAAATATTATTTTAAGCGGTTCACAAAAATAGAATATAGAAAAGAAAGAAAAGAATTAGAAAGAGAAGAATAGAAAAAAATCAGCCTGTGTAGAAATTGCATCTCCTAATATTTGAGCTTCAATATTTCCATTGGTTATTTCTCCTTTACTTTAGCACCTCTTTAGCACCTCCCTTTACTTTCAAGTTTCTCTCTATGGTATTGCTATCACTAGTTCAGGTGTGACCTGTTGCTTTGTCTCCTCAAATATAAACCTACCTCCCTATTCCACTTTTTCTCCATGCCCGGGCATGGACACCATGGTTAGGGTATATCTTGGAAGCTGTGGCTCCGCTACATACCTGGTTCTTGCTCTGGATGTCTGCCTGTTGAACTTAATATTAATTCTCAGATTCCTCTCTATGGTATTGCAATCATTCGTTCAGGTGTGACCTGTTGCTTTGTCTCCTCAGATATAAACTTACCTCCCTATTCCACTTTTTCTCCATGCCCGAGCATGGACACCATGGTATGGGCAACCTTGTAAGCTGTGGCTCTGCTACATACCTGGTTCTTGCTCTGGATGTCTGCCTGTTGAACATAATATTACAGTATAATTAGAAGTCTACCTACTAAGCTGTTGTAAATATGTAACATACAAAATGCGGATATGACTTTTTGGAGTGTAATATGGATATTTTAATGTTACTTTTAGAGTTCTGTCTCCCGAAGGAAGCCCTGGTTTGGGCGAAACGCGTCAGAGTTAACTCTCTTATTGTATACTGTATGACATCAATTTTTATGCATGTAACATTCATTGTTAATAATGCATCATTGGCCCAGTAGACTGTTTTGAGGCCCTGACCAATGTTTTATGCTGTGATAACATGTTGAGATTAGTTGTAAATGTATTTGTAAATACAAACTTTTTGTCCGATGTATAAATAAAGATCTTTGTACACAAATGTTGTAACCTCCGTGCCTGAAAAACACGAATAATAGGAGTCAGGGAAGATTCTCCCTAGCTAGGGTATTCTTGTGTATATATATATATAATGAGTGAGGTACACCTTATGGCATAACCATCTGTATAGATAAGTAAAGATGGTAGCACCTCTCTTTGTCCTGTTTTACCTGTCCTATTTTTATTTAAGGGTCGCAAATAAATGGTTACTGACAAAAAAAGTCAAGAAATTTAATTGTTGTTAGTGGGGACCTTGTTATTTAGTATTTAAACACAACATACAACTTTGAGGCATTTCCAAAGCATGTTATATACTCTCCCTTAGGGCCAGCTCATTGCCCATATTTGTTTAAACAGCGGTACAGGGAATATAAATAGATTACAATATAATCCTTTTTTTTTGTAGATCTTATCCCTGATAGTACTTAAACTTAATGCTCTAGCACATGTGAATTTGAACTTAATATATGCCAAAACTACATGTGCTAGAGCAACTGAGTTGATATGTTATGTGCGGCATCACTGAACACATAACATTTTCAATCTGTTCTGACTTGTATAAGGAGTTTTTAATGAAACAATGCCAGCAGGCATAGCTAGAAGACATTATTTTTATATAACATAACTTGTTTTAAATGATACTTCAAGCAATAGGGAACACTGTAGTGTGGTAATGTACATTTTGTGTCATATATATCGTCATAGGTATCATCCAAGCCTCTGATGATATCTATGGGGCACGTAACCTTTAATTCAAAGGTTATAAGCCCCTATTCTGAGGTTATGTGCAGCAATATATATTATACAATCACCCCTGTTCATTGGTGGAATAGTGGGAGCATAGGTGCTCACTGGTCTGCTGATCCCTAGCCAAAACTAGAGGGAAAGAAGATAGGTGAGGGCCGTACCTGGGTGCTAGAGCAATGCTTATTTTTTTATGTACAATTTTATGGATGATCTATGTTCAGGGGCTCTATAATAATCTTGCAGCTAGAACAGAAAGTAGAATATTCTAATAGCCCAAATTTTCCACCCATATCTATGTATAAGATAAAACATGCAAGGTGGCATTAGACAAAATTGCATTAGTCTCAAATGTTTAAGTTTTATATTTTGCAATACATTGTTTATAAAAAGTAAGACATTTTCAAACTATAAAAAACACTTGAACTATATAAATGAGTATTATGTTTCTATTTACATTTTACTAATTCTTATGTTTCCTGGCACAAAAAGCTCCCTTTCTGTTTTGTTACAGAATGACTTTCTATGCAATGCAATTAATATACCCCTGGTGTTTCTCTGCATTCAGCCAGAATAATGCATATAGTCAGACTATCCAGGAGAACTGCTCCTGGACAGTATACTGCATGCTACAAATAGCTCTATATATTAAACACTGACAAATACAAACACACGGCTTGTTTATATTAGTGTTAGTTCTGGCCACTTGCAGTACCTATCTAGTTACCTAATAGGGAAAAGGCTAAGGCAGAGTAATGAATACAACATATTTTCTCCAGCTCAGGAACCTCATTACAAGGGCATTTAAAGGACAAATGATAAGAAATATATTTAATAAAACCACTGAATTCTTGTTTTTCCCCAAATGATTTAAAGGCTCTGTAACAATATAGTGTTTAATTATTTTCAGGAACTACATGAGAAAATGCTATTTCCATAAATTTGTACACAAATGTGTATGTAAAGAGCACAAACTTTAAAATCTAGGACATTTCATAAAGCAATGGTTAATAGAATGAATGAAATGTGTATCCAATATATTAGGTGTTACAGTTGTCATGAGAATGTTTTAGTTATCTATATGACGATGAACAATATAAAGACCCCCCTGCCGTTCCTGTCGGCTCCATCTCGGCCAGCACTGTCCTGTCAGTACTGCACTGGACGAGATGGAGCCGTCCGCCTTGACATCACATCGGGGGGGGGGGGGGGGGGGGGGGGGGGGAGATAAAATCGCACGAGAACAGTTTTCTGTGTTCATCACCAGTGAAGAGATGGTGCCAAAGGGAATTGTACTGTGATACAGTGATAAATGTATCCAATACAATTCAAAGTAAAAAAACACATAACACATTTCCAATTGAATAAAAATGTTATTAGAAACAAAATAGAATGTTAATAGAAACAAAATATATATATGAATACATACTGTTTTGAAATCATTCATACAAATACATTTAGACATTTTATCATTCAAATGATACCTTTTAGTTATTTTTACATAATTGTGTTTTTCAAACATTATTATATTAGGATGTCTACTAGACCCTTGTACAGACATATTTTGGTAAGTTACAGTCCTACAACATAAAAAAAATGTCATTTAAGTCTATGATGCAGTACAGAAATCTGGACCTCAGCAGTGCTCTAGGGAGGTTAATTCTATACTGTTTTAAATAATATTTATTAGCTATAGCAGAGAGAAGGATCTCCGGTGGTGTGAAACCTCATGAATGTACCTAGCCAAACTACCAATCTATTTTTTCTATGTCTAAATGCATCTTCAATATGAAAAAATGGTTCGCAAGAAGATGCCATCGTAGTACATTCCCTTTAAGGCTTCTGATGTAAGGTGGAAGATCTTTTCTGCTTATGACTACTGAATCTGAAATTAATAACAAATGTTTCTCCCACTTAGCTAAAGCAATTGCATTCTTCAGTGAAATACATATTGAAATCAGCCCTGATTTTCATTTCTGAGGCAAAGCAAACTGTGCATGTTCGTTGATTGAAGTCAGAAAACACATATGTGGCTTCAATGCCTTATCTTTAATATGGTTTTCGTTTATTGTACAAGGATATTGAGCTTAAGATTTGATCATTGATTTTTTGGTTCCTCTCCCATATTACTGGTGCCTGTTTTTTTGCTACCTTTGCAACACAAGTCTGAAACTGAGAATTGAATCAGTTTCCTTGTTATTCATTAGCAAAGTCTAATATCAGCAAGACAACCTTAGATTTGTACAGACATCCACGATGCAACCTTAAGTGTCACAACCATACAGCCATTATGTTTTATATGAGGTGTTATTTCTGCTGTGCAAAGCCATGAGGAAGGAGAACTGCTAAGCCCCGTAACACATTGTATATTTCTTCATCTGATTTTACACATTAATAAAACCTTGGACTGGACTCTGTGGATTGGTGTTTTTGATTTATGTATGATCTAGATTGATGGCTTGGAAACATACCTGTCAAGCAGACTGCTTGAGGGAGGGGGTGTTACTCTCTATCTTAACCTCCCTAGCGCACTGCTAGATAGACAGCTAATAGACATCATGAGTATAATAATGTTTGAAGCAAATAATTATGTAAAAAAACAGCTATGCTGCTATGTACTAAATCTCACCCAAATAAAGTCACTGGTGCCCCAGATGTGCCCATTTGTAGAGATGGTCGATTTTTTTAAAAAAAATTCGACCATTTTGCCGGTTTCGAGTTCATTGCAAAGCTCCTGAACATGTTATCAACACCAAACTTGCTGGAGATGTAGATAAGGGTTGGGGAATACTACAAAAAAGAAAGTATGTCTTTAACACTTTTAGTTTTTTCACAAATTAAGTTCAAATTCAAGTAAAATTTTCAAAAATCGGAATTTCGACTTTAACTTTGAACTTAATTTATGCAAAAACAACATGTGATAGAGCAAAACTTTTTTTTCCAAATATTCCACTAATCCTTGTCTACATCTCCTGTAATTTTGGTGATCATACTATTTTCAGGGGCTTTGCAATCAGCTCACAAATTTAGCAAGTCGAAAAATTCGACCATCTCTACCCATTTGCAGTTAACCCTCTCTTATTTTCATCTCACAAGGGAGAGTGGGTTAATGCAAATGGGCACATCTGGGGGACCAGTGACTTTATTTGGGCGATGTTTAGTACATAGGTGCACATTGAAAGCAGTTTTCTTCATTGTGCAATTTACTTTTCAAATCTCCCGCCGCCCCCCCCGATGTCCCCCCTCGGAGGGGGGAGAAGAGACGGAGGATCCAAGGAGGCATGTCGCATCGGGGACACCGGGACATCGCAAAACCGTAAGTATGCGCTCCCGGAGCCCCGATGTGTACTGGACGGCACCATCCAGTGCCGTCCAGTGCTATAGTAGGAGTAGCAGCGCTGGGCGAGATGGTGCCGTCCCGACCGCTAGGGCGGTTAAGTTCCCACCACGCTTGCACAGATGTATGGGGTGGAAAGTTAGGAGGCAGAGTAACACCCCCTCCCTCTTAAGTAAGCCAGCTACTAAATTGGAAGGAGCCGAGGTAAACCTCCCGATACCGGAAGTGATGTCTGTGACGTCACTTCCTGTATCTGGAACGCAGAAGTTCCGCATTCCAAATAACAAAAGTGTTCTCCATGATGTCACTTCCTGGATTTTCCCCCTTAATTAGTAACATAAAACAGGTATGACCTGAAATGAGTTTCCTCAATAATATTTGGTGCAAAAGATGATAATATAATTCATAATTTCAAAACAATACCTAACAGGATTTAATGTTGCTTTTTAGAATTTACATGAAATGTCCCTATAAATATGTTATCAGTCTGTCCAATATTTTTAGAGTGACAAAAATGTCAATGTCTTACCTATTACCTGTGTCCTAATATATATTTATTTCAGTAGCAGTGAATCTTAACTTCCTGAGGCCCTGGGGTAAAATAATTACCCCCTTATGAAATTAGTGACCTTGCTTGCCAATTATTTCCTGGCCCTACCTAGTCCTGCCTACAGCTTTCTGAGTAGACAACAATGCCTCTATTGCAGGGTCTCAGAGCACAACATGCAAGACACACATGAAAGACAATGTGACTATGTCAGGGAAGGTAAAAAAGAAAACTTTAAGATTTGTGCATGAAATAGTAACTGCTGTGCTAGATAGCAGCCTTTACCCCACCTTGAGTGGTTCGTTGGCCACTTGTAGTCTCTTCCCCTTTTTCAAGGTTGAAACAAAGGGATTGCTTCATGTACACCCCAATGTTTGTTTTGCCATATGAAGTTCCATGCTCTAGCATATATTGAATACAATGTTTGAATTCTTTACTGGATTCTTCTTTTATATATATATAAATAATATATAATATATATATTTTTATATATATATATATATATATATATATATATATATATATATATATAAAATGAGTCACTCGTTTCCCAAAACTGCTATTTTTTTCTCTTACAGCAACTTCAAAATGACCAAAAAATGCATACAATAATAATTACAATAGCTACATATACAAATAAAATAAAGTGCAATTGAATTCATATTCCACAAATGAAATTTATTAATTTAACACAATATTGAGTTAAAAGAAAAAAAACTGTACATATCTGATGATACATGCATGTTTGTACAACACGGCTGAAATCTTCAATGTTACGTAAAAACTGAAAAAAAATCCCTGCTTAATTGTGTAGTTTTCTCCCAAAACAAAAGCTTTTTTTTTTTCTAAATGCACATGTCCCTATTCTAGCAGCATTATACGTCCTGCATTTGGAGGATTTTAGCAGTTTCTTATCAATTTACTGTGAAATAAATTTCAAGTAGGATAGTAAAAATAAAATGGTTTCAAAATAAATTCAATGTTCAATTTCAAACTGACCAAAAAAGGGCAATTTACAATTTGCAGATGTTACATATCATTACAAAAGTTTTCCAGAATGGCTGAGCCTATTGAGGTTTATTTGGCGACAAGTAGAAACATGTTAGTTTGCAACACCGTGCCTAAAGGGGAAAGCCCTTCTGAAATTCTGGCTCCAAGGCTATGCTTGCAAAGTGAGAGTACAGAAAGAAGTCTTTATGTCCTTTTTTAAATTATTGATTGCAATGATTGAAACCATAGTATTATCATAGCAACAAGGCCACTGCCATTTTGGGAATGCAGTATCAGCAATGGCAGCCTCCATTGTTTATTTTGGTGTTGCATGAGGTATGCATGAGGTATCATCAACAAAATTGCTAGAGATGTGGAGAAGGGTTGTGGGAACAAAGAACTCTGAATTGAGAAAGCCAGTCAAATGACTAGCGAAACATCTTCAGGAGATAAACACAGCAAGTCCAGTAGATTTGAATTAAAAACTACAGATACAATGACCTGGATGAATGTGAACCTTCACAGACAACAAGTAGTTGTAGAATAACTTTAGTACAAATTTAATAAAATTTTAACTCAGAATCTAATTCAACCTAAATTCAAAACTTCATATACATTGCACTATTCCCACAACCATTCTCTACATCTCCAGCACCTTTGGTGATGATACCTTGTTCAGGGGCTTTGCAATTTACTCACAAACTCGGTTAAGCTGGGCATAGACGGTTCGATTCTTCAGCCAATCGGCCGCCGTGCACGTTCCTGCCAAGTGGGCAGCGGTCGGTCAGGACTAGCGGCCGTGCGTGACAGTCGGTCTGCTGAGCACTTGATGGAAGAAAAACCCGTCTATGCCCAGCTTTAGCCATATGAACAAATCACCTTCCATTAGGAACATTTCATATCTTAAATGTCAGTGCATGTGAGAAACTAATGTCTCCCCAGCCCCATCTCCAAATAATACACTCCAGTTCATTCATAAACATTGCATATATGTACCAAACATCTATTGTTCACACCTTAATTCTGGACCTTTCCTTCCCTAGTCTTAAGGTTTTAGTGGATAATGGCTGCTGGGAAGAGCAACAATAAATGACATTTCTATGAAAGTAATAGCCGTTGTATATTGATATGGAGTAATATATTTCTATAACACTAACAAATGGCTGGTGTAGATTTTATTTGCAAAAGTGGAGTTACCCTTTTTATTCCTGTGTCAATGGCTGCCAGGTTCAGTTATTGCATGTGGTTGAATGATCACAGGGTAAAGGTCTGAATCTCCTGATATGTTTCTTTCTCTGTGTCTCATATGCGTGTGTTGACACCTTAAAATTCTAGAAGTTTCTCCCAGTTTCAGTTCTGGTGAAATTTGTCGAAACAGTGGCTGAGTTTGTTAGTTAATTGCAAAGCCCTTGAATATGGTATCATTGTTTAAATAGCTTGAGGTGTAGGGGAGGGGTTTATTCCAGCACATGAAGCTTTTGCACCAATCTACTAGAAAATTTCAACTTGACTTTGAACTTAATTTTTGCAAACACCAATTTTATTTTATACAAAGGTTCCTCAAGCTTTCCCAACATCTTCAGCAGTTTTGGTAGTGATAATCAGGGGCTTTGTAATTGACTCTTTGTAATTGCATATTGTGTAATTTAGAGACCTTTTCTAGTCATTAGGCCAAAACAAAAGGGTGAATCTCCACAGTGGGTACATAGGCAACAATAAAACTGGGACATCCAAATGTTCTAACCCTAACTCTAGCCAAGAAAGTGTTTGGCTTTTCTGTATGTGTTTACTTGTTACTAAATAACTCTTTGTCACTAAATAATTCTCTTAGGTATTGCACATAGTTTGTCCAATGGATGTAACATTGCACATAGTTGTCCCATGGATGTGACATTGCACATGAGTTGTCCAATGAATGTGAGAAGCAGTAAAAAAAAAAAACCAGATCATTATAATAATTCTGCCTCTATTTAGAAAAAAGAAAGACAGTGAAATGTATATATTTCAATGTCTTTCAAGAGCGTGCAATGCATTTTGATATAGAAGAGGTACAAATTAGAATTTTGTTTGGCATTTTTTGTATTATTATTTGTTGTTCCATTTCTTTTTTGGCTTCAAATTCATTACCTATAACACAAAGCAGTAAAGTGTTGTTTACCATATCATTCAACTTAAAAGTACTTTCATCTGTCTCCTGAGATCTACGTGGAAGTTGGTTGCCTTCGCTAATTTGTGTAGTGTAGTGCTTAATAATACTATTACACAAGGTGTCATAAAGTTCAACTTCAGTCATGCATATAGGAACCATTTATGATCTGGACTTTTTTTTAATTCCTGTTGAACAAGTCAAACATAATAGACAAATATAACTAAATATATGTGCTTGATGGCTCTGGTCTGGTATGCACCCTGGTTCATTAAGCTTTATGATTAAGTTTAAGGTGATCTAGGGTGGACTATAGACATTCAGGTATTTAAGTTTTCCCATTCAAGATTTAAGACTAACTTTAATTGCTTGACATAAAAACGAAGGTTCTGTTAGGTCTCAAGCTTGAGAAATTATACTTGCTGGATGGATGGTGACATCACAGCTGCAGTATAGATGTTTGGGTAAAGTACACATATTTACTGTTCCATCTTTATTCCGTTTTTCTTTCATGTTGGTAATAAGTATAAAGAAGATAGTTCATATTGTCTCTGTTCTTTGCTTTTTACCTTAACAATTGCTATAGTGTCTATAGCTTGGCCACAAGATCACTTCAAGGTGTTAGTTTACTAGATGGCAATATATTTTTCAAACGGGACTGGCTTATTTGAGCTATTTAAGGTATAATTGAGGTTTCCCTTAATGTAATAATTTGCTTTGATACATGCCACACAGGAGCCCTAAGACTACTGCTGTAAGTATATTCCATTACATAAAATAGATCCAGACCAACGAAAAATAATCATGTGGCATAATGTCTATAGCAGGTATGTGAACTTTGGAAATCAGTGAGAATTATTTCTCTACTCTTTTCCCTAAAAAAAAAAAGCTGAGACACCAAAATTGGCCAAAATCCATTTAATTGATTTTGATTGCTACAACCCTTTTGGTTTATATTTGACTGGCAGCAACTATGTTTTTTTTCTTCAAATAAAATGTTTTTAATTGAAAAAGATTCCATTACTGGGACAGTTCACATAGATCATATGTTCACAAATGTTTTTACTACTGGCAGGGAAAAATTATAAGATTGTTTGACATGACATAGAGATAAAACACAAATACCGTTTCATGAATTCTTAATTCCATCAATAATCACATCCATGAGAACAAATATTCTAACTTCATATTTCTAGTATATTTGCAAACTGAACAATGTGTTATAAAAATGTTGAGAAAATTAAGGTAAAAATTGAAATGAATTCCTATATGTTATTGAATTGACCTTTTGACTATGAATAAAATTACTTTTAACTTGGTAATGCTCATACCATGTAATTGTAACTGATGAGTCAGGCACAGTAACCCTAAGCTTTTAACATTTATTTGACAAATATTTTTACGTGTGTGACGTGTGTAGTCAAGGAAGGGCTTAAGTCAGGTGTGCTTTATTATAAGATGTTGAATGAGTCCTGTAGGGTATGAAAAATGGCAAACAGTAAATGAAAAATGTTCTTGACACTTGACATCCATGCGTTTGGTCTTAACAAATGTACCTACGGTAACAAAAGAAAGATATATCTACATATTTATAACTAACACTCTGTTAAGGCACTGCACAACAGTTTGTACACACATCGCCCTGCATATCTGATCTAACAAGGCATTGCTACCTCAATAATATTACCTAACCCATATGTAAAAGAAACCATTATTACAAATTTACACAAAAATCTTTCTGTACATGATTGTTTCAGTGATGAACATCATTTTGTTTTAAATTACAGTATACATACATTCGACAAAGACATTTCCAAGTCTTCGGCCTGTAGTACCTTGTTTGCCGTGTTATCATATCTGTATGTCAAGCTGCAATGTCCTTTTATAAATTAGTTTTAGTCAGTAAACTTTGATTTAAGGGCACTATACTAAGTGATTTAGCATAGCTGTTTGATTCGCAGTAAAACCTGCCATTCCACTGAACAACCAACTCCCTAGAATGGAAATTGTGGAGCCCCCAAAAAGTCTCAAGCTCTCTTTGTCTTTCCTTCACAGGTACGAACCATTTATTCCATGGAACAATTTCTCTTGCCTTTACAACTCTAAGAAAGGCAAATGTTCTGAGATTATTTAGGCTCATTTTTGTTTCTTCCAAGTCCCATTGCTTCATTTTTCAGCAGTATAGCAGACAGAAGATAAGCACTTCTGGTAGGACTTCCATATCTGTATATTGCATAGGGACTCCAACACATCTGTTCAATGTAACCCATCACAAAGACGGATTTCCTTCTGCATTCAAAGTGCTGTTTTCCTGCTACAAATATTCCAGTTCCAAGGCATGGTGCAGTGCCATTAAATCTGAGTGGCTTGTAATTCTCCAGAATGGCATCGAGTGCTGCAAAAAAACAAAGAAAAAAAGAAAAATCAGTTCAATTCATGCTTTATATAGAAAATCAATGTTACTTGATATTTTTGTGATATTTCTAGTTCATGTACATTTTGTAAATGTAGAATTACTGCTAACATTCAATGGCCAATAAAATATGCAGAAACATTTTGTTGTGGGTTAAAAGAAATATGCTTTGTTCAGGGCTAAACTGTCCAGAAACTATTTGTATTTTTATAAATAAAAAATGATGAAAAAAATCTAAATTCAAAAAGAAACTCTTGTAAACAGGGGAGTCCATACTCTGCTTAATTCTCCTCTGATGTCATTTTTACAATCTATCATGATCTAGATATCTTGACGCGGGTTGACTGTCAAGTACAGGGGTGTCAAAAAATATTATTTAAGAAATGAATGCAACAGATGTGGGTTATATTTATGTTTTGGGCCACTCTGTGTTTAAGTTTGACACTACTGGTCTAAAATGTTTAGGCTTCATTTATACTGGCATTATTTAACCGCCCGGTAAATAAGGTAAAATCTCAACGACCAGTGGACGCCACATGAGGCATTAGCTGGTCGGTTTTCCAGCCTTAGCCTGATTGACCTGTAATGATGTCATTTTTTAAACTCCCCGGAGCGCCTGCACAATTTTGCAGGCCCTTGTGACAGGTAGTTTCCACAACTGTGTAAATTTTGCCTTAGTGTGTGTACAAGTGTTGGGAGCATAGAGAGATCCAGCAGGATGGATTGCTAAATCACCCACCAGGTTGATGACTATTGTTTCCTATGAGAGATGGCACAACTACAATAAAAACATTTATCTATTAATTATGGTAATAACTGTTTTACACAATAATGCAATTCAGTAAACCAGAGAATTATGATATACATTCAAATTTGGAGCTTGATAAATAAGCTTTTTATTTTTTTTTGGTATATAAACCTATAACAAAATTTACCTTTTTGGCTCCTTGCTCCTCTTCTACCCCATCACCTACTACTACATAAACTACTTTCCTGCCAAACCTCTGGACTATTCTCTCAAAGCAGCTTTCTTTACCTGTGAACACAAGATCAAGACAAGATCAAGATTAAAAATGATATAATAATCATCCCTAATCATTTCATTCCTGTAGATTCATGACAAAAACAAAAATACAAAATGTGAATTTTATGCAGTACACACAATGGTCATTTCAAAGGTATTAACAAATGTACATAGTTTTCTTTTACATTTTTTTATACTAAATACAAAACTAGTAGCCTTCCTGCCCTGTCCTGGGCTTGTTTCCACTTCAGCTGTTCCGTTCGGATGGCTGCGGTGCTATCCACGCGGCTGCAGCCGCTATCGGCCACACCCATAGGCAAAGCATCGGCCAGGCTCCACTTGCTAGTGGAAACTAGCTCTTACAGTAAATCATTTGTGAAAAATGCAATTGGAGTTACATATATTGTAATGTGAGCAGAAGCGTGTTCCATCAAATGACTAAAGTGTGTTTGTATTAGAGAACAATGTTTGTATTAGAGAATGTCTAAACCTGTATAATGAGACACTCAAGCACATTTCAGTATTTTGTAACAAAAAGGCCCCCATCAATCATTTCTGTCTGATAATAAAAAAGAAAATTCTTTATTTGCACATGCTTAACATACAGGTATTGTGTGTGGCTTAAACATAGATAGTAGCATTATTAACATCCTTAGCAGTAATCTTGAGCATGTAAGCAATTCCGAGTGTAGATTTGGTGCCCTAGCCATGCTGTCCTGCATGTCAGGGCCCTAGGGACTTGTCACTTAAACACCAATGCCAGTGATGATGAGGATGAGGTGGGGGACACAGGAAGGAAAAGGCTTCCTGGGGTCATTGATGATAAAATTGTGTGTAAGGGGGGCCACAATGGATGGAAAATACAAACAGATAAGATTGTAAATAAGTGGACCACTAGGGGTTAATTTATCAGATTGTAGAGCCCCATTGCCCAGCCTGCAACCCTTGCCCCTTTTTGTGCAGCCCCTGCAGACAGTGGTGGAGATTAAGTACTTCAGGGTACTTATCAACAATGACTTCTACAAAAGTAAGATATGCATGCTGTATACATGATCACACATTATCACATATACTTCCCTGGTTGGAAAAAGGTTTTTCTTACACAGAGAGCACTAGTAAATAACATTTATTTCCTTTACTTACCTATTTTAGTTGCACTATAAATGTTTTCAATGGGAAACACAACTCCTAATCCATATAACAGGACCTTTGCCAGTGCTGGTATAAGTTGCGTAGTCGTGACAAGTATATTTACACAGTTTGTCCTTTTGTAGAAGAAAAAGAAATTGGAATTATTATGTGGAAAACAGACGACAATTATATAGTTATAGATATTCATTTCCTACGTAAAGTAGTGTTTTTCAAGCCAGTACTGCAAAAGAAGAGGAAAATTACCTAGAATGAATTAATGTGAGGGCTTTCAGTGCAAGTGTTAACCAAGAATCTGTCAGGGCTTCAATCTCAGCCCTCAACTGCAGCCAAGCTTCCCTCTTTGCTGGGCCAAGCAGACCTGTAATAGACAAAAAATACTGGATAAGCAAAACTGCCTATTCTTCAGTTCTTTCTAGGAATATATATATATATATATATATATATATATATATTTTAATTCATACAAAAGATTTAAAAGAAAATAACATCAATTTCCTTAAGCTGCTATAGTTTGTTTTCCCAACTCAAAAGGGGGGGGGCTGAATAAAATTAAAATACTGTTGCATATAGGGCAGCTGAACACATCTAATAGAGAGACACTTTAAAAACGTCAGACCTATGAAATCCATGAAGATGATAGGGTATAATACCAGCAATAATACTATAGAGCTTGATCAAACTTTGTTTGATTGGACACTAATATGTTTTGCTATAAGAGCTTTTTATATGAGCATTTCAATCTAAGATTATGAGTTTTTTCTCTATAATATTTATATAATATTTATTATTTAGGATTGTTCTTTCTAAAATTCATTTTCTGTGTTGACATCACACTACAACAAGATTGATTCATACGTGCTAAAAACTGGAAATCAGTGTTTTGCCAACTATATGATAAATTACATTTGGTTGCTCTTCCATGGTGGCTTTTAAATTTAGTTCAAAAGCTCAACTCCAGACAACCAGATATTCATCTGAAATACAAAAATATGAATAGCTTGACCTGTCAAAGCATTTAAGCATTCTCTTTTTTTCTGGCCTTTTATTCCTATCAAGCCTGCCAAAACTGTGTGATCACTTGTACTTCTCAATTAGAAGCCAACTAAGGTTAAATTTACAGTATCGCAGCCTGGGAAACGAGTAGTCGCCCCGTCACGAGTGCCTGTTTAGATAACAACCTCACGGGTCTAGCGGGCAAAAGCCTGAAAACCGACCGGCAGACGCCTAATGTTGTATCCACCAGTGGGTTGGGTTAACAAGTCATTCTTTGAATGACAGTGTTATTGGACCCTAAGATCCAGATAGCCATTAATAGCAATACACTCTCCACTGGAGCAATGAAAATCTTGTACTACATAAGTAAGATGTAAGTAATATGAGTTATGGTTATAGATGAAAATTTTTACCTAATAAACAAATATTGTTCACATTAATGCCTTTGAATGCTCAGCACTAAATTTCTGATATGGTTTCTTACCTCCAACATTATTTTTATAGGTATTGTAGATTTCTTTTACTCTTCTATAACGAAAAGCCAATTTTCTCATCCAGTCTACACCTCCACGAACGCCAGTTGCTAGACAAAGGTTTGCACTGGTTGCTGCTGCAGGGAAGCCATCTGTCCCAAAGTTGTACGTGCTGAAAAAATAAATGAATAAAAAATATTACCTAAAGCTTTCATACGGATACAGATTATCTGTAATGTGGGAAATATAGAACATCCCAAATATGATCAAATTTAAACAATTTGGTTGGTTTGCTTATATCAGTCACACCAGGATTAACTCCCTTACTGCAACAATGGTGATGGCAAGTTTATGTGGCATACAATAAAATGTCGTCATCGGATTGGATCAAGAAGTAAAAGATCAGATTCACTGCTGTTAAGCTCAGGCTCTGTATACACATATGTAATGTACAAAAGCATTTCTAGGAACATCCCTATGCCTAGAAACTTCTAGTTATTTTTCAGGCAGGGAAGCTAGATTGTGGAAACAGCACTAATGCCCAGGAACTGTAACTCCAGTACCCACACAAATTACTTCCAAAGTTATATTACCGGGTGGCAATAACAAACTATCTCACGCCATGTACCTCACGTACACCCACATATGAGGATTGTATTCTGAGCAAATCTATTGTCATATGCTGCAAAGGTAATGTGGAATTATCTATAAATATTTCATACTAAACCAAGGACAAATATATGACTAGCTGATTTTGTGGAAACATGTAGTTTTTGCATTTATTAAGTTCAAAGTCGAAATTTAAATATTGGAAATATTTGACTTGACTTTTAACCTAATTTACCCAAAAATATTTTTATGCAATACTTTCTTTTTTTTGTTGTATACACTGGACTCTTCTCTATATCTTTACCAAGTTTTGTGATAATACCATGTTCAGGTGAACAAGAGGTCAGGGCCAAAAGCTTCCCTTTCTTTAGTGCAAGCTCATGAGGCAATAACCGCATGTGGTCCTCTAACACCCCTTGTTTTACATGTTACAATATTTAACCAAAATTCTAAAAACAATCATAATTTTATTATGTGTTTTAATTGTCATCCTAATCCCTAGATCACAGCCGTTAGAGAGGCCTCAGCAGAACATATCTCTGCTCTCCACACAGTTTAGTTTGAGTCTGACATCTCCACTTTCAGAGACTGAACCTACTTTATCCTCTGGATAGAACTGTGCATACTCCAGCTTAGTGAGCATGATTACAAATTCTGAACCGTAAAATACATTGTGACAGGCATTATGCAGAAACAAAATACAAGGAATATTTTGCAGTATTGCATCACTTGTTTTATTTGGCTCGGTGACCCTGTAAGAACTAGAATTACATTTAAAATATTCACGAACCTCAAGTCTTGTCCGTTATCATCTGAAGATACATCATCGATATGAACCTGGTCACATTCCTACAAAAGAGAAGGACAAGATGCAAAATAACTCACTTTTATTGGATAGTGCAAATGAGCAGGCAATTAAAATCTCCATCTTGAAATGTTATTACATGCCTTTTAAAGCAGTAGGTGGCAGCCTTGTAAAATATCCACTTTAGGTTTTAAGTGCCTTAAAAAAATACCGGCTGTCATTACATTTTACTGACCTACGCATTCTTATTTAGAGCCCATTCTCAGTATTTACTAAGCTGCTAAAAGGAATTAGCCTATGTGCTTTATAAGGGACCCTTCCCTCTTTTGGTACCGTAAAATATCTTACTGTTTAAAGCCGACACAGTCGGTACTTAGTTTTTCGGTAATGCAACATGCTACAAAAATTAAATCCGATGCAAACCGCCAATGAAATTATGACCTCTGATTGCTGTTGAGCCACACACTAACACAGCCTGAGGCCAATGTTTCTGAAGAGAGTACACCGAAAAATCTGTTACTCGTTTTCCATTTATTTGAGACATGTGAGTTTTATTTATTTTGCCTTGGCTGAATAGAAAAAAAAAATGCTCAGATTCTGGAAATACGAAAAGCTCAGACCAGATCAGACACACTTTCATTTTTTCCCCTTTTTGTTAAATAAGCGGGTTTTAAAGTTATTTGGTGCTCACACTCCCTGCACAATGGAGCCTTGTTACTAATACTTTACTGTTAAGTATTTTTTTCAGAATGGGTGAATAAATTTAGAGCAATTTACTGTAAGGAATTCTCATTAATTTAAGCTTGTTGATTACCGAAGTACACATAATTCGGTAGAAGCATGCTGGGCAGAATCATTAGGAAGTTTATTTACAGTGCAAAAGCAAACACTAGTTGTACCATGCCCTTTGACAACTGCATATGGGTATAGCGTCATGTGCTATTGTAGAGAGATGGACTATAATACCTACATACTGGATTTCTGCACAAGAAACCATAGAATTCTCAGGACTAAAGGTAGAAAGAGAGCCAAGAGGGCAACTAAGACACATAGATATAAGATTCATTATGTATTCCAAAAAACATTAAACATTTTAGGTAACCTAAGGTAAATGATAAAAGGCTATCCACAAATTTAGGTTGCTGGGATTCACATGAATGTTTGCAGGGCATTTGCATAGGATCTGAAAGGTCATGTTTATTACCAATTAACGAGTTCCACTTATTAATGCCACCCTCCAGGTCATACCAGACACCCTTTTGGCATAGAGCCTGGCAAAGCCTGGTAAGGAAGTGGCGGCTAACAAGTGTGCTCCCCTCAAGGCATTACCAGGCCCTTTGGCAGACCTGGAAGGCCAGGGAAGGGGGGTAAGGAGTACACTTTCCCCCTCCTGAGCCAAACCATTCCAGATGGCATACCTCAACAAGGGGGATACTCTCTATAAGGCAGGGGGTTTTATCCCCACAACATGGCCTGTTGTTTTGGGGGGTCTGATGGTGGGGGGCTAATGGGGATCCATGGGTCTCCTTTAACAATTTTATTTTTTGTACTCTGGACCTTTAACAGATGTCCCTTATACTCTACTTTTGCTATACAGTATATTCATTGTCTGCCAAAACTGCTATGCCATACTGTGTGTTTTTATCATCACTGTGTATTAAACATGACCTTAATATTTTACCTATATAGATATATCTACTCTTATTTCACCTTTATTAACATTGTTGGCCGTTAAAGTCCTCTTGCCCCTGAATTCATTCAGGGGGAACTCCTACTTATTGTGGGGATAATCTTCCCACTTTTTAGTATAAATTTCTATATATATTTGGGATGTGGGCCAAATTACGCTGAAAAATGCAACTTTAGATTTATTCCCATTCCTAGGTGACATAAACGTTTCCAAGAAAAAAAAGAAACAACAAGAAAAATGTTTTTTAATTCACCAATACAGCCAACAGTTTAATTTGCATGTTTACCCTTCACATGATGAATAATCATTTCTTACTTTAGATTTCCTGAGAGTATAGTCAAGAAATAAAATATATAAAATTGTATTTGGCTGAAGGTTTTATAGTGTCTGGTAAATTATGATAACAGTCCAATGTAATAAATCACGGAGCTAAAAACCCACTTATGCACAGTTACATGCCCCAATATACTTTTTGCAGTCCCCCGCAGTGCCAGCAGGTTTCATGGTGTCGGGTACCCGTACTACATAAACAAAGTCTACACTAAATACTGGGCACAAGATATATTGCCAGAACCTTTCACTAGAGATTTTTCATCTTTAGCAGTTATCTGCTTTAACAACCCTCAGAAGCTTCCAAAAGGCTTTGGAAGTGTTCATTTCCTTCTTACCTATCAGTTCAAAATAAATATTTAACATGTAGTTGATTTGCCTTCTGTGTACAATAACCATTGCTCCATGACCTGGAGTTTGAATTCTTTCCAGAGAAACAGTATGAGTTCACAATTTAGTCTCTGAAAACTAGCATAAAATGTGTACAAGTACTGGATCACAGCGAACACGCAAAACAGACTATTTAAATATGGTTTAATAGATGTTACATGCAGATATTTTGCATTATCAATGCCTTCTGAATATTTTTTTCTTTAGAAGATTTCAAATAGGGAGGAGGGAACCTGGCGTCAAAGAAAACTCAAACCATCTGTTCTGTAACAGAATTAAACAGTGACCCTCAGCCATCTATTTTCCAGCCACCCTTCTCTCAGCAAGCGGCAGGACCCAAGGAGGAAAAGACTTTGACCCTCTAACCTTTTACTCCTCTCTTGAGGTCAACTGCACTAGATAAGCTAAAGCAAGGAATAGGAGGCCTCACATGACAATTTTAAATGTAGTGTAATCAAAAATGTTTGGTCTGACACTATTATGTCTTAAATGTTTTAAACTATTTAACGACCCATTGCACACATCTCATTCTTTTTTCTCATTCTCATTCTTTATTCATATCTAATCCAAAAATATGAAGTTATCTAACTATAATAACTAACCAAATGGTACCACATCCCAGTAATTAAGAAACTTGAAACTGGAATTACGCTCCCAAATGGTAACAATGTTTCAAGGTAACAACATTTGTCATGCTCAAACCAACATCCATAAAATTACAGATTTAATTACATAATAACTTACATGAAACCATTTCCAAAAAACAAACATCACAAAAGTACTAGAAACGTGCCCTTGATGCTAGATTGTCAACCTGCTTAGCCAAGATAGCTTCTTCAGGACCCACACCCTGTATACTCTAAAATATACAATTGTGACATTTTGACAGAATACAATACAGAATTGTGGCACCGTAAAAGGGGACTTATGAAGTAATTTACTGTAGTCTACTGAGGGGTATTTAACAGGTCCAAGAAAATGAAAGACATATATATATATATA
>CM070036.1:30261104-30301309 GCA_036250615.1 Ptychadena robeensis | reverse complement strand
AAAGATAGGGGGCAGATCGAACTCGCCATATGTTCGCGAACATGCGCGAACGTGAACATGTTTACCGCGGATAGTTCTCCGGCGAACAGTTCGTGACATCACTACTTGCATTGCATCCAGCCATTATTTTCTAGCTAATTGGGTGAGTGGTTATTGGTTAAAGGTGGGCATACAATATTTGTAAGTTGGTGGTTTAAGTGGATCTTAGGAAATACATTTTATTTCACTTGAATCAATTGACCAAATTGATGGAAATGTAGCATAAAATTTAAAATGCCGTGATCAGTCAAGCAGGTAAATTTCAATGGATTGTGTTGAAGTATGTGATAGGTAATCTAGGTAATTATGGCGCATGCGTTCGGGCCTTTTAAAAGAAATCAATTGTTTTACCTCACACTGTGTGGTAGCATTCGACTGAAAGTCACAAGTTGATATACTGTATGTATTACACATATACTGTTCAATCAAATAATTGACAAATCAGGAAAAGGATAGCAGCTATTTTCCGCTAATTATACTTTGTCAAAGCACCCAATGGATACTATCTCATTTATCTGAATTGTTGCACAGATCACAGGGATTTCAAGGCTGTGGACAGAAGCTTTTAAGGCCCCTGTACTTACAATCTTACCATACAATTTCTGTATAATCAACTTTTGTTTCACTAAAACCATGTAATATGAGGACCTTTCTAAACCTTCCAATCACTATGTATTCTATCAGGGAGGACCCGGCACTACATAGCAGTGATATATACCTTCCAATCACTATGTATTCTATCAGGGAGGACCCAGCACTACATAGTTGTTGGTAGGAAAGTGTATGCAGTGATCTAAAGCTTTATGGGGGGCTTTAATCTGTTGGAAAACCTCCTGATACAATAGTCAGGAGCTCTCATTATGTCTAGCTCACAACACTGAAAACAGGCCCATGAGTTCCATTTTATCTCGGGATACTGACTTAAGTTCAATCAGTAAAAGAAGTTTACAGTTGCAGCATTGTCTGGGTTATTGTTGTGGTTATGGGTATTCATGGCTTTGTTTGTTTGCTAGTAATGTATGCATAATCCCCACTTCTGTTATTAAAACACAAGCCAACCCTCAGAGTGAGGCTCTTTTTACATTGGAATGCTGGATAATGCATTACCAAACGTGGGTCTACTAATCAACGGATTTATCCAATAGGTATTCAAATTTTACCCAAGACTCATCTGCTATTCAAAAAATCTTTAGGTGAAACATGTTTACATTGTGGATGAAAACAATGATATATATACACCCTCCAGTCATTTTAAGGGGAATAAAATTTTTAACACTTTTAACCTACATATTTTTTTTATGTGAGCAACCAGTAACTAACCCTTCACAAAAACAAAATGATAATATAAGTTGGACTTAATATGTAGAGAGCAAAATCAAACCCTTTGCAACTTTAGACATTTGATACAGAAATGAGAACAAAGGAACATATATGTTACTGCAAGAATTACTACTACTATCATTTATTTATATAGCGCCAATATATAACGCAGCGCTGTACAATACATTAGAGTTGAGATGCAACACAGTATAACACACAGGTACAGGTAATGACACAGGAGGAGTAGAGGATCCTGCCCTGACGGGCTTACAATCTAAAAGAATTGAGTTATCATTCCCTTTCATAACCTCATGGAAAGAGGTAAAAGGAGTACTGCTCAGCAAAAGTTAATACAATGTGAAATCACATATAAACATAAAACAGAAGAAAATACCAGCTATTGTAACATCATAAACTTTGTTAAGCCTTCATATATATATATAAATATAATAAGTCACATGTTTCTTATGACGTTAGTTTCCTTTACCAGTTTATCTTTGTTAAATGTTTGAAAATTCCATTAGCTGATGAAATGGACACACAAATCCTTAGCAATATTTTCCACTAATGTATTTATTATGTTGGTGGTAATGGATTGCCTTTCAGTGGGAGACACATTAAGCTTATGGTAGGTAAGGACTATGGGGGATCAGCACTGAAAAACTTTGCCACATGTTCCTATCACTCAGATAAAATGAATGTTGTCACCAGTTCTGGTAAAAGGAATCCATAAATGGTAAGACAGATCACAGAGGTGATCTAACTAATCTCAAATCCAGATCTCAATGTTCAGAGCCCCTACTGGGGACAAAAGACACATATATATGATGTGCATGAACACTTATCTATATTATAACTATCTTTTCCATTCCGTACATTCAGCATAACAGACATTAACTGGCTTTCACTGCTTACAGAGGTCAGATGTTTGCACAAGAGACCTAACTCAGCCACTGCTAATCAGAGGATTCCATGAACCCTACAGGGTATGTGGCTTTCAATGAACGCAGGCACTGAAGTCAGCTTTGAATGTCAGCCAAGAAAGGTACGACTGGCTGTCTCCTACAATAAACTGATCTACTCCTGAATTATACATTTTTGGTATGCTCTGGCCCTTGCAGACCTGCTTTCACTCTTTTCTCTTTTAACAGTTGTCTAGTTCCCTACTAGTCTCTAAGGCAGGATCAACCAAATAAATATGGAATTCAGCAGACCATCAGTCCATTACAAAATCAGACGTAGAATGTACATGCATAATCTGTCTGCTAAAACATTTCTTACATATAGTGAACCATCAGTCTGCAAGTTTGGGAGAAGGGGGAGGTGGTGCATCATACTCATATTCATCATACTTGTTGTTTCATCTGCTTGAAATCATGTCTTTTCAGATGACGATTATTTTATGTCTATGTATTACCAGCCATAGAGACTGTATTTATACTTGGTGGTGATAGATGAGATTACAAAAAATAAGGAGTACCTGTATATGTAGCCATACACAGGTCGACTTTTGCACGATGGACGATTTAAAATCAAGATATTTGTGCAATCAAGCTAGATTTACCAACATATTAGTTCACACTCTAATATTAGTTGCGCTAGTTTTTAAGCTCAATTTTGATACATTTTAAGACGATTGTACCAGGTGTGTGGTAAAGGATTTAAAATCGACTTAAAAATTGATTGCCCAAAGTTCTCCAAAGGGAAATATTGAACCGTGTGTCGCCAACTTTAGACTTGATGCTTGTGCTGTTATGAACAACTTAGCAGACAATATTCATCTATTTTATTTGTTTCTATATTTTTCTGGTCACACAGTCTTTAAGAAGTAAAATTCAGGTAATTTTCATCATCTACATCCTAAACACAACAGATTATATATTGCGAGGCTGACATACTCTAATTTAATTTTCAGCTCTTTGTAATATGTTGGAGCTACATAAATACAACTTAATAATAATAATAAAGAAAGCATTTCACGCTACCTTGTCATCATCCAATCAAAACCAAATTCATAAAGTTAAAAAATGACATTTGAATGTAATTAGGTTAATACTGCTCTTATCTGCCCACTGTTCATTGAAAAGTAAAAATTTGCATTAGTATAATTTAGCTCTGTACAAAGTCTTAGGTTTTCAGGTAAGACTTTAATCAGCACTGCAAATTCAACAAAGTATAAGACTACTTTTATACAAATAACTTTGTCTTACTGACATCCTATCAGAACAAACCAATTCTAATTCTTGCTGTGCCAGAGAACATACAGCAACAAGTTGACCGGTCGCAAACGTTTTCAGAGCTGCCTTCATGTACTGTACTTGACTTACTGCTTTTGTTACTAAATAATTTGTGACAAGTTGAACACATTAATGCTAATTTAACTTGACACATGACTTTTCCTTGACTCAAATTGCCATTTACATTAGGGTCATTCCTCTAAGTGCAATAATTGAAAGCTAAACAGAAAATAAAATGACTTAATCAAAGATACCCTTATTAACAAAACACAGGCCAGAGTTTTAGGACAGCGGTTTGTAGTTTCCAAGACAAAGTGGAAAAGAAAATCTGAAATGCTAGTGACATAGGAATAATTCCTAATAATTCCAGATTTCCAGTCAAAGGATAACTGTGCCATGGAATGTAAGAAAAATAAAGCACATGTAAATTATTTGATTGCAAAATAAGTTGCCAATTCATCTGTGCCGAGCTGCTCTTGCGGGAGATGAAAAGAAATCAAAATACAGGACAGATGTTGAAGAAACCACACTGCAAGCCTGTCACATACTGGCATTTTCTAATGATTTTGGCTCATCCATTAAATAAGGCGCATTTCGCCTGATTTTGAAAGAGGAAACATAAGGGAATATTTAAAGGCCAATTGCCGCCAATTAACTTTGATCAGGAGAAGATGTATTCAAACCTTTCAGATTCCTTCTCCTGTCTGAAATAACATACATTTCCAAAATCCAGCAAAACAGCAAACCGATGATTAATGCCTGTTGGCAGCCCTGCCACAAGCTTGCTTAACGACGGGGTTTTAAATAAACAGCTGTCTATAACCCAGTGAAACTAAATGTGGCTTGTTTCTTGAATTACTGTAACAGTACAGGAAAGAGTGGCTTTCGTAGTGAAATGATGGTGTTAGGGTAATATGCCCATCATTCTTTGGCTGTGGGGGGAGGAGAAGAAACGCTACCGGCCATCATATTAGTCAGTATATCATAAACTATCTCTATAAAACAACTGACGTTAAAGTAATTGATTTTCAAACACTATATGAATGTTTATATTTTATTGTAAACTGTTATAACTGTATGAGTTTCTATGACGTTTTTCACACTAGCAGCATTGTACTGTGTACTGCTTTACCAAAATGCACTTGGTGTGGTAATGAAATACATGCTGCAGAGCATTATGCATTGACTCACTACCATGCAGTTAGTGTGAAAGGGCCCCTAAAGGTTTGAAGGCTGTCAGAGTTTGAAGACACTCTTGAGTTGAACAATATACTGGCTTTATATTTCAGAGACTTCAGTGGCAAGAAATAGTTTGTGTTCCACCCACAAGACCATAATAAAGGTGTCACATTGCTTTGCAGCTGAACTATATAATTACTGGTTTATTCTACATAATGGCCAATCCACAAGACATTGTTATTTGGCTTTAAAAAGGCTATGGTTATTGTCCTGAACAGTTTACACTGATGGGGATTTCACACTACTGGAGTCTGCAATATAACCAGAAGATCAGCTTCTTATTTAACAGGTCAGCAAAACAAAAAAAAGTGTGTCAAACATGCACATTGTTATGCAATAAACACTCTCCAACCAATACCAGCCTGATCCTTCAAATGGTCAGGTGACACCTATGTTCTCTTCTTCCAGTATCTATATCACTGACTGCAAGATATAGACACTGATGCTGATGCTTCCTATTGACTGTAAAGTCAGCAGACAGTCAGCTAAGTGGCACTGATGTGGGCATTCAATTTAAAACCCAAGCTCTAAACAAGTGGTCATGTACACTCAGCAACTAGAAGAGGTGTTGAACTAACAGAGGTAATCCTTCAAGAGCAGTCTAGATTCGACATGCTTGCTGACATATAACATAGAAACATTTACCCTTATCTATTTTTCTATTCATTGTCATTGTACCTTATATTTTTATTTACTTCTTTCCTAGCATGTCTCATGGAGTGTATGTTAAATATATACTACAATATTGAATAAACTACAATATTGCCAATATTAATATGTTTCCCAGCTTAATAATATGTCTTTAGATGTCTATATATGTGTTTAAAGCGGTTTTACAGTTAAACTAAAAAAAGCACATACATGAAATAGGCACATTACTTACCTGTCCGAACCTGAAACACTGCTACTGGATTTTCAGATACTGGATTTTCAGATACAGTGCTCCTTTCACTTCACCATCATATGCATCTCAATTCGTAGTATGTACCCCCCTTTCCACTGCCATTGCCAATATATTTTGCCTATCCTCACTCACTGCAGCAATTTAACCTCCCATGGAATATATATCACCAGCAGTATTATTAAGCTTCTCAACAATCTTGTTTTTCATCAGCCCCTTAGCTATTAAGTGCGCTATACCCACTACCAGAAATTGATGAATATGTGCTCCTATAGTAGGCTTGTTGCTGAACTTGGCACTTTTTCCATCTTTGACATTTCAACACAAAAAATTTAACAAAAGCAAGACGTATATGACTTATAGCATAATAATTTTAGGATAGGCAGAAGTTTAAGACATAACTCAATCTATGGCTTTTAGTGTGACTTTTGTTAACATTGCAACTAGAAATTCTGTACTTGCACAATGCTGAATCAATATTCCTGTAATGGCTGCACTTACAATACGAGTTCTGTTGAGCTAGCAGCAGAATCAAGGTCATACTTGGTGCACACCACACCACAACAAAGTTATGATCATGGCCTTATAATGCTTCTAATATACTTCAACACAAGTATTAAATACATCAAGAATTAGAAGACCAAACAAGACTGTACTCACTTCCAAATCATTGAAAAATAAGTGTGTATCGGCCAAGTTGAAAATCATTTCTTCCATTCGAAGCCCAAGTGATACTGAGGTTGGTGGATCCTTTAGAGACAAGCAGTAAACAATGATTAAATTCAAAGTTAACATAAAAACAGTCCAATGAATATGTAATTAGAACTGCTAATTAGTTGTCAAGCTCAATTGAAAAATTGTCAAAATGGGTAGTAAATTTCTGTAGCAGTAAAATAGGCCATATGTACCAATGTTTGCTCCACTGATCTTGGATTCAACCAACTTGTCATTTCAATATCTTTCGATCATAAAACCATTCCAGTGCAACTGATGCAAAACGAATCAATTCCTAAGCCCTGTGCCCATGCCTCATAATATAATTGGAAACAAATACATCAAAATACCTAGAAACCTGTTAGATTCTCCAATATGACCAAATGTATGCCCCATTTCTAGTGAATCCTCCTTTAGTAAGCATTCATGCATGTGAAGAGCTTTGCAATTGTTTTAAATGGGTGTGTAAAATAAAATGAGCTCATTGTTGGAAGCAATATCAGCTAGCTGGCATGGAAGGTACGCAGCTGTACAACCCTCTGTGAAAGAGAATGATGGATATACCAGCAATGTTGAGGTCATACATCCGCTGTTAAGTTGTTTTATGTCATCAAAATAGGGTGCAGCTTAATATTTTGTACTATTCATTATAGTATATATTCTTATATATTTTAATCTCACCTGTCCTCAACAATACACATTATTTTGTAATGTTGCTGCTTCAACTTTATGTTGATGTTGATATGGTTTTATCTCAAAGAACACCAATATGTTTTATGTGCTTTGATTTGGAATGGCACGTTAAAAAAATACCTTACGCCAGCCATAGACACGGCGATTCCCGGCTGTAATTGCGGGAAATCGACTGGCATGCGCGCTCACATCCAACGTTTGGTGGTCGATCTCCCTCAGCTACAGAGGTGCCAACCTTGACGGATGAACTCAAAAAGCTATGATGATGCTGATACTATGGATGGAGAGTCCCCATCTAAAATATCTGACAGTAATCCCTGTGTTAGTGGCACACACAGGATTCCCGTCAGTTCTGAAGTCACCACACTGTGATGAGTCGCCTACAAAACAGCCAGGAATCGAGGCGTTTATGGCCGGCTTTACGTTTTGTTTTATTATTTATCCAGACTTTTAGGTAAAAATTTTATTTCCAGACATTTAAGATTTTTTTTTATTAACGTGCCTGTAGCTTTACTTTTCTCCAATATAACTATTTTTTTGCCCATAAGCCCCATTATCACAGTTGACATTTTTACTTGGTTGTCTTCCAGACTTTTGGGCATTTTGATTGGTCTGCCCATGGCAGAACTACCACACATTAGCTTCGGACATATCATTCAAAGTGTTAAACTCTTTTCTCTCTCAAGAAATTTAAATGCACCCTCAGTGAGGGCCTAGAAATGTGTATAAAGTACATAGAAGTACATAGAACCTATATTGGATCAAATGCTTTTTCAAAAGTGTGAACAGACCGTAAAAAACTTGAGACAGGCTAAAGAGAAATATAGATCCCATATTGTATGCCTTCTCCATTATTTCATTTAGAATAGAAAATAAAGAACTAGGATGTTTAAGCAGTAGTGGTATATTCCTTGTGAACTTAGACAAGAAATGCTGTCATTAAATCTAAATCTTGATAATCTGAAGAATGAATGCAGTCATACTGACACTGCTATAATCAAATTCTCTTCACAGGTTAGCGATATTCTGAGTTAATCAAAGATATCTGTAGAGAATCACCAGGGTTATGTGATGCAGGCCACCCACATAGACTTAAGGTCTTTTGTTTGCGATTAACGTATAACACACTTTATGTTCTCTGCAGAAATTGCCGTATCAGCTGGCTCCTTACTGAGCTAATAAAATAAAAAACAGTGTCCAAAGCCGTGGTTTCTAAATACAATGCAGATGTCTGGCTTGTTTTCATTTGTATAACATTTTCATGATTTTTATACATAGAACACATGC
This sequence comes from Ptychadena robeensis, assembly GCA_036250615.1. Lineage (NCBI taxonomy): Eukaryota > Metazoa > Chordata > Amphibia > Anura > Ptychadenidae > Ptychadena > Ptychadena robeensis. The sequence goes on along the minus strand of CM070036.1, from coordinate 30,292,879 downwards.
ACTGATCGCTACATATATTTGTTGGATTATGTATTTGGCAGTTGTTGAGGAAGAAAGCAGCTCTACAAATTTGTTTAGAATGCCTTGAGTTTTTGTACATGGGAAAACATATCTCAGGGCATGTGAATTTACAAATTTTTTAGGGTTGTTCTAAAGGTCTTCTGCATTTTATTTCTTAAGAAAAAGCAAAGCTTAGAGTTTCCTCAAATAACAGTTACAAAGTTTGTCTGACAGCTGAGGTTATATATACTGCGAGGATCTCTGATTAACACACCTACAAGTGCTCATTTAAATTTCAACCATTCAATGAATATGGTATTGACTGATTTCCTAAAAGCCACATCAAATTCTGACAGTAAAATAAGCATAACAGTAAAATAGGCTAAATTCTGAATTTTTTGTAGTAAATTCAATTAAACTGAATCTAGTGTAAGATCATGAATCCCCTGGTATATCAGCCTCCTGTATTAACCAACAATATGGGGTTAACTTACTCACGCACGCATTGTTAACTGCAATTACTGTACTGGGCTGGTGTATAGGCAGAAAAAACCCATGGCATAAAGAGAGCCCAGTTATTGTAAGAGAGACAGTCATGTGACTTTGAAGGGTGACATGACATGAGCTTTGCATCCTGGACATTAATTATGTAGTGTTGTTCGCCATCAGCTTAAGAGCCCAGAATTTTGTACAGCACCATGTACAAATGGTACCATGGTATTGCACATCCCCGTGCTTTATTATTGCACATAGCGTCCTCTTAGTCATTGGATGATACACTTCATAAAAAAAATCCTACTGGAAAGGAGAGCAGATCAAAGACTTCATTATTGTTCTGCTGTTCCACAATTGTCTTATCAGTAGGTAAAGCCCCCCACAAATGGATGGATTTAGCATTTGATTTCCGTTCACGGTGATCGATTGGGGACTGTTTCTTCTGGAGTCGAATGCGGTAACCCTTGTTCCATTGATTGCGCTCAAAGAAATGCCAATCGAACAGGGAACCAACATGTTGGTAAATTCAGACCAGGTTCCCCATCCAAAGTATTGACCGTGAATCGACTGCACAAAGTTGTGATTCTTAGAGTCATCACACCATGATCGATCACGGGTTGATTACATGGGTATTGACCCACGTGTGGGAGGGTTAAGAGTGTGTTCGAGGATATAAGGATTTAAAACCTGATAGGTAAAACAGTTTACCTACATGTAATATCTAAAAAAAAACGTTCTCCTCAAGTTTAGCTGCAATATACTTCCAAGGATTTGGTTATAGATGTGACCACCATGAGTCATGGACTCATTAATCAAGGCATGGAGCCTTGGGCCCTGTCAAAAATAATCTATTTTTTCCCATTCCATAATGGTACATTTATTGCTATGTCCTTTATTTTCATAATATTTTAACACATGAGCAAACTTTATCTTTTTTTCCAGGATTATACTCCAAACGCATTACCTATCACTAAACCCAATTCTAAACCCAATTTCTTGAAGTTGTATTTACACAGATTTAGCTAACAGAAATTCTCTAATGAGTTACATTGCTGCCCCAATTACCCTTATTATAATGCATCACTTGTGCCTGATTTAACCTTTATTACTATGACTGTTCTGTTTATAAGATTTTCAGTAATCCAGGTCAAGCAATCTGCTGAAAAGGTATACCTAACTGTAGACAAAGCAAAGTTAAGCTGGATAGAATTTGTATAGAAGTATAGAATGTCCATGTTTAGTTTTAACAATCACTGATTCCCTTTTAGAGAGCAGTTGGCAAGAATACATTTAACGGAACTAAGCTAATTGACACACAATAGTCGTCAAAAAATCATTTCATTATTATTATGCTTTTGGCAATACCATCTTTAGCTTCAAGGAGTCCATCATGCCAATTTATATAACAGAGCATCATTCTGCCTTGCTGTAACTAATAGAGAAGCTGTGTGTTCAATGAATATTCACAGAATAAACTTAGAAGGGCTCTGTGAGATAAATAAACACACACACACACACACACACACACATATATATATATATATTCACATAAATAGAGCGGCAATGTTTGTCCACCTGTCTTTAGCTATCAATACTGTAAATGGGATGTCAGCATATTTGTACCTTCCAAGACCCGGCTAACAGCAGCTGGCTGCATGCATCAGTATGAGAGGTAGAAAAGTAAGGAAAGCTCAGATTTCATACAATAGAAATCATAAACACTACACTGCATAAAAGTCTTCATGGGCAGAATAAAGCAAAATAAAGCATAAAATCCTGATTTTTGTTTCTTAAAATCTGAACAAATGTTCTGGTAACCAGTGTTGATGACAATGAAAGTAGATGAGAATGCACAACAATGAAAACAACCAAACATGAAATAAAAAGAAAAAAAATTACAGCAATACAAAAGCTTTCTATAGGGCAGTTAACTGAAACAAAGGGTTGACTATAAATCTAAAATACATTAGCTTTAAATAGTCTTCATAAATAAAACTACAGCAGCTGAGCACTAAATATATATAAGAATGTCGGAAGTGTATAAAGAATTAAAAATATTTTATGTGCACAGCAGATTCATTGTACATCATACAAAAAAGCCATACAGCAGCCTATATTCCATCTAGGAGCTCAATGAAGGAGAAGAATAGGCTTCCTGTATGTTAGGGTTCTCCTCTACTGAAAAATTGGGTTATCTATGATATATGCATTGGGAAAAACAATTTTTAATTAGGTCTGGTGTGTTGGGTTAGCTATTTTTGGGTTATCTTCCATTGTTTCTTATGGTTGACTTCAGGTACTCATATGATATGAATGGTGGTTACAAGTATAGCAGAGGTGACAACCTCTTCCAGGTCTTTGGTTGTGACCCAGTTCCAATCGAAGAAGCTCACCTCTTATCCCCTAACTACACCAGCTGAAGGACAATCACGCATGTGTTTATTAAGCAGAAGAGGTTTCCATGGCCAAAAGAATGTTGCACCGTGCAAGGTATTTGTTAAGTGTTCCTAATTATAGTAACGTTCTTTGTAACTTGGGTTCACATTTTACATCAGGTACACGAGACATGTCAAATGTATGTTAAAGCAAAGGTAAACTGAATAAAAGGTATCAGCAGATTTTATTTTAAGAACGAGGAACAGAAATTGTCAAATGGCCATTTCCTTTCTTCCTTCATTAGGAAGACATAAGCAGGAGGTTCGAGGTTCCCTGCAGCAGGGTGATGCTCGATATGAGCCAATGTTTTGCATGGAGATCATGTATTTTCTATGCAAAGCAATGGACATTGACAGTGGTTTACGGTCATGTCCCATATCCCTGTTTTTGAGCAGGATTGATTAATTCCGCTCGAAAACAGTGATGGCCACATTAGATATGGACCAGATAGATGGCATGCACGGTGCTCGAAGAGGCCAGATCTGGCCCATATCTACATGTGTGTCCTAGCTTTACTTCCTATTTAATGCCTTTAACCATAACCAAAACTATCCAATATAAAAATGATTTCACTTATGTTATGTTTTCCTAAGTTATTTTTTTATTTAATCCATTGGTTCAGTTGGGTTCCAGCAAGATCTTCTAACAAGATCACAAAAAAGAAAATGAATCCCACAAAGATACAACATATATTGGTGTTCAAATAATTTAATTCTTCTGCTTTGCATTCTGGGAATTGGGTTAGTTATAATCAGTATTAACCTGTCTGAGCAATGCCATGCCTTCTGTGCAATGTGACCTGAATGGCAGCTTCAAACATAGCTCAAGTCTAAAAATTGATATCTTCCATCTAGTGCCGCTGCACAGCAGTAGCAATTACCTCTAATGTGAAGATTGCAGAAGCATTAGGTAAAATAAGTACTGTCTAATGAGATAAGAAGAGAATCACCTTCCATCTCCGCCCTCCTTTCAGTAAAAGCACACATTATTATAGCTGGGCTAATTGACCTTTTGTCCTGTTCATTCCATGGCCCCAGGCAATTGTTCACAAAGAAAGAATAGAGAGTCATGTCCTGTCTGAAATGTGCAGACATTGCCTATTACAAATCAACTCCAACATCAAAATTGAAGTCTTTATTGAAGCCACCCTGTCTTTAATTATGTAAATGCTTAAATGCGTAGGTCCTGCCTATTAGAACAGACTGTTTTAGCTTCAAAGCTGTTTTCCTTATGTTTACATGGCTTTCCTTGAACCAACAAAAAGGTCAGTAGACAAATGTAAAACTGGCTTGTTTTTATGTAGACACTTATATATATTATTTTTTTTTCACACAAAGAACACTGAATAGATAGGTATATGTCCCCTAAAATGACAGATGGGGGTCAGTCAAGCATGTCTCAGATGTCATATCGGGGGCAGGGGAAAACATACTAAAAATACTTTCTACAAGAAAATAAATGACTGTTAATCATCCTTTTTTTTTAAAAAAAAAAGCTGTGTACTCTAGTTCCACTAATAAAGTATTTGCTGTCTTCCTCATTTCAGAAGCTGACCCTTCAGCATAGAGTGGCAGCTAGATGGCAAAAAAGAATTTGGAGGACCAGAAACACTACACTTTAAAGAAGAGGATGGTTTGGTTTACCAACACCACTTGACCATATCGCTAGTGCCATCTTACATACACATGTATACACACACTCAAAACAGCAGCTACTAATCATTAGAAACAACAGTATAAAAAATCACCTTTTGCAGCTTATCTATGAGATGGATGGGTGATGGGGATCTCAGCTTTTCATCCTCAAACTAAACTATTCCAAGAGGTCTGAAATCCCCACATTCAATATGTGTCACTCTTTTTAAAGAAGATAAGTTACTGCAATAAAGCCTTACACTACTTGTGTTGCGTTAAAATCAACGCAGAGCACTGTGTTGACATTAACGCAGCATAAGCCAGCGCAAGTATGGGTGCGCTAATGCACCCATACAAAATAAATTGAGTAAGTTGAAACGCAATGGTATGGGTCTTTGGATTTGTTGATCAATCCATTCATGGTAAAAAAGAAGCCAAAAAACAGGACACATCACAAACGCATCCCTGACAGATCCCTATTGCATGGGTTGCGTTTAATTGGATCCATTAACACAGCACATCCTTAGCGCATAGTGGAGTCAAAGCCTTAGCCCTATGCTCCACTATCCACTAACCCCTGTGTTGAACGCACAAGCCGCCCATTGAGGGCAATGAGGCTTTGACAGGGCCTCCACATCCCGTCAGAGCCCCAGATCTGCTGGCCCCAGCCTCCATTAGGTAATGGCGACACAGCCCATCTGTATCCACAGTAACATGACGGAGGCTTGCACTGACATTAGAGGATGCCAGTGCAAATTGGAGCCTGGGGCTAACTTAAAAAGAATCTGTTGAGATTAGAGATGGTTCAAATTTGGTTCAAAGTGAAGTTACATTTTTTTTGTGTAAATTTGAACTTAATGTATGCAAAAGCAACATGTGCTAGAGCAGGGCTTTTTCTGGAATGTTCTTAATACCCATCTTCTTTAAATGTAATCACAACTACACTCTGCTGTATTGCTTGCACTACATTTTGAAATGTTCTCTATTTTTTAGCCATTAATAACTACAAATATAAAATCCTAAAATGATTCCTAGAAAACGTAGTGAAAGAACTAACACATCACACATGTAGCTCGGCCTTAAAGATCTTTATCATGGAAATAAAGGTATGCTTAGCATTTTATAGCCAGGCTGACCATTGCAAAAGGAAAACCTTCTACACACATAAAGCAAGTCTTAGAAAAAATGGCCTTATTCAAAAGCCTTATCCATGTAGGGATGCAATTCAAATAACTAATATAATAACTGTTTGTATGTGTGGAGGAAAGAAGTATTTTTGCAGAGTAATCCAGAATTTTTATAGCGAACCTTGAAAAGTCAAAATAAAAGATCAGGGATGCCAAACTCCCTCCCAGGGGACAAATTTGGCCTCGGTGTAATTATATTTGCCCTGCAAAATTTTGAAAAATGTATTTATTGCTCAGTTTACCCCCCCCCCCCTACTGCTTGTTTTAAAATCCATCATTAATTTAATATACATCGTAGCGATCAACAAAAATAATATGAATTGAATAGTCCTAAGGAAACCTATACTGGGAGAAAATGCCTATACCTGGAAATGCTTGGCACCTAGTTGTCATGCTGTTCTAGACATTTAAAAAAAACAGGCAGATCAGATGTTCTGCTTTTTCAAGAACGATTATTCTAGAAAAGGGCTTAACAATCACTGCCTAACATTCAGATAAACCCACAGGGTTCTCTCATATAGGTTTTATTAACATTTATGTGATAATCCCATGAAGAAAAAAGTAAATTCCACCAAAACATATATCTTTAAAAAAAAATATTCGCTGGTACTCACCCTTCCATATCTGTTTGCATAAGATCCTGTTAATAACGAATGGAAAACGATGATGGTTTCATCCAAATCCCAAATAAACACTCTCTGCGGATTTAAAACAAAACATAAAAATATTAGGAATAAAAATATATAAAAATAATATACTATGGCAGAAAAGTGAAAGTTAAAGATATTTTTATCTTCATAAACAGCACAAGAAAAAAACAGTTAATACAAATTGCTAATGACTGAAGCTTTCGAGAGAAAGTCTAATGAGAATGGCATTTGGTTAACTCTGTTGGGAAAATACTTATTTGTATTGGACTCAGGTTACGGCATGACATACCTCAAGGTCAGAGTCTGGAGGTGGGGAGGGGTTATTGTTTCTCCTTCCTCTTCCCCGTGATTTTCCATCTGACCCACGCCGCAATCGATCAGAATCTGAATCTTTAATAGGTGTTGATGGACTATGGATTGTGCTGTATTCTGGAAAAGGAAAAAATAAACGACTGTGATTTGTAAATTCCCATTTGCTGAAATGTATTCTTCCCTAAAATATTTTGAATGCATTACAGATAATTCATCTGCTCCATCTACCCATACAAAAAAATACAGATAAACCAATTTAAGATTTACATGAATCTAGCAAAGCGTATTTATCTCATCTACCATCTCTCAGATGAAGCATACATAGTACAATATACAGAATGGCTCACAAAAACCTTATGCAACAAATAATCCAAGATACAAATTAATAATGGTAAACTTATAACCACCCATCAAAAGGGAGATACCATCTTCTTACATTTACTTTGATTTAGTTAATAATTACACAGATCATTTTACTGCTGGCTAGTAATTACAGTTCCATAGCAATTCCAGACTGCTTGAATATGCTGCATTATTCTCAGATCATATGGATTTTATCACAACAGTACTTAAATTGAACATGTGGCCAGGCTATCACATAATATATTTATATTCCTAACAAACTATAAAAATAAAAACTCAATTAAACACTTGATGAGCTTTTTAGCTGCTGGCAAAGTAGAGCAGTTCATTCTTACAATTAACAGCAGAAGCCCTTACACACTGTAAATATTTCTTCATTCAGTTATGTAAGCTATCCTTACTATCCAATTTCAGACCTCCATCTCTTAAGCCTCCCATACACGGATCAATACCCATACAATAGATGACCTGCTCAATCGATGACATCATGGCGTTTGCGGGTCATCGTTTGCTGCCACCCTGTCTTTGAGCGAGATCAATTCATCCCTCTCAAAGATAGTTCGATTGAACAGGGAACCAACATATTGGTAAATCCTGTTCGATCTCCAATGAGTTGGATTGGGGACCGAGGGTCCCCATCCAAAGCATTGAATAGGTATCTATTGCACAAAGTAGTACTCATAGTTTTCCATTCAGTTGATGAATAGTGTTGAGATTGAATATTTGAATTGCGAATATATTCGGCAAATATCGGCTTTTCGAGAATTCGCAAATTTCGCGAATATGGTGGCGGATATTCGCAATTTCGAATATTCGCGATATTCGCCATTGGAATGCTTATGGCCATGGATTGCGAATATATATTTATAATGCGAAAATAAATAGCATTCATTTTAAAGGTAATTGTAAGGTGATTATAATTGCGAAAGCGTGCGCGATTGCGAATATTCACGAATATAGAATCGAATATTAGTAGAATTATTCTCGAAATATTGCGAATTCGAATATTGCCTATGCCGCTCATCACTATTGATGAACACTCCAGTGCAGCATGGTGACAAGGGTGTAATTGATTGTATGGGGGACTAGTGTACATATAGTAGATTGGAAGGGTACTGCATCACTGATATTAAAGAGAGGTAAGGTAAGTTTAGCTGCTGAATTATGACTTTGTAAACCTTCTGCTGAAGATGAATTGCTCCATTGCAACACAGAAACACCTATCTATAAATATATGTGCCGACATGATATTAAGGCTGCTGCAGCTCAAAGGTTTACTTTTTTATGAACTCTTCGTCTTCAACTGTGAGAAAGTTGGAAACATATTAATATATTGTCGTTTCCTGAAATGTAAACGCTTCTAACTTTTTCCTTGCTTCAGTTAATAACTACACATATAATTTTACTCTTGGCTAGTAATTATAGCGCCATGCCATTCCAGACTGCCTGAATACGCTGCATGATTCCCAAATGATATGCATTTTGTCACTATTAATATTATAGAAACTTGTGCTAAGAACTGAAAATGTCAGGCTTCCTGTTTTCATCATTTGATTGCTCCTGAATATTCATGAATTGTGTAGTAAGTTCCTTTCCCTCACTGCAAAGTTCAGCTGATCAAATTACATGAGAGCAGCTCAGAATCTTGCCAAAACCTTTCAGTAACACAAAGGTTGCCAGGTGCCAATAGAACTAATAGGCAAGAAAAAAGACAAAGAGACAAATAGTCTCCAAATATATATATAGAGTATATATGTCATAGTTAGAAAAAATATACAGACATGTATTTTATATGGTATTATAATGTTTGGTAACTTGCTTTTCTTTATGTTATAAGAAAAATGTAGGGTCTTTTCAAACCTATTAATTGTCCTGTGTTTTAGAATTTCAAATCAAACAGTAAGCAATTGCTTTGGGTGCTCAAACAAAGGCAGCTCATGAGCTTTTAGGCCATTGTCAACAGGAATGTCTCTAAAAACACCCAGACACCCCAACAGGAACTTTATATCTAAAAACATAAGTTTGGCCTGATGAACCTATTGCAATCCTGTTCCATTTAGTTGCAACATATGGCAAAAAAACAAAAAAACAATACGTATACCCTAGCCATATGTTCAAATGATCAGATAAAGAAATCTAGGATGGAGAGATCATATACAGATCTCAGTTTTTATAAAGTCAGCTTGGTCAACTCCTGGGGTTCAACTCAAAGCTTCAAATGACATGGACAGTTCCATTCACAAGAAGGGAGTGACACAGGAGATGAGATACAGTCGGACCAAGATTGATGGGAAAAGGTATTATATGCATTGGCCAAGGTTTTCTTCTTCTCCTGTGTCATAGTTTGTACTTGTACATTAGCTTCTGTTGCCTTTCAACCATTATTTAATGTACAGTGCAGTGTAATAAGTTGTCTCTTTATAAATACATATTAATACGAATAAATGAAACTATTGAAGCCACTAGATCAGTATGACAGTTAACCATGTAGTCTTTTTAGAAGGAGGGATCAACAATGAGTGCATCAATAAACTCTCAGTACAGGTTTCTGTTATGAAACAGAATATGCTCATCTCATCAGTGGAAGATTATACAAATGTGTCATTCATATCTCACCGTTATTTTGCAGTAAATCCACCTGTGGCTCAAATGTTAAAAAAAATATAGTAAGCTCTGGGTGAGATTTCACTCAACACATACAAAGCAGCCTTCTCAGCAGAACATACGTTTTACTTTAAGCTCTTGCAAAACAGAATGAAAAAAAGCATCATCCCACAAGAGTCTTGTTTCGCAGACAACCTCCTGACTACATGTTATGGAATGTACGTCTTTCACAGCCAACTGCACCACAGACATTCAATGCACCCACTCTTGCTACAGCACTGCAATCAGGTCATACGACCAAACAGAACTATGATTTCCTAACACAGGGTCCAATAAAATGATTAGAATTTCATGAAGGTAGAATGGATGCAAAGAAAACATCTTTAAATAATAGGGACTTCTCAAGAATAACCTCTTACTTCTTGTACATACACATTTCAAACCACTGAATTCAACTTAAGTTTGAGGGTGGTATTCTTTTACTCTCCGAATAAATACTCTGTTCAGCCACCAGTGGCTGCTGAAGGTAAACATAGCTATTAACTCTTCTATAAGTTTTGAGGGTAAAAGAAAGGTAAAAATATGCACAACAGACCTAAAAGCATTGGGTAGCCTATTTCTAGGAACAGACACAGCCTTTGAAGACTTTAAGGCCCTTCCTAATGTCAGGACTAGATTTGGGAGAAAATATTCCAAATTGGAATATATTCTCAATGGCGGATATTCGTCATTGCGAATGGATATGCGCAATACACACTGCTCATACTGGCTAAGATCACAGAATAAAGAACAGAAGCAGTAAAGCTGCATTGCGAATCATCGCAAACCGGCACGCGATGGAAGAAATTAGAATTTAGTTGAATAGAAATTTACGCATTTCGAATGCTCCTTTGTATATTTTCGCGAAATTACGCAAATTCGAATATACCATATGCTGCTCAACACTAGTCAGGACCAGTCAGAGTACGCTGGTCACAATGGGATTGATGGGTAAGGTAATTAAAGAATTTCTAATGTTTCCTCTAGGCATAAATGGTTGAGGAGGCTAGCACCAATCCAACAGTAGTCTGCATTTCCTCTAAATTAATCTTTAAGGGCACACAAAGATAAAAAAAAGCATACGGGCATTAAACAATTAAGAAAAAACCTATAAAAGCTCATTTCAATACAACATCAAAACCGTATTGCAAGTTGATTGTTTTGCAATTTGATCATCTTGTACGGTTTATAATTGAACGTTGAGTCTGATGCGCATGCTTCCTAGTACAATCAAATATAAATCAAGTGAAATACCTAGAAAACCTGTCAGATACTTGTACGATCAATGAAAAATTACCAACATGTCTGATCACTTTAAAATTGATTTTCCATCCGATATCAGTCACTTTTGGTCAATCGTACCAGGTGGGCAGGAATCGATTCCCGTTCAGTAAAATAACTTAAGTTTCATACCCAGAACCAGCATGCTGAATGTCTGCAAATAATGTTTTGTCTATATACTCTTGAATTGGTGAAGCAGAAAAAGGTGACACAATTGCATTATTTTGAAAGCAAAATAACTAACATTCTGAAATTTTACACATTTTACATCAAGAAAGGGGCTTCAAGGTGCCAGAATTGAACCAATACAAGAATTAAAAAGTAATACAAAATAAAAATGATTACTTTTAAATTCTTGTATTGGTTCAGTTCGTGCACCTTGATTTTTTTATTGATATATAAATCCTCTGGTTTTAATTTTTTATTGATATATAAATCCTCTAGGACACAGAGGTAGTGGGATGATGCATTTATTCTTCAAAAAGAAATTGTATTCTGCTCCCCACTTGGTCAAAATTTATAAAAAAATTTCCACAGTGATTGATACCATTGAAGTTAATGGATGTGTTATGGTGCGTTAAAAAAACTTACTGAAAATGCACGGTATCGGAAAAAGAACCTTAAATTCTAAAAAGTTTTCCAACAACAGATATACTTTAAATAGAATATAGATTAAAATATCCTTACACTTTCTGTTGCACCTCATGTCGAGAGGTTGATTGGCTTTAACAAATATCTTGAAAAATGGTAAAAAGCTTTGCATCTATGTTAAGTGGTACATTTACTGTAATACATGTTTATATTTTTTCAAAATGTAAATATATTACATATATATATATATAAATAAAGAAATATATATGAAAAATATCTTACTAACTGGAAAGCACAGCATGAGTTACTAGGGCATACACACTTTTTTTCAATCAAAAAAGTAACCACCCATATGCCTTGAATAAGGCATTTCTTCTCAAAAGAAAAGCATTGCTCATCCTTGATGGTTAGCCCCGGACATTTTCATTTTACAGAGGTATGGACAGACATATGGTCATGTTTATTAGGAATAAGAGCTGTCAGACATTTCTCATCACCTTCTCTAGCAGCATCTATTGGAAGCATGTTTAAAGCATACACCGATACTTCTGCAGTCCCTGCTGTGCTTGAAATCAAACAGAGGATAATATACTTACCACTGACTCGTAAGAAACAGCTAAGCTATCTTTCAAGGCCTCCTGCCATAAAGGAATAGCAGCCTTACAAGTGGCAGCCAGTGTGGTGTCAGGAACTTAAAACCAGGTCCAAGTCAGCTGTTGCTCATGACTTGGAGTCGGTGTTAACCTCTTTTTACAAGCTCTGTTTCCTGAAAAAAGCGTCCAATCTGGGCACCAAAACCCACTGTGCCTGTGTCTTAATAGCAGATCCGCAGCTGTGCTCTCATTTACAAGTGGACTGAACATGCTCTCCTGCTGTGTACCAACACATAATATTTATACTCCTGCAATCCAACAATTGTATCACACAGGAACTCTTCCACTCAACCTTGAAACTTGAAGCACAACTGTCTTGTAGGGGACTAGAATTCCAATAACTATTTCTCTACAGAAAATACTAACCAAGATACACCATGTTTTATGCATGGTTGCCAATAGCAGGCCAGAGCGTTGTTTGGGTCCCTTCAAAAGTACATCATAAAATAAATTTCATCTATAGACGCAAGACTAGAACAAAAGTATCACTTGTGACTCATTTTAAGCAGAGTTTGGAGCAGTGTGGATTTTGACAAGCCATACCAACCAGTGTTTAAAACACTTTTTTCTCAGCTTCCTTACTACACCCCCCCCCCCCAAAGAAAACCAAAAAATAATACAAATGCACACCTTCCCTAGCTATCTATGTATTTATCGCTGATGGGGAGAAAAGGAATAATTCCTCCTAAAATGAGTGGTTCTACCTAAACTTTTGGAATTTGTGATGGATTAGGACATGCAAATACCTTGTGTTTTAAGAAGGCTTGATTGTGCTATCTTTGATGAATCAAACTTAAACTAGAATCCAAAACAAAACCCCTGTAACCTTTGCAGCTGAGGAATCTTAAGCTAGCCATACACTTCTAGATTTTCTGTTCAATCAACTAAAAAATATCATTTTTTTCTGGTCAGGGAAATCTGTGATTGATTGTATGTTTGTTAACTGTAGTAACAAATATTTGATCAACTTTTCTGTAGATAGACTGAAAGTGTAATTGCATTTCAATACAACCAATTTAAATTTACCAACACGTCCAATCCTTTTTCAATCAATTTTTTTCCCAATTTTAATTTTTTGGTTTAGGTTGATCTAACTATGTGGGCTGCCATAGATTTTCAACCAATCAACCAAAAAAATTGATTGAATTGAGTTGATTGGATGAAAAATCTAGATGTGTATGGGGGGCTTTACCCTTTGTTTCATTTGCCATGGTGCTGTAAATGTGATTAGGTATGATATCAATCATTTGAAGGCTTGTCAGTTTAGTTGAGAGCTGACATAAGCACACTGGTACACTTGACTATTATTACCAGAGGCATGCCATGCTTTTAACTGTTGGAAACCTGTGGGTTATCACAACTGTTATGATGGCTACCAAGCCTTTGATTTATCTGCATCTTCTACCTATGTGATGATGTCCATGAATACAGCATGGAACAAATGATCATACTATGCTAGGAATTGGCCAAGAAGAGCATTGATTCCACTGCAATATATATACATAGCAAAAACACAATAAAGCAGCTTGGATGCCATGAAAATTGTTTTGGCACACTTAAGCAAGACAGAAAATTAAATCCAATAAATACATTGAATATATTTTGTAGATCACCAGTGGTGTAAAGATATCGCAAAGGCAGTGCTAGAAGAATAACACTAGGCTAGGCATACACTTACCGACCCACGCCGATATCTTCCTCCGATATCTTCCGGGATGCTAAACGTGATGACGTCATCACGTTTAGCCTCCCATTGCATTCTGGGGCCCTTCAATCGGCCGGGCACCCTTTGTGTGCCGGCCATAAGCTGCGATGAAGACGCCGCTTCATTGCAGCTTATGGCAGCGGCTTTCATCGGCTCCCATCGGCCAGAGAAGAACGGACATGTCCTTCTCTGGCCGGCCGAGAAGTGGGGCGACAGGGATCTGTCGCCCCATGTGGGCACATGCCAATTAGCGGCCGATTTTTAACCTGACCGACGGCGTGAGTGCGCACGCCCGTCGGTCAGATTAAAAATCGTCCGCTTATCAGCATGTGTATGGCAGCCATAACAAAGAGTTGAGAATAGGGCATGGCTATGCCTGTTAACACTTATTAATGAGATCAGAGTATTGTCAGACACATTGACAGACAGCAGAAGGCCATTAATTAACCTAGCTAAAAAGGTCCACAACACACAGATAAATACCAAGACAATTACCTGAGGGATCTGTTACTGCTTGACTGGTGACACCAGATGGTGGCTCTTGCAGTTGGTATGTGGCCGTAGTGGATGGAATAGTGGGGCTTGTGTTGCTGCTTGTCATATAATGTGATGGATACGGAGAGCTGTTATAATACTGTGTGTATTGGCCCTGGCCAAAATTGGGATAAGACGGATATTCCTGGAACACACATGAAAAAAAAAAGAGCAACAAAAGCACTTTTTGTTAAACATGTTGCTACTTCAGAGTGAACATTCCAAAATATAACTACAAGCATATGTTGACATAACTTCCCACAAGGAATACATTGGCTAGCTTGTTGGTGCATATAAATAGATAACTGTCCTAGACTTGTAGCCTTAAATGTGCCACAAATGTATCTATTAAACATGATCTGATATGCAGATGGAATACAAATGTATGCAACGAGGCCAAACACATGGTACCTCTCTGTCGCATTACACAAAACATTTACTGCAAGCACATCTGTCAGCAACGGAATTAAGACCGGATTTATAACTCAGCATGCAGAAACTCTCCGAGGTTGTGAGGGCAACGTCACGACCCGAGAATCATTAACGTAAAAATCACAGCAGAGCAAAAAAAAAGGACACGAAAGACAGAAAAAAGGGCTTCTTGTGCAAAACTGAAATATCCCTCTTTTCCCCAAAATTTACCTGCTGGGAGCTATTAAATCCAGTCGAATTTGTGAGTGAATTGCTTCCTGCGTAGATTACTGATGCTGTGGTGAAACTGCTCCCTGAAATGAAAGGAGAAAATGCTTCAAATTACTGAAATGTGTGTACACACAGACCTCCCAGACTGAAACATCAATAGGCTCCATGTGTCCCGTAGAACCAACAGCATGGCTTCTGACATCTACAAGGAAGGGACAAACCCCGATGACGGAATCCATGGAAGTGGCACCTGCTTACTCTTTTTAATTTAGTCATGATCTATCATCAAGTATTTGTCATTATAAAAAGAACTACAGTAAAAATTTCCCACCATAACAATTATAAATAGAACAGAATGCTGTAAAAATACCTGAAAGAGATTATTTTTGATCTTACATGCACTAATGAGTCCCAAAACCATATAACCTAACCATGGATAATGGCTGTTCCCTTCACTAATCATACTTGTGTTGGGAAATTGTTATTTTTTTAATACAGATGACATTACTTTGGACAAAAACCTGTATGATAACCATATGAGTAATAGGAAGTTAGGTTTTTAGGTTTAGGGCCTACAATGTAGTAGTCTATGTCAGACTGTGAAACTGGCCATACAAGCATCGATCTGTGTGCGATCGGCGAACAATCGTTTGCAGCAGGATGACGCATAAATCGGGGAATAACTGTTGCTGACCACTTTGGGTGCCTGGCCAGTACTTTTTATGGGGATCGAAGTGATGGCAACCCAACAGGGATTCACAAACATGTCAGAACCCTGTTCGACCAGCATTTTCTTGGAGCAGGATTGATCGCCGCAGGTGGGCAGTGTTCGATTCGAATGAAAAATCAATCTGTGTATGGCCAGCTTTACTCTGCTTACTTTTCAGTAGTGAGCTGGTTACATAGTCACCAAATATGTTTCATTAAAGAGTAAGCTTGTCTTTGCAATTTAAAATATTAAGGAAATCTGATGTTCGAATTCATATCTTTACATAGTAGCAATGGACAATGTATATTTTTATTCAGGCCTTTATACGTAAAGACATTTAAAAACTTTGAAGCACAATTAAATGTCAAAAAGGGATATGAAAGGTGAAGAAGAATGTCACCAACACACCTATTTACTCATCTTGAGTTATATAACATCACATACTAAGATTGTGACATTTAAAAGCCACAATGAACTCCTTTATTAGTTACCTGGTTAATGAATACTGCATGATAAAGGAGGTTCAAAATGTCACATTCCTATGTAATGAATACAAAACCCCAAGATGTGCGAATCGGTGTGATGGGGACAAGTTCTATATTCTATATGATTACAATGGTGCCATCTATTATAAACACACAGCATCCTTGTATTTGACATTGTATATCCTCAGCCCACAAATATTAGATGAAGATTGTAATGGTTGATAAAACCTTTATTTCCATGGGTATCAATGTAAGTAAAATAACACAGGCATTCAATCATCCTCATACAAAAATGTTAAAGGGTCATGTAACATTTTTATAAGCTGGTACTTGGTATGGCTGCTCCTTTCTCTCTAGGCCAGTGGTTCTCAAACTCTTCAGATCCGCGACCCTGGAAGTGACATCACAAAGTGTCACTGTTTGGAACATGGAAGTGACACTGCAAATACAGAAAGTGACACTTTGCGTTGTCTCTTCCAGCACAATCAGGTAAGTATAATGTCCTCCTCCTATTTTCTTGCTTGTGCAAATGTGCGGGGTGGGAAGTTTTGAGGGAGAGTAAAACTTAATCTGTCCTAAGTTAGGAGGGAGGGGGCATTACTCTCCCTTCTAACTTCCCACCCCACTTGTGGTCATCAGCGATGTGGCTTATTAGCAGCAGCTCTGATGCTTTCAGTTAACATTACAACCCCTGTGAAATGGTCCCCTGACGGGGTCGTGACCCACAGGTTGAGCACAGCAGCTCTAGGCAATAATATAAACAGTTGTAACTGTAAGTGTGTAGGGTATATATGTTTGCCATATTTGAAGGAATATAATAACCCGCAGGCTTCTTTTCAAACAGGCCTGTAGCTTTTTATAGGCACAGTTTAAGTTTTGTGAGAAAGTTTCATCTATGATTGTAGTGAGGGTGTTGTGCACCTAGTGTGCTGATGGAAACATTGAATGGGCCTCAGCACCTTGAAATGTCATCCTCTTGCATTTTGCCAGAAACTGAATCAGGCATTTTGTGATATTTTGTTTTACAAGAGACAAAGAATTTTGTGGCTGGTTGCATACAATAAATGCCACATAAAGCATACATTTAGTGCATCCTACATGAAGCTACAGCAGGCAGAGGAAAGAGGAACCAGGCAGCTATATCACCCTATTTATCATTCCTTTGTCATTAGATTGCAGTGGGTTAGCATAGGTGGAGGGTTGAAAATCTTTTCCTCACATTCTTCAGGTTTTTGAGACAAATGTCCTCTTGAAAAGCCTAAACCGTTAGGGTGAATAAAAGTGGTGTGTTTATATTTCAGTGTTTTGACCTAGTCTAAGTACAGGATTTCTAGGGAAACATTTGGCCTCTGCAAGGATTTGTTCCCATGGTACCTTGTGAAATGTGACCTTGGTTTTCTTGCAGGTTTTACTTAACAGCTGTGCTGGAAAAGCTTTGAGGATACTTCTACAAACAAAGCAGATACACTCCTCTGACACTGGAAAACTCCTGTTATTATTTTTTTTTCTTTATGCTAAATGTATTATATTTACAGAGCTTTCTAAAATAAAACTTTCTACAAAACAATACTATCATAGTGAAAGTTTTACAGTTATCATGGTTCTAATACTCAGCATACTTGTGATTATATATGAATGTGATTCCTTCTTACTGGTCCTCTCTACCAGTTAGTATTGTATAATGAAAACCTAGCATATGACATCCCTAATGACTGGTATGTGGAGAACATGTGATTTTATGTTTACGCTGGATAACATTATTTATCCCTAGCACAGTCGAGATCTGACAGCAGTGTGATGACATCATCACGCTGCTGCAGGGTACATTGGACGGCTCGATATTCGAGCCGTCTGTACCCTGCTTTAAGGTTGGATGCCTTATTAGTGCTTTTTGGCATGCTGAAGGGAGATTCCAACAAAGCCATGGACACCAAAACTCATGACAATGGCAGTGTTACTTTCAACGAAGTGAGTTTTTGAAATGCCTGCAATGGATTCACCTTCATGCATATGATAAAAGATGGATTATTAGGATTAATCTACTGAAAACCACATGTCAAAACATAACATGAATTTAGAAAAGCAGCATTTCCTGTCAACTCAGCTTATCCAGCCCACATATAACTTTTAAAGCTACTTATTGGTTGCATAATTAAATGAGCAGTCTAATGACCAACAGATGGGAGAGGGTAGGGCCAGGATCAGTTTTTCTTGGAAAAGTATCTAAAGTAACTTGTTTTATATAAAAAAATCTATAATGGTCATGTTTATCTACTGTAACCAGACACCAAGAAAGACCTGCTAATTTTTCACTACTAGTTACTTAGCTGGTGCTTACATAAGGTAAACATATTTATATTTTCAAGGGCACATGTAGATAGCTTCTTACATAGCAAGCAGCATTCTATCCAGATTTGGATGCGTTCATCAGCTTAGGGTCGTGTAAAAGATCTAAGCAGGACACAGGCTTGAAAAAAACAACTGAGCTCAACAAAATGCCAGATATTGACAAGCATCCCCATATTATCCTAATGGGCAACTGTCTGAAAACTGACTGGGTAACGCCTAATGTCATGTTCCCCAGACGGGGTCAGTTTTCCAGCACCCCGACATCATTTCCAGCTCCGGTGTGAATAGGCTCTGTATTTAAAATTGGCACCTTTACAAATTTGACCATTTCAACAATTTGGAGTTAATTGCAACGCCCCTGAATATGGTTTCATCACCCAACTTGCTGGGGATGTAGAGAAGGATTGGGGATATACTACAAAAAAAAAGTATAGCTCTAAAAATAGTTTTTGTATAAATGAAGTTCAAATTCAAGCCAAATTTTAGAAAATGGAAATTTCGACTTTGAATTTGAACTTAATGTATGCAAAAACTACATGTGCTAGAGCAAAAAAAAATCCTAATGTTCTCACAACCCTTCTCTACATCTTCATCAATTGTGGTGATGATAGCATGTTCAGGGGCTTTGCAATCAACTCACAAAGTCAGCTCGTTGAAAAATTTGACCATCTTTAGAAAGGGTGTGAATTAAAAAACAAAGATACATGTAGAAGGTAAACAATTAATTATTTCTGCATGATAAAACAGAATACAGTTTCCTCATTCTCTGCTGAATTACCTGGCTGCATAGCTACAGAAAGAACGGTCTTTGTATTAGAGGGTCTGGAATGTCACATAGTCACAAGTAGTGATGGCCCCAACTGTTCGCTGGCGAACTATTCGCGGCAAACATCGCATGTTCGCGTTCGCCACGTGTTTGCGAACATATGGCGAGTTCGACCCGCCCATATGTTTTTACATTGCACAAATTTGACCCTGGAGTCCAGTCAGCAACAAATCCAGCCAATCACACACCCCCCACCTCACACCATCCCACCCCCTATAGCATAGCAAGGATCGGGACCCATTTTTCACATGCTGCTGAGAAGGAGAGAGGGAACATAGAAACTGCTGCGCTGCATAGGCAACCATTAGATGGCGTGTTCTCTTCTACAGTGTACTCTTCCTCATTGCTCTTAGTCTGTTGCTGTCGGACAGAGTCCTGAAAAGACCCCAAAAGCCCTTTAGGGCTTTTTTTGCTACCCTGTTGCCTGCTGGCTGGCATGCCAGGCTGCTGCCAGTGAATCAGTGATCCTGCAAGCCACATATTGCCACAGTGCCTACTGCCAGTGGTCATATCTGGTGGCACTTTGTACTAGCCCAGGGATTTTTTTTACCCTATTTTAGGGTATTAGTACATTGCCACGCTTTCAGTCCCTTACAGCCTTTGTGCCAAACTGTGTGGGCCCCCACACTGCCCAGTGCCCACCCATACTTATCTGGTGGCACTTTGTTTTATGGCCCCAGGGGATCTTTTTCACCTATGTAGGGTATTACTTAAATATGCACGGCTTTCCATCCCACAGCCTTGTGCCAAATGTGTGTGCCACACACTGCCCAGTGGCCCAGCCACAGTTATCTGGTGGCAGTGGTAATACCCAGCAATTTTTTTTTTCCCACTATTAATAAAAGGGTATACACCATAGTGCACGGTTTCCATCCATACAGCCTGTGCCAACTGTCCATCTGCACCAGTGTCTGCCATACTGTCCATCCTGCACCAGGCTCCTCCACACTGACCATATCCCCCAGTGTCTTCACCACTGACAATCTCCCCCAGTGTACTTCCACACCTGAACATCTCACCCAGTGTCTGACAACGACCATCCCCCAGCGCCCGACCACTCCTCCCAGTGTCTGCCACACAGACCATCTCCCCGTGTCTGCACACTGACCATCTCCCCCAGTGTCGCCTGACCATCTCCCCCAGTGTCTGCCACACTGACCATCTCCCCCAGTGTCTGCCACACAGTCTCAACAATCTATAAAAAGCTACAAGTCCGGATTCCAGATGTTCTTATGGAAGAGGACTCTCCTTACAAACAATTTCCATCATCCATTTCATCCCCTTTTCCTACCCAAATATATCCACTTGAATGGTGATTACAAGTCTTTGTTTCTGGTAAACTAGGCTTGTTTTAACTTTTTGGTGAAAACACCAGAAAAAACAATTATTAATGTTTCTGGTGAATTACACATATTGCACAACACTTTATTATGATTATGAAAAGTTGAGGTAAGGGCTTTTGGAGGTTCCAAACACATTATGGGCATTTTCATAATTTTTTATGGGAAATACAGTCTTGACTTACAAACAACTTCACTTACAACTAACCCTTAGGAATCAATTAAGTTTGTAAGACAAGGGTCCACTGTACACGTTTTTACAAATATAAAAATGTTCCTTAATAATTATATATTATTTTCTATCCAGTCAATAAGTGTCACCAACGTCTCCTTATCAAAAGAGTGATGAGATTTAATTTCAACTGTGCTGAAAAGTATTGTATGGAATTTAACCATACACCAAAATAAGCAGATGACCAATCTAGAGAAAAGAAGCAGCACCACAGCTAATATACCAAACATGATGTTGATGACAGGGGAGTGTACTAATGCAGTGGTTACCAAACTGGGGGGCGGGCCCCCCTGGGGGGCATGAAAGTATTCTGGGGGGAGGCCTAGTTCTTAACCTGTGTTTGAATGAGAAGGGGGGTCAATAATGTTTCTAAATAGAAAAGGGGGGCCCTGCAAGGAAAGTTTGGGAATCTCTGTACTAATGGAAGAATACATGTATCTATTGATTATATTCATTCAAGTGAAGGTCTTCTAACTTCCATCTAGTCTGTAGTGATGACAGTTGCTATTTCTAAAGCTGGCCTTAGATGCGCTCTCAGTGGCCAATCCCATTAGATCGATCCCACACAGCATCCCACACAGCACACAGAGGGTGCCCGGATAATTCTCAACAGGACTGGCCGCACATGATGATGCCATCACGCAGGCCGATCTGCCGAAAAAGAAGAAGGAAATTCTAACCGTCTGTGGCCAGTAATAGAGCTAAATATCTGCAGTCTTCTTACCTAACTAAACTAAAGAAAACCATATCAAAAAGAGTCAAAATGAGTGAAAAGCTTGTAGTGAGACCATTGTCACATTTCAATTACCTAAACTCTTAAATTGTATACAATTGGTGTATTTGACCCAAAAGTCAGCTCTTCAAACTTCTATTTCTAGCAATATCCATCTAGACAAAGATCTTTAGCAGGAATGATCTTTCAACTCTTTCTTACATGAACAAACACATCTCTTCAGACCACTTTGGTCAGCTTAACAGTGCCTTAAGGTTTCACTGTGAACTCAATCATATCGTAATTACTTCTAAAACAGATCTGCTTTAGAGGAATTGCTAAACATTACCCAACAAATCATCACCAACCAGGATTGCAGAGTCATAAGGCTGATTTATTACAGCAACAAAATACAACTTTATTGCTTGCCCAATCAGATTTAAAGAGCTGTACAAACTTATTTTCTGCTGATTCCTATTTGTTTTTTGAAGTGAACAAGTCCAAGAAAGAGAAAATGACTGTGTTTTTTAAATATCTCAATTTTATTAAGCATTGTATACCTTTTGCCTCACCACTCTACAGTAAAATAAAAGACGGCACTTCAGCTCAAAATATACTGATTCTGCATATGGTTATGCATTTCTAAATATATAGGTAAAAGTTCTGATATGTACAAAACTAGAAATACTTAATGTAGTTTTCAGATTTACTATCATTTTACTTGTATAACACTCTCACACATATATATAAATATACATATTAAATTAACTTAAACCTTTTAAAGCCATGGATTACGTGCTGTTGTTGCAGCATATATGTTTAAACATATAACAGCAAAAGATATTTAGCAGCTGAACTTTAAATAACGAATCTTAATTGAAGAGGCGCCTTCAACTTATTAAAACACATATCGCGTCAATGTGTGGTCTTTCAATATAAGATAAGCTCATAAATATAGCACAAAAATATAACATAAAACTTACATTAGCACCGCCAATAATAGAACAACAACAGAACTCTCAGGGCATGAGTAACGTACACAGAAACTATGCTTGAGTTTCTAACAACACTCCGTATACTGTTTCTAATACCGAAAAATGAGCCACACAACAATACAACTCGGCTTCTGGGAAAGCATGTTTCTTTTTTTTGGACATCTAATCGGATGGCCACATTACGGGTCTCACTTGGAGATTTCGAACAGAAGTTCATTTGCTTCCTATAATCAGCGCCCTTGCCATGGGCTATGTCTATCATCAGCGTACAATATACGAGGCAGAAGTTAGTGCCGTCCTCTGGGGAAAGGTCTATGAAGGCCAGATGGGCTCTTTAATCCCAGATCTTTTCCCTTTTTACATTTGCTGCTGTTCAGACATCATTTGCACTGTTTTTAAAATGTCTCTCTCGGTTCCTGGCCATTAGACACAAACATAAAGCACTTTCCCAAAAATCTGTTTTCATTGTAGACTTTGTAGGGGAACAGTTGGCCTTTCTGAATGACAGTCTACAGATTTGTGTTAGAAGAAAGTCATTAGAGCCATTCAGAATACAGGCACGTCTTTTATTCCAAAAAAAAAAAAGCTTTGGAACAAACTGGCTATCTATAACACAATGCACTGGATGCATTGGATTTAAAATATATTCAAGCAGAAAAATAACTAAAGTAATGATCTATATAAAGTTTAGAGAAAAAACTAATTTATATTACAATCATATAATGCCTTGGCGACAATCCCTTATCCCGGATAAGCAGCTACAGGAATCCCTTAAATTGTACAGGGACCTCAAAGCAGATCGAGGACTGAAAGTCTCTTAATACAAACAAAGCAGAGCATATTTCTTGGAGATATAACAAAATATTACTTCCAGAATAGAATTAACTTCATTTACCAAAGCTGTAATATATTAAACTTCTTTGTAAAACTACGGAGTGCCGCAAATCATATTTTTATAGGTGATAAAACATTGCTAACATTGCTTTTAGGAGGACAATACAAACAATTTACACCACAGTGTCATGAATAACATTTCATTTTACATTGAATTTAGTTAACAGCAAAATGTCGTCATACATAAGTAAACCAGAACAACACATTTATAAAACAGTGACTTACTAAAAGAAATTTTGCAAGCAAAATGAAAACAAATCTGAATTTTGACATGATTAGATGATTGAAGCCTGCACAACTTCATCTATTCACTAAGTAAATCTGCTTTACAAATAGAAAATTCACTTAGCTTAGTGCCTGAGGTGAGCTTTACTGATTTCAATGATCCAATGGATTTAACATTTTCATATGATTGCATATTTTTTGCAATTTTCAGTTGCTTTAGGCTTATTTACTTTGGAAAGTGAACTTGCCTACTCCAGTTATAAATCAACCATGTTTTGTAGGAATTTGCAATAACATTTCAACAACTTCAACATCTTCAGATTTTTTGCAAATTACACCAACACCGTTCAGAGTCTAACAATCTAATATCTAGTAGACAGTTCAATATAATTCTGACTTACAACTAATGACAATAAAAGAGGACTGCATCAAACCGATGTATGAATGATTGATCCCCATGGTGTAGACACACACTCAATACAACAGGATATCTCAGGCCATTTAAAAAAAGTGAACCTTTTAAAAGGGCATCAATTGTTTGCACTTCTATCATCTGCAAATGACATCAAGTAGAATGTGTCTGTATCAGATGGTCAGTCCAAGCAGCTCTGTGATTGCTCAGCGAACAGTTCAAAGGTACAGAGGCCACAGCAGAGCCTGACAAACCCAGGATCAATATGCATTAAGACTGACAACACAGAAGTGCTATGACTTCTACTCAACAGGACACCAAGAACTGAACTAACAGAGAATGCAGGGACACATACAAAGACAGGATATTCCAGAGAGAGAAAAAAAGCTGGTAATGGAAGCTGGCAATATCTCTCATAGCAGAATGTGTTTTACTAATCCCAGCAAGTCTGTCACTAAGACCTGCCAAACAGTGGGCCTCATGGACATAAATGAGCAGCTTTGTGAATTGCCCATAACAATCAGCTAGGCCCTTCTTTATATTCTATTCTTTATTTATATTCTTAAGGGAAAATTTGATAGAAAATGGGAATCTGGTTGGTTGCTAGAGGCAAAACACACAACAGACCATCTTTCAAACAGCACTATCATCAGAACAATCTCCAAAGCAAAACTGGAATAGGCAACAACATCTAGAACATCATTTACTATCAATAGAATGCTATTGTCCTTGTTTTCTTGCATGGGAAAGTTATCCTCTGACTTTCTGTTCAGACTTTATAGCAAAGGTAGTTATGAGAAATTTCTCTTATAAGACAGTATTTTTACGACTCTATCTTAAATGAAAAACAAATTGGTCTTTAGATATGAGTTAACTTTTTTACCTGCCAAAATATTTGATGCTCTGCTACAAGTCTGCCCTAGTAAAGAGCCAATGGATAGGTAGACTGATGCTCTGCATCTTTCATTGTCTTGTCTATCCTGTATACTGTATTATGAATAAGTATTTACACTCAGGTGAGTGTCCTCATTTATAGACTTGTCTAAAGTTATCCCCTTCCAGACCCCAATGTCTCATTAGCTGACTGGCTTACATCTAATGCTCAGCTTGATCATAAAATTCTAACGAATCTTTAAAAATATAATTGCTTTTCATTATGTGCCTTTTCATAAGAAATGGCTTTATCTTTTTTTTTTACTACTACTAAAGACTAAACAACCTTTCTTCTTTGAAACTTGAAATAAAAAAAGGTAGAGACCCAACATGCACACCAAACATCATCTACAGTGTTGTTTTAGGTACAGACATATGGGAAATATCCACTTACCTTGCATTTGGTAACTGTATGGGGCTTGTCCTGGCTGAGGGGTACTAAAACTTGAGCCATAACTTTGAAATCCAACTTGGCTTGGAGACTGGGATTGTGGAAGTCCTCCTTCTGTCTTGATGCCTGCCCACAATGCACCTAAATCAGTTAGTGACATCAGATATGCATGTCCAAATGAAGGCAAATTAACATTTCATAATGCTGCTAAGATTAAGAAGAGAATAAAACAACACACTGATCTGCTACAAAGATCTACATATATTTGTATCATATTGATATGTGAGCTTTTCCTCTACATTTTATCTGTGTGCAAAATACAAAATTTCCTTTAGACTCATAACTTTTACCCAACTGCAAAGGCTATTAAAATACCAGGATATTTACTTTTTTATTGTTACAATTAAAGTTTAACAATGCAAAAAGAGATAATTTGAAAATTGGCAAATTAGGTGTCTTATGTCCATTTGCAGTCTCCATGCTTCTCAGCTCACATGCTCCCTCAAATCCTGGAGTCAAAGATTGTTAGATTAAATGTGGGAGATGAGAGACATGTGTAAGGTTTGCAAGAAGAAGTAAACAAGGCATAGGCAAAGTCTTTATTATCTGCCCCAATACACACCTCTGTTTTAAATTCTGCATTGTTCAAAAATGTATATTCCCTTTAACATATACCTAGCAAGCACAGTTTGTCACGGCAAGATGTGAATATATTTTTATTGAACATTTTGCAGGGATACATATTAGGACCTAACCTTGCCTCCTATGCCTTACAATATGCAGAGCCTTTGCCTACCACAGCTTAGAAATGTCCACTTTTAGGATATCAGGTCAGCCCAAAGAATAAAGAACTCACAAGATGCTGTTAATAGCACATGAAGCATTTTCTATTTCAGCTGCTCATTATGAACAGAATGCCTGAACTTCTCAAGACTCCACACCCTATTAAAAGACTGTGTATTCTATTAACCATCAGAGCCCATAGGATCTCTGGGAGTTGCAGTTGAACAACAGCTGAAGGGCTCTGTGTCCACTGCTACAGTGCATGTCAATGGCATGATTTCTATGGCAAATGATGTTCTAGTGAATATGATATGGTTCACAGAATGTAAGAACATAATCTATGTAAGAAATAAATGAATATATGATGATTTGTCTATCAAGAACCTCATAAAACTATGAAAGGAATGTAACAGAGTGAGTGAGAGATTGGAGTAAGACAGACGGCCTACCGTAAGGAGGAATTCCATATGGCTGTCCTGGCTGGGGGTATGTTGCATAGGCTGAGGCTTGTTGCATTCCTGTGGCAAATGGAGCTTGCCCATACGCTGCCATTGTTTGTGAGGATGGGGTGGGGAGAATATGTGGGTAAGCTCTGCTATTAAAAAATACACAAAAGGGTATCACTTCAGAACAAAATCAGCAGATATACTATAAACATTCACATATTTACATTCTGCTTTACTATTCAAATAACCAATACTTATTAGATGACATTACATTTGCATTCACTCTTATGTGTTAAATTCAATCAATAAATACCAATGTGTGAGCGAGAAAACAAATGTTACTTTACTAATGAGTTTAGTAAAACTGGGTTCACTTTGAATACTGAATAAAGACTTGAATAATGAAAAGAAGACATAATAGGGAATGAATGATGAAGAGAAGACTCACTAGAGAACAAAGGATGAAGAGAAGATGTAATACAGAATGAAGGATGAAGTGAAGACTTATATTATCAGGAAGGCCCCTTTAGTAGATAATGAATGATGAAGTAAAGTCTTAATAGAAAATGGACGATAAATGTAAGATTATTGCAGGAATTAAGGATGCAATAAAATGTTTAGGAGAAAACAGCAATATATAGAAGAATAAATAAAAAAA
This sequence comes from Ptychadena robeensis, assembly GCA_036250615.1. Lineage (NCBI taxonomy): Eukaryota > Metazoa > Chordata > Amphibia > Anura > Ptychadenidae > Ptychadena > Ptychadena robeensis. Next base: position 30,265,363 of record CM070036.1, on the reverse strand, counting down.
GTATTAACTGAAGTAAAAACAAAAGGGCAAGAAGGAGAGGCATTCATGAAGTGGAGGGTGGAAAGTTAATGTACCAAAAGGCCATGGGAGTTTGACAAATGGAAAGAGATTTGAAAGAATAGAAAGACTGTGTAACTGAAATATAGAAAGGTGATAGCAGAAAGAAATATAGGATGATAGAATGAAAAGGAGAGATGTAAAAATGTCAGTAGGAGACAAAGACAGGCTGGAGAAAGTGAAGGAGTTCAGATCAAGTAAAAGTGGAAACCTAATGCCTTCTCTGTCTTCCATAGCCAAGCAGTTCTTTCAAAGCTCTGACAATTAACTGGCAGATGTGCTCAAAACATGAAATGACAGGTTTATGTGTGTCATGTGTTCATTACATTAGACTACAAAGAATGGAATCTTACTTGGATGGGTAGATCTGTGGGGAGAACTGGTGTGCTTGTCTGGGGCTGAATCCACTGCTTCCAATAACTACACATAGAGAGGAGAAAACAAGACAACAAATCAAATAACCACCCTGAGAAATCAGAAAAATTATATTGCTTCTAAAATCTACACTCTAGCTCTAGACTAGCACTAGATACAGTAGATGGATCTTGATTTAAGCGTTTTTTTATAGACATCTTTAAATAATCATGTGATAAAAACAGTTCAAATGACATTGTTTTGTAGCTGCAGAGCGAAATAAAATTACTTTACAAGAAAAAAAAACAAATCTAAAGGAGGACTTTAGAACTTTTATCTTATATTTCCTCCTACCTCCATAAGCTACTTTACAATCTGATCTTATTACCTACTGCTATGTGATGGCTTTGGGCATTAGTGGGTACCATAAATCATGCAGGGGCCTCTTAATTATAAAACACTTGCTTTAATGTAGAAAGAGCATGTTTTAGAATGGTCAAGAAGTGTGGTGAGATCAAGAACAGAGGTGAATATGGTCACAGAGCAGTGAAGACATTGAAAAGCTATCTAATCCCAACAATAAAATACAGTCCTTAAATGTGGTACCTGCACAGTACAGAAAATACCTGCTGATCTTCCCTGAAAAGCTTGTTCCATGAAACTTCCTGTGAACTAATTCAAATTTGCAAACAACTTTCTATGTATAGCCCACTATCCATGTAACAGTGAAGAGGAGGGACATGTGTGTGTAGTCCAAACTTGGAAAGCAGCCTAGTGTGACAACCATGACTCCCTTTATAGTTACAGGAAGTGTGTTTATCTCAGGATTACCAGCTGAAAATAAAGGGGTAAAGGCCAGACAACAGAAAACAAATGCAGCCTCCACATTTAAAGACTGGCCAATCACTTTAAATATATATATATATATATATATATATATATATATATATATATAGCCAGGCAAATGTTACGAAGTAATGCAAAACGCACCTTGGGTGCAGCCATATTGAATATTTGTCTTGAGATTCTTGACAGAAAAGGGGGTATACTGTGCCAACAACTTTTATTTTTTATAGAATAGCAAATGGTTAGGGCATTTGTCAACGTTAACATTGTGGTTCTGTTGGTGGACTTTTTCACTTTCTTTTTACCAATTTAAAGAGAAGCAACAAGCTAGAAGCCCCAGTGGCTTTTTGTGCTGGGTGCCATTTGGAGAGGTTACTCAAATCATACAGCTAAGGAACTCTATGGAAATGTCCTAAAAATTAGCAAAAGATACTGACTAAATCCTGACAGATGCGCTCACCACCTCTCTTGAAAACCAAAAAATTAAACCCTGGCTGGTAAAGGTACTTAACATAAATTTTTGCTGCAACGTTTTAATTACCTTGCAAATATTATTTCACATGTGATTCCTCCAATTTAAATGCCAATGTCCTAATTTTAGTAGCATTTAGCCTGCCAGCGTTAAACATCCTAAAATAATGTGAATAACAAAACCAAACAGACCTCAAAAACATGCACACCATTAATATGAGAACATAGGATTTTAAATGGTATTAAATAATGCCAGAGGAGACTCAACAAAAAAAGAGTAGGTAGGTTCACTGCTGCCCATACAAAGGATTTGGGGTTTAAACTACCTGGTGCTTAGCTGCATAAAGGCAAGTTAAACACTTCTTACATTTCTGCTTTCAGCAATGAAATTCACTTGCCTCTACCTATTTATCTAGAAAGTGAGAGTTGAGGTATACCACAAGCTTTAGTGTATAGTCTTAAGGAGATGTAACTTCAGTCACTTTGCCTCCAATTTCCTGGTGCTTTTATGACATGACAGGACCCCCTTTTAAGTTACCAGACAGCTTAACAGCCATAAGTGCTTTATACCAAAGAAAAACTTCCCAGACCTCTTGCTTGCCAAATCCGCACCACTTGCAACCCATTAAGAAAAAAGTCAAAAGAACTACACTAATGTACTAAGGTTTATCTCAAGGTCCATACATGTAATTGTAAATTGCCTCAATTCAGAGTTAAAACATTTACATAAGCCTAAACATTTACTACTCAAGTCTATAACATGTCAAGGGCCTTTTAGGCTTACAGGACTATGTTCAGTATACTATGTCTATGTCCAGTATAGCCTTCATACCAATAAAGAAATATAAATGTATTATCAAAACTCTTGTCATGTTCATCATCGTTGTGGTCAACATCATCAACAGAAATAACACAATGAGTCCAAATCTTTTCTTCAAACAATGGGCCTAAGTTTGCACAGTGGGATATGTCATTATTACCCCAAGCAACCAATCAAATATTTTCTATTGCAAGTATAAACCGCTTTGGCAGATTGCCAGTTTTTCTGGTAGAAGTCAATGTCACATTAAACCATTTGACATGGATCTGCTTGGAAAGTTATTATAACTGCATTATCACTTCTAAATACTCGATTTATTGCGTCTAATAAAGTAAACTTCAACATAAAAACCAAAAGATGCGTAAAACTACAACTAAATTAATTCAACTTCCGTATGTAATGAACTTCTGCACAGCAATTCAGAAGCACATTATATATGTATAAGAATTTATATTATGATGTTGATTAATTACAGGAGACATAACTGATATAACATATTTTTACAACATGATTCAGAATAGGAATTAGTTAATAAAAGTTTAAACATTTAGGCACACGATGGAAAATTGTGTAATTCTAAGCCCATGATTCAGTTAGACAGAATGGTATAAACCGTGAAGTGACATTTCTACAGAGCAAAATAAATATTTGTCACTGTATGCTATGGCCCAGCACAAGAGGAAACATCAGCACTTAGTCATAATGTCTCTCTTACCTGACCCGGAGTAGCTGTCTAAAGATCCTTCAGCGGTTGTTGCAGCAATGTCACTGCCGCTCATTGGTTCTGTTTTAACTGAAAATACAGCAAGAGTTACCCCCGTGCCATGTCCCTTCACAGAAATTATATATGGTATATATATAAATAATATTTATATATATATATAAATGTTAGTGAATGCATGTTTTTTGTATGACACAAATGAATAAACAGTACAGTGATGTACTATATTACACCTGAACTGCACATATGTCTCTCTCCTACTTTTCATGATTCTCAGCATAGTTATACAGATAATTATAGGTCATACTTACTAATTAAGGGGAGTTTTCCCCCAAGCAACAAATCAGTACAGACAATACAAATCCGACTACAGGAATGTAATGGGTACTAAACACAAAGTTTGTTTTCAGTTCCTGAACAAACAAAATTGTCTAATACACAGACATACATAGCATACATAACTCAAAAAGTACTATGTCAGTCTAAATGCTTGTCATATTTTCTTGTGATTATACTAAAAGCAATGTTTATTACATGGAGTAGAGAATCTAACATAATTTAGTGACTAAATTTAAGTGACTTAACCCAACAACATAAATGTAATATATTGCCACATAGGGAGTTTGAAAAATAGGGTGGTTGCATTTGTTTCTTTTTGTTGTTTTTTATATTTATACCTTAAAAAGCTGCCATCAATATACCCTTGTCAATGCTCAGGCATCATATATTTCTTTTATAGAGCAGCAGTATCCTAAGACCTTAGGTCTTTACCCTAAGACTGGAAATCTGTTTTTTTTACATCTCCATATAATAGGTGGGGGTCACTATAGTCCCCTAAAGTTAAAATTGGAAACAATGTTAACCTGGTAAGTGTTGGCAAAGAGAGTAGGACATTATCAGATCACAAGATTTCTGGGGGGATCAACAGGTGTTGTAAACTCAAAAAAAAAAATCCCCACATACATTACATGGACATATTACACACCTGTC